>CM021102.1:18222299-18648028 GCA_007115665.2 Sequoiadendron giganteum | reverse complement strand
ATTGCCTGTTGTGTTTTCCAGTCATATTCCATCATAAATAAACAAAACTTGAATAAAAAACCATTGAAAAAATAAAATTTGTCAAAAATATCATTCTAGAACTGCAACTTCTTGAAACAAAACCACAACAGACTAATCGCCAAAGTTTCAAAAATCATTTTCCAAAACTGATCCAACTCATCTTGAATGTGATCTTGATTTCCAAACCAGAAACTTGCAGACCTTTACTAGTCCATTCCATCATCATCATTTAAGATTGCATTACATTTTAGATTGCACCTTAGGTCACCTTTGTCTTGCATAATTAATCTTAGGTCTTAGCTTGCACATACCTTCTAGATTTCAGACATAGGAAGATTATCAAGACTTTGGACAATCCATCATTACTTATTCAATTTGTCATTAACATTTATCTTTTTATCTATCAATCCTTGTCATTGTCATCTTGTTCAAGATTTTGGGTCTGGAACTTGTGTCCTAGTTTGGACTCACCTTGTCAAATTTATCATCTTGATTATCACAAAGGTCAATGACATTTGGGTTTGTTATCTCGGACTTACATTAGCTTGGTTACCATCCTTTGTCTTAAATTTTAGGATTCATATCCTTAGCATCACCTTTGTCTCATTTAGATTCATATCCTTAGC
The DNA here is from genome assembly GCA_007115665.2 of Sequoiadendron giganteum. Classification (NCBI taxonomy): domain Eukaryota; kingdom Viridiplantae; phylum Streptophyta; class Pinopsida; order Cupressales; family Cupressaceae; genus Sequoiadendron; species Sequoiadendron giganteum. The sequence goes on along the minus strand of CM021102.1, from coordinate 18,647,381 downwards.
CTTGCATTTAACTTGCATCTTTAATCCAAAAAATCACAAAAACATAGCTTAGTCCCATACCATCTTAGAATTCATATCCTTAGTATTATCATTCATATCATACCCTTTGACCATAGCTTCATTATCATTCTATCAATCCTTAGTCTTGAACTTAAATTGCACTTTCACTTTGCATCCTTATATCTCAAAAACACAAAAATATAGTTTCATTTCACCTTAGCCTTAGTTGCATCACTACCCTTGATCATTAATTTGGCATCATTTAGTCTCCTTGTCATTATCCTTCATCATTAATTAGTCCACATTGATTTTTTTGAACTAGAGGTTTCCATTCTTTGAAATTTGCAAGATCTAAGGAATGAGGAACTTACTATATTTTGCTCAAGATTTTAAGCTGAAAGAACACCCCAATCCTTTGCTCGCTCTTCTGCTTTCCTCTTCTGTCAATTCTGCAAAAATGCTCTCAACTAGATTCATTATAATTCACAAAATCATTTATGCTTCATGGCGCCATTAATGTCTTGGCTGAGACACGAATGAAGCAGGCTTTTCGAAATTCTCGCTGTCACATCATGTAGCATATCGACAAGACATTTTTAAATCTTGGTCGATCCTCCCATTCAAACCTTTACCAATGTACATACATGCGCTAGGACATCTTGTAGTTCCACCGAAACCTCTAGTCTCGCCGACAGTTTTCTTTTTATTTTTCATATCGCCACAACTCTTACCAAAGCAAGCCCATCGCCATGACTTATCGGATCGGGCAGATAATCCTTTATTCTATTCTGAAGGTATGTATCTCGCCGAGATGTTCCTTAATTCAATCCACATCACTGATACATAATGGTTATCCTGTCGATGGAGCTTTACTCGTCATGACTTTTCTATATCTCCCCATTGAGGTTTATCTCATTAATGTATTTCTTTATTTGGCAGGACCATGAACATTCTCCACTCGACAATTCTTTTCTCTAGAAATATTGTCACATCCAATCCTATCGGTATACCACGGAAGGTCGATAAGACTCGCCGAACTCTTCCCAGCATCATTGTCTCATCGACTAAATCCTCCTTTGCTTTATTGGCAAGACTGGTGAATGTCTCAGGCTATCTTTTGGAACCCACTCCGATGACTCTAGTCTGGCCGATACATGTTCTTGTGCTCCAACCGGTGAGATGTATATGAGCTCGATATGACCTTACACCATCATGTCAATAACCATTGTCCTGCCGATAGAAATTGTGAACCCGTGTACTCGCGACATGTGTCCTCATCGGCATGACACAACTGATTTCTTGCCAATATACTGAAAGAGATGTGCATTAGTATTGGTGAGACCTGCATTATCTTATGCCGATATGTTTCATATATTAAATATTCAGGGTTAGATAAATTTTATGTGATCATATGATAAAAATTGACCCAGACCTTGGTGAGTATGTTATGTGAAGAAAACTTTAGGACTCTTTGGGAAACTAATGAGCATGAATGGCCAATGAGATTTTTTCAAAATTTTATAGTTCTAACAACCCCACTGGCTCCGCTCCACGACACTCACTTATACAGGGCAGCCAAGCTACTATACCCATGAAACTCCCATGGCATACATCTCATCTCAACACATGAACTATAAGAATGTAAGACGGCTTCACAAGTCCGAACTTGCTGCACCAAGAAATAGATCTATTTATATCGTTTGCATCCATTAGTTTCATTTAGCTTCATCTTTTGGTCTCAAAGTCATCATTATCCTTGCATGATCATCTTGCATCCTCATATCCTTATAATCCAAAAAAAATCACAAAAACATAGCATAGTTTCATCCTTGAAAATCATAAAAAATAGCATAGTTTGATATCCATTTTGCATTGGCACCTTGCATTGTAATCCAAAGGTCACAAGTTTTGTATGGTCCTCGCTAAGTTTTCCTTATCCATCCTAATCCAAATTCATGACCATGTCTTTATTTTATCTTGATCTTCTTCGTAGTCAAGTTGAATACCAATCAATCCTCAATCATCAATACCAACCACTCACATACCCTTCTTACCAACAATCCATAAGCTCCAGTCCTTCATCCATCTACCCTCACTATCAAGAGTCACTTGACACAATCCATACCATTAATCCCCAACAAATGTCCATTAATCATCCTTATCCTAACCTTGACAAGGGAAACCAACCTCCCACTAGTCCATTCCAATCCTCCCCATCCTATCATAGTCCATCATCCACTAGTCCATTCCAATCCTCCACGTCTTATCCTAATCCATCATCCACTAACCCATTTCCATCCACTCCATCCCAAACTACAATACCATCTAATAAAAGCACATTAATTAATGCTCTCCAAGGACAAATAACAAAGGAACTTGTTCGACTCCTAAATGAAAACAAACTTAGAAAATCCAATCAAATTGTTGATCCTACACCATCCAACCATTTGTCATCATCATGTCCTCCATTGCCTACCAATACCGAAAAAGATCTTGCTATTGTAGCTCTATTATTTTCATGTCAAAATCCTGGGTCTAAAAAAGAAAATCATATCCTTGTCCAAAATCAAATTCCATTGCCTAAACTTGAGGATACTTGTCAAAAAGAAAGTCCAAAGCATGACATCATAGCTTCACATTCATATCAAAATCGAAGTAGTCCATCTCATGACCCCATATTTAATTCCATCCAAGAGATTCTTCTAGCTAATCATGGCATACAAAATACACCTATCCTTGATCAAGATTATATTCTCAATCATGTCATCCAAAATGCACCTATTTTTGACCAAGATCCTACCCTTGAACATGAAGTCCAAAATGATCCTCTCATCGACCTTTATTCCATTCATGACCAAACATTTGAAGATGATCCTATCCAAACACAAAACACCTCCATTTCCCAAAATGAGACACTTTCCTCCTTTAGATAATCAAATGAATGATATGGATAACATCAAAGAAGAGCATAAAGCAGCTACTATTGATCAGATCAATGGAGAACACAAAGAAGCTACTATGGATCAAGTCAAAGAAGAAGATAAAAAATATACCATGGATCAAATCAACATCCCAAATGATCAAGAAGAAACAAGCATGATGAATGATAACACCAAAATATCCTATCAAATAGGATCATCCACCTTTGTCAAAGCAAGCTTTCTTACAGATGAGAAAAATCTAAGTAATGGTTTCTAGCTAAATAATGATGGGTTCGCATCTTGCTTTCAAAGTAAAAAATACCCCATCGCAAATAGAATATTTCAGAGTATGCAATATCAAGGAAAAGGACTAGGCCTACACGAGCAAGGAATTCTATAACCAGTATAATTTCAAGAAAATTCCAGACATCAAGGTCTTGGTTATTCTTTAGTTAGAGCATCAAATGATGTTAGTGGTACCTCCTTGATATTGGAGGAAGATTTATCTGATACAAACATCAAAATGGAGGTCATGAGTAATCCTTGTCATAAGGTTGTTGCCAACACTCCTTCCATCCACACCATAAACTGTCATTCCAACATAAATAAACCTTCTATTTGGAACCAACAAAAAGAAAATTATTACAAATCTAAAGTTCAAAATCAAATGTCAAAGGCCAATGAATCAAACAAAAATCCAAGTGGACAAATGAAGTTAAAATGGATCCCAAAGAAAAATGGATCAAGTAAAGAAAATAGTTCAAAAGTAAAGGTCAATCAAATTATGGAGCCACAAGAAAAAAGGTCTCCTACATATAGTAAATGTACACCTCCTTCTAAATGGTCATCAAGCAAGGCATCTAAAGAGGTTGGTTCCAAACGCTATCCCAATCAAAATTCCAAACTCCATCATCCACCATCCCAAGTTTGGAAAATAAAAACTGCTACATCCAAACGTCCAAATAATCCTTCCACAACTACCATCATCCATCATTCCAAAAATCATACCTCACGAATCCGTCGCATCTTGGCAACAACCCTTTATCATAAGGACTCCCATGGTACTCTATCACGATGTGCATATTCTGATAAGGCTAACTCTAGTATCAACAAGGATCACAATGACATCGATCAATTATATGCAAGCGTTATGATCTTGACAAGAGAACTGCTCCATAAAGGTCACTATTGGCACATTATGACACCAGTATCTACATCAACACCATCAAAAGATTTAGAACAATCAGCAGTCATCTAGAACATCAAGTCAATATAAAAAAATTGCCACCTTAATGAAAACCTAGAAAATAGGCATCTTGTGTGACATCATAAAAAAAGGAAAATAAAAAAAAGAGAAAAAGAGAAAAAAAAAAGTAAAGAGAAAAAATTCGTCCAATAGTGAAAACCATTTTTATGGCGCTTTGGATAAGTACCATGATGAAACCTGGCAAACAGGCGTCATGTGTAAGAGAAATTATCTATGTGGACCATTAAACTTGGGGGAAAGTTGTCTCATCTCCCATGCCTTTCTCATAACATTTCCTTTCTATCCATCCAATCCATATCATTTCCATCCATTTTCCCACCTACCTTGATCTTGATAAGAAATGGGGTACAAACATAAATCATGCTTTGAGAAAATTCTTGACATGTCTATCCTTTGGTCATACACTACCCATGAAATATCATGTCATTGCCTTCCTATAATTTATCCAAACCCATATCTTGGAGAAAATAAATTATTCATATGTGACATAGTCCTTGGAGATCATATCTTAATTCTTCCATCCAATAACCCTCATGTCTCTTATCCTTTGCCAAAATAAATCCATTATCCTTCCTTACCTATCGTTGGGCTTGGTTTTCCCTTGTCATTGGTCTAAGGATTCTAATCCACTTATCCAAGTTCCTTCCATAATCCCATCTAGTCCTAAGGTTAGTCATTTCAAATTCAACAAGCTTAATCCATACAATCTTGCTATGCACTCTAGTGCATCATCCAAAAAATTCCTTGGCTTTATTCTTAGCCTTGCTGTAGACCTTGATCCTTTAGTTACATTATCATCAATGTGATATGTCTATCCCAATCCTCATGTTGTTTTAGGATGTGTCCTTCCCTTATCAAACAACGTTGTTGTCGGCATCATCACCTATCAATTAGTTTTTAGCTTGACTAGGGGCAAGATCATGTTTGTCCTTAGATCCTTGTGCATGCCCGTCTGGTTAATTGTGGGTATCTTTCATATGCATTTTTCATGATCCATATAGTTATTATCCATAATAAATTCTCATTCATCCATAATAAAGCTTCGTCACCCTTCCCATGGCCTGAAGACCATTGACATTTAGCATCCTTCGCTTTCATATCCACCGTCGCATTTTTCATTCCCCCTCACACATAGTAAATCGGTCCTATACCTGACTAGGGGAAATTCCTTGAATTACATCTTCATGGGAAATAATACATGGTATTAGCCCTTTAAAACCTTCAAAATCCATAAAAATCATAAAATGTCTTGAAAAAATAAAAATAAAATCAAAACATTTCAAAATCCAAAAACATCATAAAAACTTCTAAACTTCTAAAAATAGAGACCAAGTTTGAATCCGAGTATGAGTCAGTTTTGTTGGAGTGGTCAAACTATATTTCCTCTGCACGTTTGCTACGTGTTGTGACCTATTTCACACATCGCTCCATTGCAAATGGGGACCCCCAAGTTTTGATGTCGCCCTCTGAATCACCAGTTTAGAGTCTTTAATTTGGGTAAATTTTGAAAGTCAGTCCGGCTAAGTTGAGATTTTGAACCCGTTTGTGTGTCTTAACGTCATTGAAGTGCTTAGAAGACTCGGTAGACGAAGATCGCCATTGCTTTCGGTCGTTTCTGACACTTCCTATTTTTTAGGGATTCTGCTTTTTTGCTTTTTGCTTTTTTGATTTTTGGCATTTTTAGGCCATTATGGAGTTCCTATTTTTTAGGGATGCTTTTTGCTTTTTCTATTTTTGGAAAGTTTCTATTTTGGGAAAAAGTTTCTATTTTTGGATCCTACAGAGCAGAAAATGAGCATGTCTCCAGAAATCAAGAAAATCAAGATAAAATGAAAAAGGTTTGAAAAATGGCAAAAAATTTGGAAAAATGCTTAAGTCTGAGAATGGCGCCCTCAAGAAAGGGGATGGCATGGAAAGTTCAAATTCCGCCCTACCTTTGGCATGCCAAAGATAGGCACTGGCAAGAGATATGCCAAGTCCGCCATAGGCAAGGTGGTCTCCAAGTCCGCCATAGGCATGAAAGATGCCAAGTCCGCCATAGGCATGAAGGTTGCCAAGTCCGCCCTTGGCATGAGGAAGCTAAAGTTCACCCAAGATGTTTGGAAATGGCGCATGGCTTGAGGAAGCCAAAGTCCGCCCTTGGCACAAGAAGGTCAAAGTCCGCCCCTAGAGAAAAATGGCATGAAACTCATGAAGTCCGCCCAGCCTAGGAAAAAATGGCAAGAGACACATGAAGTCCACCCCAAGAAGTGTTGAGAAGGGTAAAATATGAAGGGGTGCGCTCCAAGATGTTTGGAAAGGGGTGAAATTACAAGGGAATTCACTAGAAATTGAATTAAATGGTTGAAACAAATGAGATTTGCCATTGGACAAGGCACGAATAAAATTCGCCATGACGAGAAAAGTGTGAAGACCATCTAAGACCAATGGAGAATAAAATACGCCATAGGCAGGAGATTATAAGAAATTCGTCCAACTTTGGAAGGAAAATTATTCTAAGGCATGAAAAACGAAGAAATGTCTGGAAGGAGAAGAGGTTTGGCAGGCATAAAAATCATGCCTCAGCACAACGGAATGAAATTCTTTGGCACAAAATAAAGAGTGCTTGGCAAAGCAAACATGAAGTCCGCCCCTCTCAGCTTGGAAAATTCCTAAGGCACTGGTAAAAAAATGGCAAAGTGGCAGAGATCTCCAAGTTCGCCCAACCCAGAAGATGAATCGTTTGGCTAAATAAAAATGTCCAGAGAAGTCAGAACTCCGCCTAGAGAATTAAAATTTGGCAGATAAGCTATTGAGCACATTTTGGCTAGGCAGATAATTTGAAAAGAGATATTTTGCCTCTGACGAACGAATTTATCCATGTATCAATTTTTAACGGGTTGAAATTTAATATTTTAATATTTTTAATTATTTCCCTGACACTTAGGGAAATTTTAATTAAAAATTCAAAAATCGGAGATTATTTGGAAGATTAAACTATTCTGCCTTAGATAAATTTAACTTTGCCATGATTCGAAGATTTAAAATACGTTGGAAAATTAATTTTAAACGATTAATTTAATATCTTTTCCAACACTTAGGCAATTTTTGAGAAAATTCAAAAATCTCAAGCAGAGATGGCACAAAGATGAAAATTAGAAACTTGCCTCGATAACTGAAAGTGAAATTAGAAGTTTGCCAATCTGAGAAGAAAACGTTTCTAAAAATTGGAAGAAAATCAGAGGAAAGAAAACAATGCCTTGAAGAAAATCGCACTTCTCAGCCATAAAATGAGTTTCAGCAACTCATTTCTTCACAATTCCGGCTGAGAAGTAGCTATCTCTCTCGAATCTTCAGGAAATCATTCGCAAAGGAGAAATTTATAAGAATAACACTGTTGTGAGAATCGAGGTAGCATTTTCTTGTTGACAGGTGTGATTTTTTGAGAGAAGTAATTTATTTCTTTGCTGAAATCGTACTTTCAGCATATTGGCGCACCTCTTCTGGCAGATTTCTGAATTTTTAAATTCATTCGCAGCTAGAACACGATCTTCGAGGTTTGGAAGTTAATCGACAATGTGTTTGCACTGTGTTTCTATCTTCTACTTCGTTTCCGGCACGAATTTCATTCATAGATAGGCGAATTTAATTACTTTCAGCTTGCTTTTTGATAGAAATTTTAATTCAATATGCTGAAAGTGCGATTTTTGTCCAAGCTACACCTCGGAACAAGTTAATTTTAAATGATCTTGTATTAATGTTAAGAATTTTGTGCTTGCAGGTTGACGATCGATCAAAGGGAAACATCCAGGTAGGCACAAATGAAGTTTGCAAGTAAAGGATCGCAGCCAAAGACCAGAATATAGTCAAAGTGGAAAGATGTCTCAGACACTGATCTTGGCCATATCGACCTTGAGGAATTCAAGAAGAGAATATATGGGCATAACAGACCTTTACCAACACCTGTCGCTAGAAGGATGGTGAGAAACGACATATTTCAAGCTGTCGAACTCCCACCTGCGCTTGGCTGTGCTGAACTTATGGTGGAGTGCGCACTTCACTATGATGCTGAGTTGAGGCGGATTGTGGCACCCGATGGGAGAGTGTTGGCATATCTGACAGAGTTGGCCATTCAGGAGGCCTTCGGCATTCCGGCATATCCTAAAACTGTCTACAAGACCAAGGAAGATGCTCAGAAGTTATATGATGAAAGCCTTGGCCTTTGTGCCGCCAACATTAACAAGCCATGGCTAAAAAGCCGACGAAGAAATTCTCCAGCATACAGAGAGACGAGGCCAATAATAGGACAGTACAGATTGTCGTGCCTACAGCGGACAAGCCGCAGGAGGATATGGCTCCACAGGATTACGCCATCACAACCATTGACTTGGGTCCAACCACTAAGGGCCAAGAAATGGAAGATTTGGATAATTCTGTGTCTGCCATCAAATCAAGGTTGGCAAAGGAGGTAGCCAAAAGAAAGGAGTGCCAATTGGAAATTGAGCGCTTAAGAGAGTACATCCAGCACTTGATCAGGCCACTTGATTAGGATATTATGGCAGCTCCTCTACTTCCTAACTCTTCACAAGAGGCCGTTAAAGAGATAGAAGAAAACAGGCTCACGGTTCAGGAGGCCAAAGAATGGATAGCAGCCAAGGGGATTGAAGTTGAGGCATTCATAGAAAGATTAACTTTGGTTTATGGTCAGGCCACTGCCTTACTTTCTAGACTAGCCTCCTTGGCAGAAGTATGGGACAGCCTTCCAGATGCGCAGGATAGGATAATCCCTTGCCTTAGGATTCTGAAAGGAGTTCCTAAGCAAGAATTGATAGAGGGAGGCGTCATCGCAGCGGGAGTAGCCTATGACTTCCACACTTGGTATTGGGCCTTGACGGCACGAGGTGAAGTCTTGGAGAGGGTAAAGGTTGACGGCATCAGATTGGAGGAACAGGTCAAGGAAGTTCAAGCCAGAATCCTCAACATAATTGCCGATATCCTGGATAAAGAGGCTCTGCGAGAGAATGACCTGCAATTGGAAGTTTTGAAGGAAAGTGTCCAGGAAAATATCTTTGACATCACTGGACCCATCTTGAGGCAGGACTGGGCCAAATTGGCGAACTTCCTGAGTATCCGAGAGTCCTTTGAAAAGACTAAACCAGAGTGGGAGGAGACCTTCACCAGATGCGTTGAGAGCATGGATGGGCTAGAATTTAGAATCGGCATGCTTCCACAGGTTACCATAGATGAAGTTGCCTTGATCGTGTCCAGATTCGGTGAATACACGGTGGCTCGAGAGGATCAGGATGTAGTCCCTTGAAAATAGCTCCGAATGCCAACTCATTGCTGTTCATTGCCAGTTAACTGAAGTCATTTTGGGAAACCCTAATTAGGGTTTCGTTTGTTAAATCTTGACCGTCGGCTTATGTTTAATCTGAGCCATTTATTCAATTTATGGAACTCTATATAAACTCTTGGACCCTCATTTGTAATTTGTGAAGTGAGTAATAAAAAATTGTTGCGACGAAACTATTTCCGTTTATAAAAGCTCTTGTGCATGATTTGCTAAGAACAACTTTTATTTTCAAGTAGTATGCAAGGTTTAATATTTCTCCTTCAACACTTAGAATAGAATTAGAATAGCATTTCATTTACATGTTGGTTAGATGAATGATAGATTTGATCGCAGTGGCGGATAAAATTTTGCTCATACTTTTATCGAGTGGATGATTTGCACTCGATGTGTAAAGTTAGTTTGAGCCATTAAATCATGGATGCTTAACTTCTGTTTGTTTTGATTATCAATTCGAACATGAAAACCATTATCACCTCCATTGAAGATTGCACCCGCTTCGCGTAGTTGTTCGAAGGAGGCGAAACGAAGTGTGGTTACCCATTTTGTCTAATGTCTCTTGAATTCTTAGGCGTAGTTTAGATCTCTAAACCCTTATCCTTTTGCCTTTTTTTTGGAATATCTGAAATACCCATCGAAAGAGCTTCAACGATAAAACCGTCTAAGTCCTCAACTTGCGAAATGAATTTTATGTAAGTCCCCTTGTGATTACCAGCAAATCACAACGCCCACTGACCTTGTCCATATGTCATAACCTGGCCAAAAGAAACATTGGAGTCATTGTATTATCTTCTAGGTATTTGCAATTAATTTTCAAGAGAGGATAGAGTGTCTTTGGGCATTTTATTCTGTGTATGGTGGCGTATTCAAAACACACACCAACACTACGTAGGAAAGGTTCATCTTAAATGGGCCCTCAAGGCATTAGGTCAGTCCCTTTAGGTTGTCCAAATAAAATCATGACTTAGTATTTTGTCGAATAAGACAAAGTCAAGTCATGTCGAACTACGAGGTCTTTGCACACTACTACATAGGCAAGGTCATATGTCAATGAGCCCCTGAGGCTCCCTAGGTCAAGTCCTTTAGGGTTCATCAAGTTGGGTTATGTCCTTGGTTCGGAAGTAATCATCATTCAAACTAAATCATGAAATAATAAACAAATGAAATCCTCCATCAATCAATTATCTTATCATCCATCAACCTAGTCATTTGACTAGAATGGGGCATTATGTCATTTGTCTCATTCGGTCTTATCTCTTGTCTCTTATCAAGATGTGTCCTTCCTAAGATTATACTTTTTCAATTTGGTCATTCACCTTACATAGGATATGTCTTTCTTGCAGATAGGTGCCTCGTCAACACTTATCATTTGGTCAACTTTATCAGATGTGTCCTCTACCTCAAATAGGATGTGTCCTTCTTGCGGTTGGGTATCATCACATCGCTTGGTCATATTCATCAATCTTCATCAAATAAATGATCAATCTTTGTCAACCTATCAATCAAATCCATTTGTCATCTTTTATCAATTTGTTAATCAATCTTCGTCAATCTATCAATCGCATCAATTTGTCATCTTTGTCAATCAAATTTGTCACACCAATCAATCTTATCAGCTTGGTCAATCAATCTTGCCTTCATCAAGATGTGTCCTTCTTAAGGCTCTGCATGGTCAATCAAATCATTTTATCAATCCTTATCAAACTATCAATCAACTCGGTCATCTTGGTCAACTTAATCAACCAATCAAACAATCATCATTATCACTGGCAAACACTAGCTTGGAAAACACTTTATTGCTCTAGATTTTCTTATGTTTTCGATTGGTTTTCAATTATGTTACTTGTCTCCTTGAGGATGTCTTATTAAAGGATTTAGAGGGACAATGATGGATCATGGCCTCTTTTCTTTGTTTGTTGTTTGTGGTTTGTCTTGGCAAAAAGATTGGGATAATTGGGTCCTTAGTATGAGCTAGGGAATTCCTTGTCTATTTGACTATTTGTCTCTCCCAAATGGTCACCTTTCACACCTTGGTTAATGTCATACCATGGTGTTTGTGGTCCATTTGTGACATTTTTGATGCCCAATGATGATAAATATAAAAATGTAAGCATGAAAGTTGGTTCCCTTATCATTTCCTATCTATATTATTTCCTCTTTTCATGCTAACATCTCATCTCCCTTGTCTTTTCCACGCTAACATCCATCTCCTTCATGCTAAAATTTCTTCTATCCTTCATCCTCTAGTCTTATATTCCATTTTGAGATCACATTCGTGTTCTTTGAACCCGGCTGTCCTCTCGAGGGAGCATACCACAACCCTCCTGGTCATCCTTCCCCTTTCTCTTTACATTGGGCCATATTTCAGAATTAAATTTCTTTGACACAACACGATGAACTGCATTATGTCAAAGAGGGGCAAAATGTAGACACTGAAAAATGTCCTAAGTCTGTGAGCGTCATTTTTCCTAGTCATCATCTTTCGATAATTGAATAATGTCTGATCATATATTCCTCTATTAATGAAATACTTTTTAATTATTTAATTGATTCACCTTCTCATTTCTATCCTGATCAATTAAAGTTATTTAATTGCATCGCTAATATATCCCTTTCTCCAATAATTTATTTATTTAATTATTTGTCTTGCATCCATAGTTAGATAATAATTATTTGACCCTTTATTCTTCTATAATTAAATAATTGACAAAATTATTTAACTATGTGTCATTCATCCCTTTTGAATAAACAATTAAATAATTTAATTATCCATGTCTAATTTCTATCTCCTCCTTTAATTAAATTTATGAATTTAATTAAATCTCCTTTTTCATTTCCTCCAAATAAATAATTTGAAATAAATTATTTATTTGCCACTTGTCACTATCCTTCATTTTCGAATAAATAATTTAAAACAAATTATTTATGCACCTCTTTTGGTCAAAGATGCCATGTTCATGGCCTTTATTTATGTCATAGTCGTCTTTGTCATAAGCCTTCATGGTCTGTCATAGCCATCAACGTCATAGCCTTCATTGCCCACCTCTTTTTGGTGCATCAATTCTCCACTGCTGATCTAGGAATCTTTCAGAAACTTGATCTTGGCCATCTGCTTCATAACCTCCCTCTCATGCATCCTCATTCGTTGATCTTAGAATCTTTCTAGAAGATCAATCTCGTCCGTTCGTTCGAATGGTTGTCTATAAAAGAGACCATTCTCCTCCATTTTCGATTGAACAACCATTATCTCCAACTTTCTTGCTTACTATTTGCAGGTATTTGCACAACTTCAACAACAAATCTGAGGGCAATATTGGCATAAGAAGATATATGAGAGACAAGAGAAGTGATTCAAGTTCAAGCATGGGGAGTGTTTTGATTTAATGCTTTTATTTTCCTTATGCTTTCATTGTTTTCTCTTGTTTGGATGAGGTTAATAACTTAGAAGTGTTTGGTTGTCACTTTATCTATGCTATTTGATTTTCCCCATCTTACAGGGATCACCTACTAAATTTTGAGTGATTTCTTCAAGACATTAACATGACGTGCTAGCATACCACAAGTTTAAAAAAAATTAAAACATTGCTTCCTACTTGGTTACATGTTGTTTTTTTAATAACACCCATCCATTAGAAAAATGCCTCCCACATTTGAATCTACCCCCTAAGCTTCCACATACTTACTCATCTAAAAAATATTTTGAAAATTTCTATGTTACAACATCTCCTCTTTTTGTCTTTTTGCTATCCTATTTTTGTTAGTTTTCTTTCAAATCTCAGACTGCTATTTTATAATAGCCTTGTTATGGTTTAGAACTATCTGGTATACTATTGATTTGATCAATGGCTTGCGTAGTTTTAAGTATTCTAGAAACTTCTTATTTTTTATTAATATTGGTTGGTCTATGGTAATGTTGTTGAAAGATGGTTTGTGTGCCACATTGGTTGTTGTTTCTTGATGCTGGTTGGTGGTGTTGTTTCCCACCTTGTTTTGGTTCCTTTCCATCTTTTGGTTGTTACCATGGGATCAGGGCCCTTTCCCTGCTTATCTAATAAAAAACATCTCTCTCCCACTTTTAGTTCAACAAAAAATAGTGCATTGTTGCAATAGGAAAGCTCCATTTTCACAAGCTCGTTAAAAAGGTTAAGGTTGTGGTTTCATTATGGAAATCTTCAACACATTTTATCTCTACTCCCTCCATCTTTGGGATTATAATTTATCCTTCAAGTTTTTTTCATGTTTGGTTGTATTGCAAGCTTATCATTCTTTATTATTTTCTTCAACATTATTGACAAATATTTTGGTGATATTCATCTCTTACTCTCTTTTCAACGTCATAAATTTTCATCCTTGATAATTTCATACTAGGTTTATCTTCCCCTTATGTTCCTGGACCTAATATGCTTTTAATTTTCTCATTTTATAATAATCTTTAGAAAATTAGAAGTTGAATTGAGATTAAGGAATTAATGTTTATTTATCGATACTTAAGGCCTCAAAATAGGTCTGGACTAGGGTGTTAGTGCCCCTTTCCAGCCTATTTTGGCCCTAATTCAAATATGTTAGTGACAATATTTTAACATTTAGAGATTCAAAATCATTTGTCGGTTGTCGATAATTGATTTGTGAGAAATTAAAGAATTGCATATAAATACAAGTCTTTTTCATCATTTGAAAGCCTAGCAATTTCTGAGAAGTGAATTAATAGAGCAATTGAGCATTCTAAGAGCAGTCAAGAGCAAAATTGGTAGAATTATAATGACATCATTTCAATCAAGGATGATGTTAGAAATGCATCATATTTTCATGTGAGTTTGTTTATGTTTGATGTCTATTTGTTTTGTGAGTACTAACACTTGTAGGACTTCAAATTGGGCATCCAATTCTTCTTGAAGGTTTTGAGTACAATAACTTTAGACCATCAAGGAATGCAAATATGAGTGGTGAGTTGCAACAATTGTCAATTTGTTACTTGTTTATCATTTAGCCTCTGCCTAGGCAAGGGTAAGCTCTCTACATCATCATAGCCATTGTGAAGGTAGAAATACCAAAATAGGGTTTAACTTAGGAAAGCCCCTATAAGACACAACCCTTTCCCCTCTTCCTTGTGTGCATATTACATATTTAAAGTGAATTAGAAAAGGATTGAAGACCTAATTTCTTATTCAAGCATTCAAGTTCTACAAGTGAACGAAGTAGGGAAAGTGGAATTTAACACTGATAGGCGAAGTATTGATATTGAGTCCAAAGGAGGACAATACATACATGGATCAACAAACATTTGAATTATGATTATGAGTGTTTGTATTTTCAGTTCTAAGGCACCAACGCCCCTGTCCAACCATTTCAAGCTTAGATTTATATGTCAGGTTCCTTTGTGTCTGCACTTTTTTGTTTTGAATTCTATTTTTATCTCTCAATTATGTGTTTTCCTCTAATCATAACAGGTCACTACATTTTCATAGTTAAACTAGGTGCATCTTTACACTATAAAATTATATCAATTAATCAACATCCAATTAAATCATCAAATCACACACATTTTCCAAATGGGCTAAAACCTTGATCCACCAGTCTGACTCTTCTATTGAGGTTAGTAGCCAAGTGGATGTTTGAGATCAATTTTAGTATATCTTTTCAATTGTGATATAAGACAAGGTGTGGTTAGACCTTAGATCCCTTTTTCCTATATCACACTCTCGTTCCATTTTATACATACTAGGGTGTTATTCGCCATATAACAAGGATTTAATACTCATATATTTTTATTTATTTGTCACTATTATTAGTCCTAAATATACTTAGGCTAAAAGAACACACTATTTCAATTATTTCACATCTTGGCTATTCATGAAGGTCAAAAGACCAAAATAGGGGCTTGACCAATCTCAACAAACTCCTATGAAGCCAAATCCTAAGAAGCTAGCTCCTGAGAAGCCAAATCTTGAGAAGATAGCTCCTAAGAACCCAAATCCTAAGAATCTAGCTCCTAAGAAGCTCCAAACATTCTGCTTCTTCTTTAGCTATAGGTATTTGAGGAAAATATCTAATTGCATGGAGGTTTGAATGTGTTTTCCTCTTATTTATCATTTATATTTTCTCTTTAAAATATACAAATTTATTTATATATTTTATTTATGCATTATCTCTTGTTACTTGGAGTGTTGTTGTATTTCCCTTCTTCTTTGTTGTGTAGCTAAGCATGGGCATCTAAAATACAATATAATTTTTCCAAGGTTTTAAATTGCAACATGTTATACGAAACAAAGTGTGTGACATAGATGTTTGTGCATCACACTAGCATCTTGGATAGTGGCTTCCGAATTTCATCTCCAAATTCCTCTTTTTCAATTATTTTCTATTATGCAATCTTTTTTGTAAAATTATGTTCCAATTTACTATAAATCAACATTTTCCTACTTTGCATTATGTTTTAGCTTAAAAATAAAAAATATTTTGTAAGATTGAAACATCCTAAGATATTTTGGCAATGTTCTCTCTTTCTTAATAAAAAATAGTAGCAAAAACATTCTATTCTCAAAACTAGATTCTAAGTAGATAATATAGGAAAACATTTAACTGAAAAAAAGAGGGCATTCTAAACTTAGATAATTTTTCCTACAATCACAATTAGTCAAGAACATCTAGGAACCATTACCTTACCTATCTTAGTAGAATTTGTCACCCTCACCACACTTTTTCATGTCATGCTTAGTAAACTCACTTATAATTTCCTTCTTAGCCAATCATAACTCCATCAAATGCATGTTGTCCCCTCTACCCTTTATTTTTATTTGAAACTCATACATGAAAACCAAGTTTATACCATCTTTTCTAATAAATCTCCTTTTCAACTTTTTTGAACCATTAAATCTCAACCTCTCCTTAACCTAATTACACATTTATCATACCATTATAAAATATTTACCAATGAGACTTCATTATAATCATCTCTTTTTAATTCTTCAAAGACTTCTACTTCATCTACTCCTCCACGAGACACTAAAATTCTTCCACCATCTTCAAATGACATACCTTCTACAAATACTACACCTCTACCATTGACTTCCAATAAATCCTCTTCTCATTCTTGACCTTATAACCCTTTGCTTGGGGATGACTAGTGCTCTTTAGACTTTACCACATTATTCTAATAAAGGAAAATCTCCTCTCCATACTTCCACAAATATATATGGACCTTCATAACATTAGTTACCTTCTGTTTTCATATCTTTTCATCTACTCTTGTTCAAAGTACCATTTTTCATACTAGTAAGCCATTTTCTTCAACATCCATTCTTTACTTGTCTTCTCTCAAGATCATTCCCCTCAAGTTTAATGAATATAAAATAGATTTTACAAGTTTCAATATTCTTATGTTACCTATTGACTAACATGCTCAAAATCATTTCTCCAAGATCTCCCTTCATCAAAATACACTCATCCAAGCAATCATACTATCCTAGACCCCATCTTTTTCTTAATGTGGTAAACACATCACTAATTAGGACTTTCATTCTATTACTCCTATAATTACAAATCCTCCATTTTCTTCTCCTAAATGTGAAAGATTGTATGAAGGGGTTTAAGATGCTATCAAAATTTGGGTATAAAGGAAAAGTCCGTGGACCCCATAAAAATGATATTTTTAAACCTATTTAACATAAAAATATATCTTTGTAAAATTGGTTTTGGATATTCTCCCTTTCTCATGATTCATCTACTCCCTTTTATTCATATCCTCTCCATGATGATATCAATTCTTTGGTTTGTCATCACTAGAAGCACACCATATTATTGTAGTTTCACATGTTTTTGTCCTTCACTTACACACAATGAATGGTAGGTCACTTTATCAAAGATTATTCTCCTATGTATGCCCACTTCATCGACCAACTTAAATGTACCCCTCTAGCTCATTCTTAGATACCTCCATACCACTACCATCATGATGTGACCTGTTATCCCTTGTCATGATGATTCGTTTATTTAGTCATACTAGTCATGGATTTGTGATCCCACCACACCTTCCATCGTGACATTAACACATTTTCCCACTTTCCTTATATGCATTGTTATCTCATGCTATATTTGACATGATAAGTCCATGCATGTTCTTCCCTATCTTTTATTCCTAACATCTAAATTCACTAGTGACCACTAGAAGTTCATAAGCAAATAACCCACTTCCTTCCTCGTCTAGTACATTGTCATTATGCATGTAGATGTTTGTACTTTTAAATGGAGGCTTTGACCAAAGCTATGAGGGTGATATCCACATATAAAGAAAATTCCATAACTACTCAATCTAACCTTCAATGCTAAGCCCTTACATCTTACTATATAACCTTCAATGATGAACCCTTATATCAAGAACACATCTAAGAATTATTTAGGGAGAGGTAAAACATAACATTATATCACTGCATAACATTAGCATGACATCAAAATTAGCATTGATTAGGCATATTGCATGATTTCTCAATGTCTCTTCAAACTTGTAACACCATTGAATCAATTCCAAGGATTGGATTAATGAGAAGATGCTTACATATCAAGCTCCTAAAGGTGTTTGTCAATAATAATAGTTTTCCATTATAAGTCCAAACACCCAAGGTGAGCACAAATCTAAAGTCTTGAGTTAACCAAATCATTGTTATAAAATACCTGGTCAAATCCATGTGCCAAAGATCGATTATGTGCTTGCATAATCTGTTTTCACAACACACAAATGATTCAAATTGACAATCAATGAATTTAGTAATTAAATACTCGTTGTCTATTTATTTTCACTCTACAAACCTATAATATCTTATTATTCCAATTTAGTAAGTCTTTCACCTAGAAGCCTAACCTAAAAGTCAAATTGTTAAGTTTGAACATAACTTTCATTATAAAAATTCTTAAGCTTTATAGTAAAAGCATATGTTAGTGGCAATTTCATGTCCGATCCTCTTTTAAATTTCTTAGCAAGGGAATCTTTCCTCGCAAGGTGCTAGGAAAAGAAAGGCATAAAAACTTAATTTACCCTATCGCAGAGTTTTCTTTTAAAAAGACTAAACTTCCAATATATTTAATTTAATTATTAGCTTTAATCATCAATACATCTTCCCATTCTCCTATTTCTCTCCTTTTAGGTCGCACGGAAAAACGAAGTACTGCCCTTTCTTTCGTCTTCCATCTCTCCTTGTGCAACTCCAATACACTGCAAGCAAAACAAACTAGTGCAGATCGATCTGTAACCCTAATCTTATCTGCAATCTGGTTCTTTCTTCTTCAGATGGTTGATCACGATTGCTTAATACTGCGTTCAATCAGAACGTACTGTTAAAGAAAAAGAAAAAAAAAACAATTGACAAGCTTTGTAAGTCCCACAGACGCCTACTTTCTCTATTTCATTTTTTCCCTTTCACTTATGTTCACTAATGACTTTAAATATTTGTATCATATGTTTATGGATCATCTAAGGTTATTCTAAAACAGACGCCCCATCTATATTCTGCCTCAAATTCAGTATCTTTACCTGCAACTTGAAACCAACGTGCTTGAATATAATGTTAGTAATCTTTATCAATGTTCACTGTAAAAATAAACCATCAAATATATGTATTAAAGCAATGACTGATGTGAATTAAGAATTCTTATGTGCTCTATCAAATGAACTTGTATATTTTGTAATAAATATCGAGAAATGCCTAGGTTATTTGTTCATATTGACGAGTTTGAATTCTTTTGTGCGGGAATAGGCTGGAATTGAAGTGGCCTTTTTTGTTTGTGACAATGCCAAATAATGGCGAGGTAAACTCACATCCATGTAAAACTAGTATTTTCTTGGAAATTCCCTCGAATAAACCCTAGTATCTGCCTTATCTTCTCTTCAAGTCTAGTCCATTATCTTTTTTTATCACGGACAAGGTATCATTATGGTACTGCTTGATAATTTGGTTATCTCATGTGAATAACTCAATATCTGGTACATACTTTTGAGGTAGATTTTCATGTTCTATGTTAAAGTAGCTGCGCCAGCATTGAACAGTTGCCTGAATCTTTCTATTGATTCTGTGTTGTTTAGTTCCGCATGCCGTATGGGTAGAATGGTTACAGTCCCTTGTTCAATCATTCTGACATAGCTGGCATCATCTCCATTTACCCGTGAGTTATATCTTGCAGCGCCCATATTTGAATTGATTCCATTTTTGCAAAGATGCAATATCTTGATATGGTTGTTTTTTCTACGATATTTTTGTTGCTTTTAGTCTTATCTTTTCTCTTATACACCAGTATTTCATTCACATGTTTAAATTGTCCCTGGACCATGGTCATGTACTTATTATTTCTATTAGGTACTGAATTAAAACAGTCTCACTTGGTACTTCCAAGGCTTTCTCCCCAGGTTAAAATAATTAGAGATTTTAGATATCTTCAGTTCTGTCAATAGGCCGCACTATTGCTTTATTTCACATGAGAAGTGGAAACCGTCAAGTTTATTAGTATATAAAACTGTGACATAGATTTAGTCTTGCTCCCAGACAAGGTGCTTCTTTTGGCTCTCATAATCGTAATGTGAGGTTCAATTGCTTGTTAATTGACAGTCTCATAAATGGGAGGCAATAGCCAGTGTTAAAAGAATGACAATTTCTGTGTTCTAGTTATTCATTAGCATTTTCATGTACTCTATACAGAGCTTACTGTTATCTTTGGTCACTCCATGTGTTATTACAGATCCTGACTGCCTTATCTCTCTGAATTGGCTTGTATTACTACAGAAAACCATAACATTAACAGTGTCAAATTATATCTATTAACCATGTTCCTATCACCTATAACTTTAGCTTTGTTGATTCATACCCAATAATCATGTTCTAGTCATGCCTAGCTATCTTTCTATGTTCTTAGTTACTTGAATTATGGAAATATGTTAAACCTTGAGAAATGTCAATTGCCAAAACTTCAAGAAACTTAGAAATGCCATGTTAAATCTTTGTCTCTGTATGCAAACATTTAGGTTTGGATTTATACCAATATGTATGCTCATGCATATAAATCTGTATATTTATGCACGTGTAAAAAGACAGACAACATTGAGAGTAAATTCCAGATATGGAAAGATAAATATCAAAACTATATTAGGTGGTACACTTATCACAAGCAAATCTTATACTAGTATTTTTGTTTTTGTTAGTAAACTTGGGAATTTTTAGCCTGGCCTGAGCCAGGGAGGTATCACAAAAGGGATGGCCTCTTTCCCAAGGTCTTAACATCCTCCTGCAAAAACACAGACAATAAACAGACTGATATACAAGCAAAATACAGCCACCAAGTTCCGTTTACAATAGAGGCACACTGGTTTAACTAGCTCCAACCGGATCAAACACTATCACCAGACTGAGTGATCAATGAAAACTAGGGTAAAAAACCACAGCCCCTACGCTGCCCTACCCAAACCCAAATCTAGTCCGAAACAATGAAAAGTAATTATCACCAGATCTAGAGGATTATCCCTCCCACTTGAACAAAAGAATCATATCTCTGTTTCTCCAGAAGGCGTTATTGTTGATGATGACCTTTGGCACATTGGACGAATACTGCTGCCTGGATCATTTGTTTTCTTTCTATTAACCTCAGACCACTCCCTAATCATTCTTTTTCTCCTAAGCCACCATCGATTCCTACTCTAAAAAGAACCCCTGACCGAGTCCTTCAATAATACAGACTTATCTTCATGTCCTGCAGAATCTGCTCACACTATGTTGTGTATACTTGAATCAAGAGTCTCCAAGATCATTTATTGACTCAAAGTAGCCTTCGAATCCCCACACGGGGGAGGGGGGTGAGAGGGGGGCAATGGAACCATTGGAAGTTGATTCTTTAATAAAAACCGAACTATCCTCATTCCTTATCTCATGAAGTTGGGGAATTACTTCTTGGAGGGCTCGAACTCAGAATTCCCTTCTGGGCCTACAACACTGTAGTGATGAAGAGTTGCATCTTTCCACCATGAAGCTTGACGATTTGATTTAACTTTGAATCTCAGGCAGTTTGCAGCAAGGTGACTGATATTAAAGCATCTCCTGTAGCAAAAAGGCAAACTCTCATAGTCCAAAGGTTGGGATCACCTATGATCATCCATTTTCAAAAGTATTTTTGCGAAAAGGTCTTTTGAAGTATCTAAATCCACCAATATGTGGGCAAAGGTCGTATGTATGAAAGAAGAAAAATCCTTATCAGTAACCAGAAAGCTACCCAACGAATCACCAATTCCTTCAAAGCATTCTTCAACCCAGAAGTGAAGAGGAAAATTGGGAAGGCAAACCCAAACAGGCATAATTGAAAAAGATTTTGTGGAAGAATTAAATGTTGGATGGCATGGTTTTAGTCTTAGCAGATGCTATTCCTAGGATCACTAGTTACAAAAGATAGAATTTTAGTCCTACAAGCTATCAAAAACCACGATAAACAAACCCCTTGCACAAGGATAAATTTTAAGTTTGTCTTCCATAATAGGCTACCAGGAATCAATGATCGATTGATGCGAATCTAGAAGGCTTAGCCAAAAATGGTTAAATCTACCAATTAATCTGTTCTCTTTGAAGAAAATCTCATTTTAAATAATTTATTTTTTAACATCTTCCCCTAATGTAAGTTCAATGGGCTTACCCTTGCAATGGGGAGGCCTTCCAAATCCTTTTGAGTCATTGTAGGGCTTAGGCGAACGTGGGAGGTTCTAAGCTTCTTCCCAGATTTGGCGGCATCCAAATACAAAAGGTGGGCATTTTCTTTCTGCTGCAAAGCCCTAGCCTGATTGCTTAAGACTAAAATCCCCTGGGTTGGGGCAGTTGGGACTATGACATCCACTAAATCTCGTTGTTCTGCATTAAATCTGAAATCCCCTTGTGCCTTACTACCCAAATCTGCCCTAAGACCTTTGCTGGCGTAATCGTGATCGTAAATAAAGACCCTACCAATAGTCAAATCAAAAAGATCTTGCGCATTGGTCACTGATATGAGCTGGAGAATGCCTTTACAATAATCACATTATCCCCTACATGAGAAGCTGAAGAAGGCAAGATTGATTGCTGAAACCCAAGCTTGAGGATTAGTTGGGAACTTGGGAGCGTTACTGTCATGCATAACTTAATATTACTAGGAAACAAATTGATTATAGAGCTACGATACACTATTTATCTTTGTATGCCAGTGTTTGGAATCCATAATCCATCAATGATTACATCTTATATCCAAATGTTAAAAAGAACAAGAAGTTATACTATGTGAAAAAAAAACAAGAATTACATCCTGTAACAATATCTTTCACTCCAACTAACAAGACCTATGTTCAATATTCTTCTTGTTTTTTTGCTTTTCTTCATTCCTGCTCAATTCTGCTGTTGAATGGTTTGCTGACAAGTTTTGGAAAGGCAATTTGATAAAACACGAATCATATCATACATTTGAAGGGTCTGCTTGACAAAGAGGTGGATATTGAAAGTATGATTTGTGAAAGGATATTGAAAATTTGTTGCATCATCTCCCAGCTCTTGTTCTCAAGGGGCTTTGACAAGCTACAGTTTGCAAGGATCTCTTGTTCACTTTTTGCTTTCCACTTGAGATTGTTTGAACAGACAAGGAAGACAATCTGACGGCTTGCATTCCTGAGACTGTGCTTCTTGTAGGTTGACCTCGAACAATGGGATACAAAAAATGGAAAAAGTCCTCTCATGCCACTGTTTCCAATTTTATTGGCAATTTGGACAACAAACTGAATTATAAGAATTTAATGTGTTATGAAATAAGGTCCTGCCTCCTAATGTGTTTTGGAAGCAATGAACTGAAGAAAAGAAAATGAATGCAGTAAACACATATGATGCTGCAGTGTAAATGAAACTGAATTGAAATTGAGAGTAATTTGATCAATTTTTGAGAAGAGATTTGAAGCTAGATCACTCTACTTTTCACATTCATATGACAATTCTTTTAGCTATATTCAGTAGGAAATGAACAAATCTCTAATAATAAAGTGAAGTGATTCACCTTGGATTCAGAAAATCCACTCAACAATTGTTTTTCCAAGAATTTCAAAGAATCGGTTATGACAGGATACCTCTGCAAGGAAAAGATTTTGTGTTTCTAAAAATTTCAGAATTTCCAGGTTTTTATAGTTTGCAATTTTCAGGTCTATTCAAAGTAGTTTTCAGCAGTAAAATTTTGACAAATAGAGTATATTTCATAAGATTCTCGATGTTTTTTGAATGGATTTGTTATAGGCTACAGTTGCAAAGTTATTGTACCTACAACAAGGCCTAGTAAATTTTTGTACGGTCAGAACCATAGTTTGCAAACTCGGACTTAGAGAGTACTCGGCAAGCCAAAAAAAATTGACTTGGAGAGATCTTGGCAAAACTCACCTTTAAAACACTAAAATTTTTGAAAAAAACATGATTTAAAAAAAAAATATAAACTTCATGCAAAAAATAGCTACAAAATGAATCAAATGAGTTTGGTGGGGGTTTGGGGGAAATACCCGCAATGGGGTGCAAGGGTTTGGGGGTAATGCACCTCATGGGGGTCTGGGGGCAACACCCCCAGTGGGGTTGAGGGGCACACCATTTTCACATTTTTTATTGCGCTGAAATTGTGTTTTTACCGCGTTTTTTTAGCATGTGTTTTCATCTTTTTCGCGGCTCTGCAAGTATTCAAGGGTTTCTTGAGAGTACTCAGCGAGTTTGCAGAGAGTAATCAACGATTTTTTCAGGGTTTTTGCATGCTTTTTAGCTGCAAGTTGCTCGCACGACCTAAAATCTGGCAAATTGGCGAGTACTTGCCGGTTTTTCCATCCATGGTCAGAACATTGTGATGAACCACTAGCTTGGTCACTCATCCCTCTTTGGGAAGCAATGGGCTCCATTGCATCAACTTTTGTTTTTTGTCAGATACAAGGACATTTTAGTGCATAAGTGATTCTCTTCTACTTGCGAGGATAATCCATCCAGATTTTATTTTATTGATTGTAAATAATTTTTATTAGGAATGCCATCAAACTAACACAAGCTTATGTTGGGTCGAGAAGATTTATTAGTTTACTTGAAGAGATTTTGGAATTACTTGTCATCTTTATCTCATTTTCTTACACATCTTGAAACCAATTCCTTTAATCCGTTTTTAAAATCACCAAATGAATATGATGGCTAATCAAAGTGCTGGAAATTAAAGGGGCTCACCATGTTCTCATTTGTTATTTTTTGGGCGTCTTTTCTTGAATTCTATGTATCTCTTCACATTCTATCAAATTAATAATTCTTCCTCAACAACAAATTCTTCATTGTTTCTCCATAGCTCATTTGCATGTTTCCTTTAATTGATGTGATCCTTTGAAAATAGGTTTTTGAATTGAGAGAGATTCTTTTGCATTTCTATAATTTCTCTGTGACAAGACTAATTTTGTTTTGCAATTGTCAGTTCTCATCCCTTAGGCATTGATTTTCTTCGAGGTGGGTGCTCATTTTACTTTTTAGGGTTTAGAATGTAAAGATGCATATTGGAGTGGATAAAAAAGTACAAACTCCTTTGAATTGATCAAAAATGTTTTCTTAGGAGCCACCCTTGGTATTCTTGAAGATTGATCATTACGGTGATAATCAAAGGTTGATGGTTTAGACTATCACACACTTTTAGGGGTGCCATGGAGCATTTCATCTCCAAACATTTATTTTATTTTATTTGCATATTGGAGGTTGGGTTGTAAATTGTGTATGAGAGCATGCACTATTGTCTAACAAATACGTATCTACTTTCACTCAATTGATTGTATATGGCAAGGTTGAGGTGCTGGCCACAAATTGAACCTCCTAACTTATTGTTTGTCTTATCATAGTACCAATGATGTAGATAAATCATTGGACATACAAGGCTTTGTGGATGAAAACTGGGCAGGTGACTTGGATAGTCGAAGGTCCACTAATGGCTATGTGTTTTCTCTATTTGGCAATGTAATGAGTTGGATAAAAGGCACCACATGGTTGTTTTGTCTACCACTAAAGTAGAGCATATGGCTGCAATGCCTCTAAAGAGGCATATGGTTACAAAAACTTTGTGCAGGTACTGGCTTTGATTGGAGAATTGTTAGAATTGGTTGTGATAGTCATAGTGCTATTTGTTCAGCCAAGAATCCTATGTACCATGCTTATGCTAAGCATGTTGATGTTTACTATGAATTTGTGCGACAAATGGTAGAGAATTGTAAGGTCTTGTTGTTGAAAGTTGACACTCCAGAAAATGTTACAAATTTCCTCACAAAACTAGTGACCACGTCTCTTGGTGCAAGAAGGCCATGGCCTTCAATCTTGTCCTTAATTCATTTATGTTTCCTATAGATGTATTTGCAATGTATAATGCCAAGTGGGAGAATGTTTGGTTTAAGGTGTCAATAACCTTGCAAATTCTGTCTTTTTTGTGTCTCCAACACTCTTGGAGGGTGTCCATGGACACCTAAGGTGTAATTGGAGAAATTTATTTGTAATTTAAATTCTCCTAGAATCTTGATATTAGTTATCATATGCAAACATAAGGGAGGTGGTGTACTATAGTGGCGGTTACATTTGACTTTGGATTCACTTAATGTTATTCCCCAATTCTAGGCACTAGGATTAAGGAGCGGAGAATCTTGTCATAACAATTGGGACCCACATGAGTTATCATCTCCAAAATGGAGCACTACACTTGAGGTGTGAGTCGTTGGAGACTTATGAGTCAAAGATGCCTTTGCAGTCACATAAGCTATTCGAGGATATATTGATTGTGCCCATGTGACCCATATGAAGTCATTGATCATGTTTATTATTCTCGGAAGATGTTCTCGAAAGTGGGCATAGGGTTTTTACAAGGTACCATGGTTTCCTTCATGGTTTTGCAGTGTTCCACGAGCGTTGGGGATGGAGGGATGGCGGGACGTGCAGGACGGGTTTCGGGGACGGGGGGACAAAGGGCCTAAGTTTGGGGACAGTGGGGGGACGGCGACGGGGTGGTGGTCTTGATATAGTTATACATATACTTATAGTACTTGAAAAACTAGTTTTGAAAAGATGTATAACAGTATAAGAATTGCATTTCACATGAAACTATTGGAAATTACTAATTAGTAAAATTATAGCATAGCAAAATTTGAAATACTAAATCTAAATACGAAGATTTCTTGAATGCTAATTGCTAAATAAAATTTGACAAATGAAATTGTCAAATTGGAGATTTCTATTATATCGAAAATATGAACATCTAATGTCATATGAGATATCACAAAGTCTATAAAGATGATTATCAGATTACATGATTCATCATTACAATGAGTAGCAAATGCCAAATAGTAAATACAGATGCTAATAGCAATAGCATTTACAAAAGATAAAATGCCAAAATGTCAAAACTCAAAATGTAGTGAAGGGAGGCCTCTAATCATCTGCAAACTCCTCATCACTGGAACTGCTGGACTCCACAAGGTCAAGATCCCTCAAGCTCACACCAACCAGCCCTGCATCTAAAGTGGTAGGATCATCCTCATCAATTTGTGAAGGCTCCTCTGGCTCCACATCCCATTGTGCTGCTAGATTCTCCTTGTACCCAAGTGTCTTGCGGTCCATGAGATGCAAAGCACTGTGTACAACCACAAGCTTCTCTACTCTCCTAGAGGTAAGTCTGTTCCTCTTAAGAGAGTGGATGAAGCTATATGTAGACCAGTTCCTCTCAGCAGCTGAAGAACTGGAATCCTGGGATAGTAGACGGATAGCTAGAGTGGTGGTCAAAAATTTCGGACCATGACAATTCCACCACAAAATGTGCCGCTAGATTCTATATCCATCTTTGCCGCCTTTGAATAGCCTCTAAGAGTGGCAAATCTTCCCCACTCAGTGCAAATTATGCCGACATCTCTAGAATCATACATCTTCTCTATGCACCTAAAGAAACCCGCCTTCACCTCATCATCCTGAATCGGTGTCACTCTACCCGGTCTAGCCTTGTACCACTTAGGATTCAAGGCAAAGGCAGCCATATGCAAAGGAGTGTTCAACTTGTCCCATCTGCGTTGAATGATTGGCCGGATGTACTCATTGTAGAATGCTAGAGAGGGGTCCTTCACTCGCACAACAACCCTCATCTGGTCAAGCATAGAGTCGATGCACTCATACACCTCTCCAACGTTAGGTGCATCCCCATCCCCATATCTAATAACTTGGAATACTGGAGAAATGATGGAGATGATGTATTTCGCATCAGTCCAAAACGTATCACTCTTCACTATCTCCTTCACCCTTTTCCCCTGCATTGTCTTGGCCTCGGCCCACCTATTCCACTCATTAGTCATAACCATGAGTTGCAATGCCTCTTGCAACTCAATCATTCTCTCCAAGAGAATGAAATAGGATGCATAGCTGGTCTCGACTGGTTTCAAGAACTCCTTCTTCGCAAAGGTCTTGAAGAGTGCATATGAAGTGTGGTGGTTGTAGATAAACATCTGCACATCTCTCGCATCAGTGACCACTCCTCTAATCCAACCAATCTTCCCCATGTCCTTGAGTGCATTGTTCATAGCATGCACACAACATGGGGTCCACCAAATATGTCTATAGGCTGTCTCAATGAGTCTCCCTGCTGCTCTACACACATGGGCTGCATCTGTGACTACTTGGACCACATTTTGTGGCCCAACCTCCTCAATAGCCTCCCTGAGGACCTGAAACTGAAAATCAACATCTTTGCGATGCCCTATACAATCAATTGCTCTAAGGAAGTATGGGCCCTCTGCACATGTGACCATGATGTTGATGAGTGGATGATGGCTAATGTCCATCCACCCATCCATAACTATGCTGCTACCAGATGCCACCCAACATGCCTTCATCTTCTCCATCAAAATATTGATCTTGGAATAACACTTATCTAAGATTGAGGTCCTCATTTTCGTCTCACCTGGTGGCACATATGATGTTCCTCCCTTTGTCACCATAGCCATCATCTCCCTATAATAAGGAGACCATGTAACATGAAATGGAATGCCATTGGCAAAGAAGAACTTGCCAATGGATTCATCTATCTCATCTCTCAGTTGCACATTAAACATATCAGCTATGGGCTTACTCTGCGATGTCTGCAACTTGCGTTTCCCTGTCCCCCTAGCGGCACTAGAAGTGGAAGTGGATGGAGATCCAAACATCATTTCTCCCGTCTGCGATGCATGAGGAGAAGTATGTGGCGCATGATGGATGTGTTGAAGGGCTGCTCTAGCAGACAAAGTAGTAGGGACTTGAACATTTGTGTTATCTGAAATGCCCCAAAGCTTGTTAAACTCAATTCTATACTGTATATTTTTAGTTTACTTAAAAACTTACAAGGCTCCACACCTTTTCCTGTCCAAAAACGAAAGTGTGCATTCACTCTAGTGATGCTACCATACCATTCAGTCCCACAAATGTTGCACTTCCACTTCCTTCTTGAATGTGATGTGCCTTGTATTCTTGAAGCAAGTTGTTTGAGAGGAGACTTAGGATCAAAAGCACCCCTAGTATACTGTGCCAACAACTCTGAAGGGCAACCTGTACTAGCTGGTGCACTCGCCATGGAACTAGATTGGGCTCTAGGATCAGCCCCATGGTCACCCCCCTCATTCTTAGGTTCAAAATCTGAATCATGTTCACTATGAGAATGGATTTCCATCACATCCCCACTCATGTCTTCGGAGCTTATTGTGAAAGTGACATTGCATTTCACAAAATAAAAATAAAAATAAAATCAGCCTAGTTTAACAAATTGAAATATAAATTTGAAATTTTAATTTTGAAAACAAAATTTACAATTTATAATTTATATTATTTAAAAATTAAAATTAAAATATTAAATAATAAAATTTGATGTTGAATCTTGAGGGCAAAATGATGAATGATTCATTCATCTTCATCATTTTGTCCCTCAAGATTCATCAAATTTGATTTTGAGATGAATAAGAAAAAAAAACAAGTTTAAAACAAAGAATTGAAAAATGAAAATCAGAAAATAAAACAAAAAAAACAAGAAATCTGAAAAAACCCTACCTTGTGCTTGAAAAATCTCTCCAAAATGCAGTAGAATCCTCTTCCTCCTCTTCTTCTTGCTCCTTCTCACTCCTATCACACTTGCAATCACTTTTTTCACTCCTTCAATCAAACTTCTACAAGTTTTTCCTCTTCTCCAGCTTGCTGCAAAAAAAATCAGTCTTTCAAAATGTGACTGAAATAACCAAATAAGATGGTTTTGTGGTGTTTTGGGGGAAGGGGTGGGGCCCACGTCAAATTAGGGTTACCCCCCAACCCCCAAAAATCGAACTTTTAATTTTTTTTGCCCATCCATTGACGTGGGGCGACGAGAGACGGCTAGATGTTTCCCGAGAAATGCCTAGGCATCCCCCAAGGAGGCATGGAGACGTCTCCACGTCTCCTTGGGAAATGCAGAGACGTTTCCCCGTCTCCGGTGGAGCATTGGTGGCGGTGGTGGGATGGCGGGAGACGTCATGCACCCGTTTCCCTGTCCCGAAAACGTCCCAGTCTCCGAAACGCGGCCAAAAAGGGGGGGAAACGCGTTTCCGTGGAACATTGTGGTTTTGCCTCTCTCTTTGCCTATATATTGGAGGCATGAAATAGCAGTTTGACATCATATTTTACAAGAATAAAATTTGTTTTTGATAGAGGAAAAAACGGGTTTTACAAGGACTCGAAACCACCAAGTTTACAAGCCAAAATAAAATAGATCAACAGAGTACCTAGAGGCAGAAAGGCTACAAAACAGAAAAAAATAGTAAAGGACAGCAGCCACCAGCAAAAGGCTAGCAAAAAGCTAGTAGCAAGAAAAACGTCAACAAGAAGCCAACAACAAAAAACACAACCCAAAACTAACCAAGAGACTTTAAAGTCTCAACAACTTTTGCTTCCAGGTTGCACATTTCCTGGGCCACCTTCTTTAGGTCCTGAGTATCCAGAGGCGAAGAATCCACTCTTTTCTTTAGGTTGGCTCTAGTTCTCTTAGAAGGGCCAGAATCCTCTTGCTTGTTTTTGTTCTTTTCAGCATCAAGATCCACAATCAGCGCCCCCTGTTGGGTTTTTTCCATTTTTTCCACCAAAGCGCTCAAGATAGTTGCATTGTTTTTGACAATTTTGTGGTTATGCTCGAGGGTGGTTTTCATTGTTTCCTTGATCTTACCTATTTCCTTTTCCATGTTCTTGAACTTGTCCTCATTATCCTTCTTCAGATTGTTAGTGAGTTCAACCGCTCTTTGAAAGCATTCCACCATAGCCATCTTCTCTTCCACAGTCCATAGAACCTTTGCCGAATTCTGAGAAGCCACTTTAGCTTCCAACAACTCCAGCTTGCTAGTGAGAGCCCTGTTTTTCAGATTGATATCTTTAATCTCATGGAAAACCCATTTCAAAATTTGTTGATATTGTATCTTGTTCATTGAAGATTAATACATACTTTTCCTCTTTCTCTAGTGAATTTTTTTCCCAATGGGTTTCTCCACATAAATTCCATGTAATGTGTTGCAGCTTCATGGTTAGTTGATTTTATTGTGTTGCAACTTCATGGGTTTCTCCACATAATCTTTTTATGGTAATCCAACATTAAGAAATAAATTTCAGGTTTTCATACACTTCAGAATTATTTTATTGTAGTGGTTTCACCTTGTTCTCAACACCATTTGAGGAACTATAGGAAAGTATGGCAGAGCGTCACGAATCTAAACCCCTAACTTCCTACATTCAGACCTTGTGTGAGTGGGCATAAAGTCAGAGACAAAGTTTAGATACATCACGATACTACTTGGAAATGATATGGTATGTATGCTTTGATACCATTAATCTCAAGCCCAAGAGGATGACCCAGTTGACAACTTTATTAAACAAATTTAATAGGGTTATATGCAGAAATAAGTCCAATGATTATTGAATGATAAAGGTTAAAGATATGCAAAGTGCAAATGAACAAGGAAAGCGAAGAAGACAGTTGACAACATGTGTACAATTGTAATACCAAGTTTCATTATGCTAAGTTTTGTATAATATTTGTAAGAACAAATATGTACTGCCTATCTTTTCCTCATTCATGTCTGACTACAAAGAATGGCTATGTACATTAATATACAGAAACATGAGAGATGAAGCGTCGATAGAACTGAACCATTTCATATCCAGTACCAAACAATTCCACAATCATTGAAGTCAAGTTAGGACTTGATGATTGGTATGTGGGTGTTGCACATGATGCTGAATTTACAGGGGTTGTTGAGCAACATCTAATAAATGAGGCATGATTTAGTGACCCATATCCTCCTGGATCAAAGAAACCCCTCAAAGCAAGGTTCATCAAATAAAAGTTTACAAGAGGGCACGAGAAAGCAATCTGTTATCCACAAGATCAAGTGGCACTCAAACAAAGGATGTCATTCCAAAAACTATCAGTTAAGGTACAAACCCCAATCCCAACACAAACACCACCCCTCATGTTAGACAATGGTAAACAAATCATAGAGACCAATTATTACTACATCATAACCATGATGCCAACTTCCCCTCAAAGCCTAAGGAGGTGAGGTGTCTCCTTCACTCATTATTATCATTGAAGAGATGACTCATTGTGGTCAATGGCAATCAAAAGAACCTAATTTCAAAAGATAAAAGCTTAGTGTCAATAGGAAATGGAATACTCATAGGTTTGCAATCATGCATACTAGACGACTACAAAATGGTAGCAACATAGTTACTTTGACTTTACCAAAGCTTTTTGTGTACTTAATCCTTGCTGATCTTGATACCAGGAATGTATTTTGTAGCCCCCTAAATTCTTTATGTCAAATGTGCCAAAAATTAAGTTTCGAGCTCCCTACTCATCACTTTGTTGTTACCAATAAATAACATGCCATCCACATACAAGACAATGATTAGGATCTGATCATCAATAATTTTATCATAAACACAATGATCCTCTTTGCTCCTAACAAAACCCAAACTCAATACGGAAGCATCAAACTTTTGAAACCACATCTTGGGTGACTATTACAAACCATAAAACGATTGTTTCAGCCTGCAAACTACATGCTCCTTCCCCTTCACAAACAAATCGTTATTTTGTCACATATAAATTTCCTCCTCAAGATCTTGGTGCAAGAAAGCAGTTTCAATATCCATTTATTCAATCGCAAAATCGTCAAATGATCAAAAAAGCAGTCCAAGACTGGCAGTTGGTGTTTAGTTCATAACTCTAATAGTCATTCTACTGAAGAATGCCAAGCTCGGAAGACCTTACTTGCATACCTTGAAGTAGTGAGTACAAGCAATGCAATATTGGACAATAGTAAGTTGATCATGAAATTTCAACATAGTGCTATTATTGCTATTGCAAACATCTCTACTTCCCTTGTAGATAGAGAGGAAGTAGAAGGATTGTTCCATTCTCAAATGTGGATCAATGGTCAACCAACACACTTCGTTTTGACAATGGTAGTCAAAAAGACCTTGGGTTCTCCTAAAGTAGTTTGAAGATTGAACTTGCCATTGATGCCTCACCGACAACCATAATCCATCAGATGTTCTAGTGTGGGATCTTAGAAATGTGTCACTTAGCAGTGTTATCTAACATACGACATCAAGTCTTTTCAAGATACATGGCATTACTCCATTGGAGGTATGTGATGTTTTAGTTGGGCAACCATACTTTTACCTTCGACATGCAGTCTACAAAGAAAATCCTAGAAATGCTGTCATAGATGTTGGTGATAAGAGAGACCACATATTAGAAGTAGTTCCTAAGCTATTACTTATTAGTTCCAAGCAATGTAAGAAGCTAGTTAGTTCTAGTAAAATATTCGTGCTTTTGATAGTGAGACTTGGATGTAAGAACATCCTTGTGGCACTAAAAGATATTGTAGTTCCTTTAGTAGCAACAAAGACCTTAGAGTTGAACCGCAAGTTGGAAGAATACAAGGATATCTTTCAGTCACCAAAGGAAGTGCCTCTCCACAGTATAGTAAGGCATACTATTGATTTGATTTCTGGACTACCTCAACCTAATGCCTCTTTATGTCACAAATCATTTTTGGATGATGGTGAAATCAAACTATAGATCCATGAACTTGTGGATAAAGGACATTAGGCCTTGCTTGTCGCCTTGCGACAACCAATTGTGCTTGCACTAAAGAAGGATGACACATGTAGGTTGTGCATTGATTACAGGGCTCTCAACAAGATCACAATGAAGAATCCCGACCCTCTTTCAAGGAGTGAAGACTTGTTGGACCAGCTCCGCGGTACAAAATTCTTCACTAAAATGGATCTTAAGGTTGGGTATCATCATATTCTTGTTGAACCTATAGACATTTGGAAGACAACCTATAGACATTTGAATGAGTAGTCATTCCCTTCGACTTAACTAACACGCTAGTTAAATTCATGTGGATGATGAATGACATTCTTAGATCATTCTTGACTTCATTTGTTGTAATCTACCTTGATGACATCTTGATCTTCAATGAAACATGGGATGAACATTTGTGCCATATAGAGCAAGTGCTTAACACTTTACAGAAGTATTAGTTGTATGCAAACATGAAAAAATGTTAATTTGCGAAGCTGTAGATATAGCATCTGGGATACATAGTAGATGCACAAGGAGTGGATGTGGACCCAACCAAGATTCAAGTCATCCAAGAATATCCACAACTAAAAAATCTCATAGAGCTTTGCAACTTCTTGGGATTAGCAAATTTCTATAGTGGGGTTTGTATGTGGTTTTTCTCATGTGACTTGGCCTTTCAATCAAGTTACCAAGGTGGCACTAAAGCAAAATTCATCTGGTCAGCTGCACAATAGAAAGCATTTGAAGAACTGAAATGTAGACTCTATTTTGCACTAGTATTTGCATTAGTGCATCTTCAACAACCATTTGAGATTGAGATTGATGCATTTTTATATGCACTTGGAGCAATCCTCACTCAACGTGGTCACCCAGTTACTTACCATAGTGAAACATTCACTGCATGGTTAAGAAACTCCCTAACATACGATTGGGAGTTTCATGCTATTGTTTAGGGATTTAAGCATCGGAGACATTATATCTTGGACAAGGAGACTGTGATCCACACATATCACAAGCTGCTTCAGTTCTTGTAGACTCAAAATAAGTTATAGCAAGATTGGAATAAAATGGTCTTCTTATCTTCAACAGTTCCATCTGAACATCAAGTATGAGAATGAAAGTGACAATCTAGTCGGAGATTGTTTGAGTTTTTTGCTGGTTCAAGCTCTTGTTTCTGTTCTTGATGCATGTGGACATGAAGTTAGTACATGGTGGGAATTGTATTGGACATGGATTTTGCATATATCTACCGATATTTTCTTTATGGTAATTCAGTTCCATATTTCTACATTCAGGATGGACTTCCAGACCACCTTGGGCACTTGTGCCTTCCACATGAGGCGAAGAGACAAAAACTAATATGGGAGGTTCATTTCAGCAAGGTTGCAGGACACTTTGGAGTTGAAAAGACACTTGTGGTGTTATAGAAGTACTTTTTGGCACATCTCAGGTAAGATGTTGCCAAATACATTAGGTCTTGTATTGCATGTATAATTGCCAAATTGGTCAGCAAAAAGCAAGGTTTGTACACACCTCTGCCAATTTTAATGAGGCTGTGGGAATCTATCTTTGTAGTAATTGATAGATTCTCAAACTAAATCACCTACCGAGAATGGTAATCATGACATAAGAGGTTGTAAGAGCATCTTATGACACTGTAAGATGTAAGAGATTTTTATGATAGATTCTATGTATGATGTGTCATAGAACATCTTTGAAAGAATTGAATAAGTCCAAATGAGGTGCCCAAGTTTGGTGGTTGGTAATGACTCATGTAAGGAATATGCTATTTTGAGTTTGTTGAACCATTATTGATTTTGGGCATTTGGAATTCCTCATGGGGATTTGGATGCCATTCTTATGTCGTGGCTTAAGAAAACCACTCTTGGTTTGTGGTCTAGGCTTGGCTTATATATGTGGTGCTTGGATGGAGATGCAGCAGACTTGTGATTTGGCAGGTGGTTATGTTGCCTAAATTTCTCCAGACAGAGTTGGTGTGACAGAGGGGGTAGAGAGTGTATTGTAACCATTGTACCATTGGCGATTGAATAATACATTAAGGCTCCCATTGTTGCTGGGTTTTTTCCTAAAAGGGTTTTTGCAGGGTAAACATTGTGTTATCTCCGTTTATGTGGTTGCATGTGTGTTTAATTTTTTTAAAATTGTTGGATCTAAGTTTCTATTGCATGTCTCTCCTTTGAAGCTTAGTGTAGAAAATGTTTCATTTTATCTAGCTTCTTTTCAACTATTTGGTAGTTTAGATGTGAACTAAATTTTTTAGTTAAATTATTTTACCAATTCCACAAAGAGATTTGTTGAAGGTGGCTCACTTTTATACTTGTGTGATGGCTGTCTCTTGCTACACCAATCATTTGTTGATTGGTGGATGCACAATTAAACTTTTTTTATCTAATTTTTTTTTCATATTGCAAATATGAAATGCCTATAGGTGTAATTAGAATTGTTTGATTACTTATGTATTGGATTACTATAGTCTTTCTGAATATTTGTTGTTTTGTTTTTGATCAGGTTTGCTAGGTGATAAAATTTGAAGTGTCAGCTGGAAAAATTTGTGATCGGTGTATGGAGGCTGGACCTTATTTGTTGTGGGCGAGGAAATGAAACACTTTTAGTTCATAGAAGTTGGACATTCTGTTTGCTGA
This sequence comes from Sequoiadendron giganteum, assembly GCA_007115665.2. NCBI lineage: Eukaryota > Viridiplantae > Streptophyta > Pinopsida > Cupressales > Cupressaceae > Sequoiadendron > Sequoiadendron giganteum. Next base: position 18,611,057 of record CM021102.1, on the reverse strand, counting down.
TAGTTTTGGCTTGCTGCAATTAATGGAGAGCTTAGCGCAACTGGAAGCCTTGTGTGAAAGGCTTTACAATTCACAGGATTCTGCAGAACGAGCTCATGCCGAGAGCACTCTGCAGTGTTTTTCAGTGAATATAGAGTATATTTCACAATGCCAGTACATTCTTGATAATGCTTTGTCTCCTTATGCATTGGTTCTGGCCAGCTCCAGCTTGTTGAAACAGGTCACAGAACATTCTCTTTCTTTGCAGCTGCGTCTGGATATTCGTAAGATCCTTTGTCACAAACATATTGTCATTAATAATGTTATTTAAGAGTTATTGTATATCCAATTTAAACCACTTTTGTAAGTTTTACATAATAAAATAATATGAATTTGTGACTAGGTTCTGTTAGTCAGATAACATACTTTAGGTTAAAAACATCAGGTTTTTACAGTCCACAAAATTGATTAGAATACTTCTGGAAAAGACTGTAGAAGATTTTATGTCAATTACTATAAAATGACATTAAACCTTCTACTCAATATGGTAATTGATATGAAATTTTCTACACAGTATAGTAGTTGATATAAAATCTTGTACACCATCTTTTCGAAAAGCTTTTTACTCAAATACTATAGGTTTTATGCTATGCTTGAATTTGTTTAAGTGTGTCCTATTGTGCTTCCTTTAAAAAGATCTTTTTTAAATCTAGTTAAATCATTTCACTATTTTCAAAAAGCAATGTGCAACTCAGTTTACTATTCTTATAAATAGTATGCCTACACTAAAGTTGAAATTCATTTATGCCAGTTATTTAGTTTTTTGCAATTGTTGCCTTGCATTTCCTTACTACATAAACTTGGTCTAATTAAAGGTGGTATTTATTATGTTTGTTCCTCTACTGTCTGAAATTTTATGTTAATTCTGTGGCTTCCTCAGGCAACTATGTTGTGGGATACCTGGCTACTAGAGGGCCAGAATTACAGCCATATGTGACTGGGTCTCTGATTCAACTTCTTTGCCGTGTCACAAAGTTGGGATGGTATGATGATGACAGATTCAGAGAGATTGTTAAGGAATCCATGGACTTCTTGAGTCAGGTGTGTAGTGCTAGTTTCTCTTTCATAGCTGTCACTTACTGAGTTACTTTGCAATTGACTTTTTGAATTCCTTTTGATGCATGCACTCTTGTGGCTTTGTCACTTCGTTTGCATTGGATTTGTGCTTCTATTGTTTTCTGTGGAACTTGGAATGCATTCGCCCTCAAATCATAACTAATATTGACAGGAATCACATAGATTTTTTAATAAGAGCTTCACTTATTTCAGTAGCTGATCTGTAGGATTGAGCTGGAAACCTCCATGGACGACGATCTGCATTATTGATAGTTAATTGGTATCATTTCAGGCTAAATGTTTGAGGTTCTGTAACTCCTTGTTACCATTTTGTGCAATCTAATTAAACTTTGATATTAGTTTGTATTCTATTAGCTACATAAATCATAATCTTGTAGTTGCCCTCAATAATTAAGTTTCTAATTTGAAATTCAATCAATTCAAATCTGTGGTTAGGCTCTTAACCTCAGTAAGGGTATTCAAACAAAAACATTAGTTATTTCAGCAGGATTATGAGGTCTTGCTGCTCTTATCTTGAAATATTCCATTGCAACTCCCTGTTTCATTATTTTTCCTTAGATGTACCTTCAAAGGTTTATGTTAAAATGTACTTGTAATTATTTAAACTTGGAACTTGGACCTTGCTAATGTTCCCCTGTCTGCTAGTGGGTTTTGTGGTGTTATTCCTAGGGCTGAAATTATCATTGAAAGGTGGGTGTAGTATATAATGTCAGATGTCAACAGGGTACTTGAATGGTTTGATGAGCCCCATCCTAATATGCCTTCTACACCTTCAGGTCCCCTGCCAAGGAATCTATGTTGTTTGCTAAGTGGTTTATTCCCCAGGATTAACTTAATGCTTTGTTCCAATGTTGTCTGATCCTTAGATGCCTTGCACAGATCCCAGGAAAACGATTTTTTTGGTTTTTCCTCCTAAAATTTTGTTGCTTTCCTTTTGTGAATTACTTTGCTACTTCCTTTCCCTATGATGTTGGTTACTAGCTGGTTTGTGTTTGTGTAAGTTGTTCTTGGGGGAATCTTTTTTGTTTTTGTTGTATGCTGGTTTGAACGTTGGCTTTCAATGAAGAGTTATAAATGGATGTTATTTGTGAACTTTTTATTACAACATAAAAAATAAAATTTACAAAAATAATCAGAAAGTTGATTTTTGTTCTGTTTGGTATTTCTCATCTTTATATTCTGTATTATTTCCATGGATTACCTTTGTAAAAATCATTACACATCTTCATAACGTTTTCTTGGGTCTGTTTTCTGTCATTAGTAATTGGACTAATTGTTACATTTAGTAACTTCTACAGTTAGCTCAGCTTCCTATCATTATTTTCAGTTTCCCTTTTGTTATGAATGTGCCGCAAGTGTAGGTTGATTAATAATTTTATTTAGAAGCTTGACTTGTTTCAGTAGGTGATCTGTAGCATTGAGCTGGAAACCTCCATGGATTTGGAATATTTTGTTTTATTTCTAGTGTTTGGAATGTATCAAAAAACATGCCCTGTAAATATTGCATTGGTCACTTTGAGCTGAGACTTCGCTAAACAAAAGAGTGAAATGATCTCCTTTAGAGCAATCTCAAAGGATTGTGAAAAAGAACTGTAGTATGCTTATACTTGCAGGAAGCAAAGAAGGATAGAACGTAAGTATGTTAATGTCCATGCATGAGCAGAGTAGGTTGGTGGGACTCAAAATTAGATTCACAGTTCACTGATAATAGAATAGAATAGTGTAGAAAAGTATCCAAGAAGTTGAAAAAATGACTAGGACTCGAGCTGACAACACTAAAGCCACAAAAGACAATAAAAGGAGGTAAACCATAGCCATCATACAAGCACAAATGTAAATACATAAAATATAAGTACAAATGTAAATAGCCTTATAACAAGTTTATGAATTCTTTGATACATGTTACTCTGAGCCCCAACTCTTTAGTATGGTTATAGATCAAACACCACTCTTTTGTTTTTGCCCATTAGAGCCAAGCATCTTTTAGCATTATCACATACATTGCATTCTAAGGAATTGGACATGGTATGTGCTGTACCAATTAAGGTAGATTTTATACAATTGGAACTTTTTACGTTAGTTTACCATATGTGTGTAAGTCCATCGTGAGTTCTAGTTGATAATATTTTTGTTCTGTACTGATGAAGAATACTCTGTGTATGACTATTTGCCTCCCTCAATGGTTATGAGAATTAATTCTGTACAGGATGCGAAAAATGCCCGACAGCATATTGTCTTGGTTAATGAATCTGTTAATGGCTTTTCTCAATTGGAAACATGCTTAATGTTGCTGAGTGATAAATTGTAAGATTGTTGTCAACTGTAAGTTTGTTGGACATTTTTCTTATGGAAAGATCACTATTTTATTTCTTTACAGTCAACAACAGATCACTATTTCATCGGGCTGAAAATTCTGAATCAAATTGTTGCAGAGATGAATCAGGTATGTGCTTCTTCAGTAAATTGATTTTACAATATTCTGTGTGCTGCTCCTTTTAGAGAAGACTTTCATTGAAGAGTTCAATGGACTGTTGCTGAAATATGAGAAGCATCTATCACTTTAACTAGGTGACTTTGATGTGATTATATTGCCTCACTTCTAAATATCCCTGATCTACATTGTACATATGATTATTCCTCTAGATGCCAATCAAGCATTTTAGCTTTCTTATCTTTGGTTGGTGACGTCCTATTACTTTGTGTCAGCTCATGAAAATAATTCTAAACATTTCTGCCTAGTTGCCATTTGGTGAACTTCCCCAACAAGGAAACTCAAAACAGATAGTTAGATATGGCAAGAAAAAACTTGTGGTATTTTTCAGATTTTCATTTTGGAGCTTTTCTGAGTCTTCTGTTTTTACTTTGCTGTATTATGACCATATTATTGTCCGTCATTGCTCCTTGCATAAAGACCAAATGTAAGTTATGTTATAGGTTAACTCTTAATATTTGTTGAAATATGTGTTACTATTGTTATTTAGTATGATGCTATAAACACTTTTCTAATGGATTTTCTTGCATGTTTCATCTTAGGTGAACTCTTTTCTTTAATGCCATTCTAATGTTATGTTTTATGTTGTATTCAGTATGTTTTGTGTTATTACAAATAGTTTTTTGGATGCAAGTATCATATCCAAGGGGAAGACATATTGTTGACTAATAACTTCGCTTATTCACAACAAATTGTACTCTGAGGCCTTTGCTCTAATCCTTGTTCTAATCTGAATTTTGTAAAAATAAAATGTTACACCTTGTTTGTATAGCATTGATAAATCACTATGAGTCAAACATATCACATTGTGCTAGACATGGAATTAGTTGTGTAATGGACATAGGACTAATTTTAATTTTTGGATTAAATGGGCACTTCATATGGGATGTTCAAAATGTTGTTTGTTACTGACATTTTGACAATGTGATAATGAGAATAATATGCGTTCTTTCAACATTCTTGAAGCGAGCTCCTGCATGAATTCCTGGATGTCATGTCCCCGATTGAGCCCTAACTTCTTTCTAGTGGGAATTAGTGTTTATCAACACTAAAGTGAAATTTGAATTTTAAATAATAAATAATAATAATAATATAATATTAAATAAATGATGAATAATAAATAATAATTTTAAATTATTGTTAAATAACATTTAAAATTTAATATATCGTTCTCGGCCGATCTATTATGGGAGGCAAGTCCTTCAGTATTTAAGGAGTTCGTTTTCATTGCAAAGGCATCATGGAATTTGGACGCTTTGTCTTGCCTACATCGCAGGAGATGTAGTCTACTGGCGTGGCACTCAAGAGGTGGGCGTAGCTGCACCCTTGGGAGATTTCGTGTTTGGCATTCCTTCATTTAGGCTTCGCTTACATCCATATTTGTTTTGGTTTGCAGAACAGGGGGCCATAGGTGGGAGTCGGTGATCAGCGTTCTGGCTGAGCCGCAAGCTTTGGTTGAGTGCATCGGGTGCTCTCACAATTTTGTAGATTCAATGACATCATATCTATTGCTTCATAATTGGCATTCATCAAGAAATCGTGATTAGAGGCAACTCCAGTGTTCCGACACAAGATCGCATCATTCTCACAAATCACATCCTACATACTGGCGTCTTGGAATTGACGAGAATTCATAGACGCAAGAGTATTGTCTATTTATCGAGCCTCTACCTTTCACAGATCATTTACCAGTCGATCATCTTTAGCAGAGTAATCACCAGGTGATTGGCATAAAGGAATGACATCTGACATCACCAAGCGACATCAAGAAATTACTACTAGGGATTAGAGATTGGGCAAATTCATTACCAAGTCAAGACATCATAGACGCAGGACTTAGACTTGTGGAGAAACAGGAGTTGAATCATAGTCGTGTGTATGAGCGATGCTACCTTGGGCGGAGCTCTGATATCGTTGCTCTCAGTTTGTCGGGTCCTTGCAATCTAGCGTATGTAGCACCTTTACATAAATTCACATTCTTTTTTGTAAGACTGGAGCTATATTAATAAGTAAAATTGATTTCACATTGGTGATTGGTGTTTCGTTCTCAGCCATTGATATTATTATTGCAAACTGTTTTGATTCTTGGAAGTTTCAATTTCAAATAAATCCTTTAATCTGTAAGAAGATAGGCTTATTTTGTGTTGAGGATATTACATTGGTATCAGAGCCATGACCCTGCCAGCCAATGGGTTTGCATATTAAAAGAAATCATGGGGCGCTGTGAAGAGATACTACAGGAAATGCTCTGACTTCAAGAGAAATCAAGGGAATCATTGGAAGAGCTCAAGCTAGCATTCAAAGGATGGGAGTTGAAAAGAAAAAGAGACAAGGAAGCAAACAGGATCATTGATGAATATGAAAGTCTACCAGATGACTTCAAGAATCGCATGTCCTTGGACTCTTATGTGAGCCTATTTGGAAGAGTCGAACCAAGCAAGAAAGATGTGTGTAACTACATTTTGGAAACAAGAAGAAAGGGGGAACGAGCCAAAGTTGTCATAGATACAAAAGAAGAGACGGAGGAAGAGCTGCTACCTTGCCACACACAACCATATCAAGGTACCGATTCTTTTGTTGAGCATAATGTTTCATCATCATCTAAGGAAGGCAAAGTGGAGGAAGAAGACAGTGTTATCGAGGCACTGACATGCGAAGGACAGTTTCATGAGGTACAAGAGGACATTATAACCAGGTATGATGATCCTGAGGATGTGAATTTGAACCATGACTCTATACATGATCTTGAGATAGAGGAGTATCCTACGGATGAGAAAGAAACTTGCCCCATCAAGACACAAGAGTTACTGGATAGCAATTCCAAGGACTATTTAGAGGACTTTATTGATTGCGTGAGACAAAATCCGGAAGAACATTTGAGGATCAATGAGGATACCAAACCAACCATGTTGAGTTCACATCAAGGAGATGGAGATATCATAGTTGTGAAGGGACAAGCAAAGGAGGTGCATCAGAGCTTTGGAATTGAAAACCATTCTTAGTAGTTAGTACGATTTCCCCTTGATAGAGTATGATGAATTTTGTGAGGAAAAAGCTAAGGAGACAGAATTGGAAAGACATGAGAAAGAGACATATCCCGAGACCTAGCATGAGAGCATGGGGTGCACATCCGTTGGAAAGTCAACCGAAGGTCAATAAAGGTATGGTTGGGTTGACTCCACATCACTTTGAGCATATTCATAAGTTGATATCAGCACTATGTTGGAAGATTCTAGATAAACATGATGATTTTAAGGAACTGCATGTACTTAAGGAGGCTTGGATGGTAGTTAAGACCAACTACCTATATATGCTTGCAGATAGACATCATCTACTCACCTTGGGTAAGATGTACCATGCTGCTATGAGGGATAGAGTGGAGGAGATTGACAGCATACAGGAAGATCTTCATCTAGTCCCTTACTCCTCGAGATCTGAGTCCCAAATTCCTCCTCCCTTGAGAAGTATACTAGCAACTTGGGGAGAGCAACTCGTGACAAAACATTCTGAGGACACCTTTGCACGTGTGGCATTGAAGAGCAAAAATCAGGGCAACATGTATTGAGTACTTGATGGCATAATAAACTTTGAGGACAAAATCTTCTTGGTCCTAGGATCAAGGTTGAAGCATGAGGTAGCTGATTTTGGGAAACCCGGGAGTGAATATAAATAAAAAATGACTGATCAGGTTCATAAATCAGAAATGCTGCATAAGCCACACACGTTGGAGAGGCAATTGAGGATGAATGATAGTCAGATCACGGCAGCCCTGACTCACTTTGATGACATTCATAGAAGGATGGCAGATTTGTGTTGGAAGGCTCTGGAAGGAGGTATATCTCTTGATGGTCTGCACAAAATCCAAGAGAATTTGGCGGTAGTGAAGTCAAGCTTCCTACACCTACGTGCAGACAGGAATCATCTCCTCGCCCTCAACAAGATTTATGTTGGTACCTTGAAACGAGAGGAAGATGAAATGGAGAGCACTATGGATTTCTGGGTGAGGATTGCGGGGAGTGGAGCTTGGCGCACTCTTCATCACTCTTAACGGAATTTCAAAATTCTATGGTAGACGCATCCAATTTAAAACAGGGTAACAAGGAAGGGGCAAAGAGTGAAGACATGATGGAAGGTCTTGATGGATTCCATGGAGACATTGTTTGCAGCCATAGGATTGAGTTTGTAACACACGACTTGCTCTTGGAGACACCTCATGGGTAACCATTCCCTTGTGGAGGAGGAAATGATTGAGATTGAGGCAAACCCCACACATGAGCATGATGTAGGGGCTGACAGCAGACTCATATCTTCACCATATCATGTTATGACAGCCCAAGGAATCGGCATTGAGGGTTATAACTCTCATGAGGGAACTCGTACTGGGTCAACACATGCTGGAGAGTATGAAAAAATATGCAAGGAGGTGATTGAAGGCTCCATAGAAGGGCATGTCAGCAGTTCTAAACTTCTCATGTGGAACAACAATCCCTCATTCTTGCGTAATCGAATATTGGTGGCATTTACACATGAGAATCGAAGAGGGAAGACTCTTCCCATGACCAATATTACCTTAGGAGTCAAAGATGAAGAGTTGATAGGCCCTAGCATGAAGGAGGCAAAAGTAGTACGAGGCATGTGGAACACAAAGAAGGAGCCACATATGGCAGCCAAGCAAGTGAAGCAATCAGATCTGAGGTATGAATCAAAATTCCTTGTTTGTTCACATATCTTGCTTCATGTGGAATTGGTATCACATCTTTGGGGGAGTCATTCGAAGGTACATGGTGTGATGGAGCACATATCTAGTGGACCAACCACTAGTATTATGCCTTCATGGGTGAATGGAGATAGGGGTGGAGCAAACCTAGGTTGGTCATTGATTCCTTATGGAACACTTGAGGCGTTTACTCGTGACAAGGTACAACCCCATAGTATAGAAGACCCCTTGGTGGAGCATGAGACTGCCCTACTTCAGGGACTTATGGCACAGATCATAAATGCATTTGCTTTTGAGTGGAGCACACGGGGAGGAATGGAGCCTCAATTGGTCTATAAACTTGGGTATGAGGATATTGTCATAATACAAGACTTTGGGTTGCAAATAATTGTATCTCAGCTAAGCTATGATGTATGGCCTCTGCCTCATGCTATGATAAGAGATGCCCGCCGTACATTGTTGTACGTGGATCTCCTAGAGGGCACTTGGAGGACCGTGATCGCTTTAGTGATTTGGGGGGATAGGAAACATCCCTTTTGGCGCAATGATGAGGCTCTATCTTTTGTTGTCATTAGAGGAGTTTTGCACATCCATGGGAGATCTTTTGGAATCAGGGGATTAGCTGGTGATGCTAGCTTTTCAAGATAGATCCACCACTTGATAGTTGCTGGTTGTGTTAGTGCGATGAGTTGGGATCCAGGTATCAATGTGTTTGGTGCATTCATCCATTAGGATCATAATGGACTTGATGGGGTTAATATCAGAGTGGAGCAGCGAAAGACTCAGTGCAAGTGGTCATGCCCCCGAGATCATATCTTTCGTCACTTGTTCGATTCAATGTGCGTGGACATAGGTTTGCAATTGCTTGAGGGCAAGCAACATCTGAGCGGGGAGGATTGTCATGTCCCCGATTGAGCCCTAACTTCTTTTCGGCGGGAAGTAGTGTTTATCAACACTAAAGTGAAATTTGAATTTTAAATAATAAATAATAATAATATAATATTAAATAAATGATGAATAATAAATAATAATTTTAAATTATTGTTAAATAACATTTAAATTTAATATATCGTTCTTGGCCGACCTATTCTGGGAAGCAAGTCCTTCAGTATTTAAGGAGTTCGTTTTCATTGCAAAGGCATCACATAATTTGGATGCTTTGTCTTGCCTACATCGTAGGAGATGTAGTCTACTGGCGTGGCACTCAAGAGGTGGGCGTAGCTGAACCCTTGGGAGATTTTGTGTTTGGCATTCCTTCATTCAGGGTTCGCTTACATCTATATTTGTTTTGGTTTGTAGAACATGGGGCCACAGGTGGGAGTTGGCGATCAGCGTTTTGGCCGAGCCGTAGGCTCTGGCCAATTGCATCGGGTGCTCTCACAATTCTGTAGATTTAGTGACATCATATCTATTGCTTCATAATTGACATTCATCAAGAAATCGTGATTAGAGGCAACTCCAGTGTTCCGACACATGATCACATCCTTCTCCAAGATCGCATCCTACATACTGGCGTCTTGGAATTGACAGGAATTCACAAACGGAGGAGTATTTTCTATTTATCGAGCCTCTACCTTTAATGGATCATTTACCAGTCGATCATCTTCAACAGACTAATCACCAGGTGACTGGCATAACGAAAGGACATCCGACATCACCAGGCGACATCAGGAAATTACTACTAGGGATTAGAGACTGGGCGAATTCATTACCAAGCCAAGACATCATAGACGCGAGACTCAGACTTGCGGAGAAATAGGAGTTGAATTATAGTCGTGTGTATGAGCGACACCACCTTGGCGGAGCTCCGATATCATTGCTCTCAATTTGTTGGGTCCTTGCAATCTGGTGTATGTAGCGCCTTTACATAAATTCACATTCTTTTCTATAAGACTGGAGCTATATTAATAAGTAAAATTGATTTCACATTGGTGATTGGTGTTTCATTCTCAACCATCGATATTATTATTGCAAACTGTTTTGATTCTCAAAAGTTTCAATTTTAGATAAATCCTTTAATCTGTAAGAAGATAGGCTTATTTTGTGTTGAGGATATTACACTAGAGAGTTTATCTAATAGTTGAGAATATTGAGAATAATGTAATAGTTCAAGCATAGTTTGCTGACTCAGATTTGACTTGAACTCGATAGGCCAATTTTTTTGATTCGGAAACTCAAAAAAGTACTTAAATTTCTTTAAAAACATTTTTTTTTTTTGCAAAATTTAGTTAGAAAATGTATCAAATGAGTAAAAATCCATGGAGAAGTGTTTTCAATTAGATTTTAATACAAATAGAGTACAAAATCAATCATCATGTGTATACAATAACTAGCTGATAAGTATTAAGAATTTATGATGATTTCTTTGAAAATCATCTTCATAAATTGCATATCTAGGCAAGTTAAAAATTACAAATTTTTACAATTTCCTTTTCCTTGTTTTAGTGAAAAATTAGGGGATAGAGGGTCTAGTCCTTGCATTCGGTTGCAACTCTCTGCTTGGCTTAGAAGACTGTACTTGTGGGTCCACCTTGCTTATAGATGGTGATGATACCTCTTCTTCCACATTAATGTCATCCAATGCCAATCTAATCTCTCCTGCTTCTGTTGTAGCCACATCTTCGATAGATTGCCTCTTGAAACCAACAATGTCATCCTCTATGGTCAAGGAGGGCTCATCATCCTTCACGGTCCAATCACTATAGGGATCGATCTTATCCAAATCAATAAGCTGCTCTGATTTGTCGTCCATCTTTTTTGTGCGAAGTTGAAGGTTGTATTGCAAAACTAGTTCATTGAAGCGTTGTTGAGTCAACTTATTACACTTTGTATGAATGGTGTCAAACAATGTTCCATGGAGTTTCGGGGACAGGGTCGAGGGGATGGTGAGGGACATGTTTCGAGGATGAGTGACGAGGGGTCTAAGTTTGGGGGCAGAGGGCAGTACTGAAATACATATAGTACTTGAAAAATTAGTTATAAAAAGATATATAACAATTTAAACTTAGAAGCCTAAGGAATAAGTTAAGTTAAAACTTAAAAGAAAAACTTAAAACTTAAAAGTTTAAACACATTGCAATTATTTCATTGAACTAGTGAACCACTGAACATTGAAAATCAAAATATAGACATTGGAACGATAACTAGATGTTTCATAATCATGATTCATGAATCATAATTACAATGAAGTATCAACAAAGTTCAAAGTTCAAAAACAGAATACTAATCATTTCCAAGCTCCATGTCAATCTCCTCATCATTGGAATTGCTGGACTCCGCATGCTTAAGCTCATTTAAACCAATACCAACCAGCCTTGTCTGTGTAGGATCATCATCTATTTGTGCTAGCTCTTCTGGCTCTACATCCCATCTGGTTGCTGGACTCTCCTTGTATGTAGTTGTGTTGCAGTCAATGAGACGCAAGGCACTATGTACAACCACGAGCTTCTCTGCCTTCCTAGAAGTAAGCCTGTTCCTCTTAACAGAGTGGATGAAGCTATAAGTAGACCGGTTCCTCTCAGCAGTAGAAGAACTAGAATCCTGGGTCAACAAACGAATGGCTAGAGTAGTAATCAAAGATCTAGGCCCATGCATAGTCCACCACAACTTGGGGTCCTCCTTTGACATAGTCTCCAAATCTATCTTGGCCGCCTCTTAATATCCCCAAAGAGTGGCAAATTTTGTCCACTTAGTACGAAGCAAGCTAGCCTCTATATGATCATACATTTTGTCAATGGCCTTCATGAACCCTTCCTTCACCTTAGCATCCTCTATAGTTGTCACTCTGTCGGGACGTGGCATGTACCACTTTGGGTTCAATGCATAGGCAGCCATGTGTAAGGGAGTGTTGAGCTTCTCCCATCTACGCTGAATGATTGGATGAATATGCTCGGTGTAGAATTGCATTGTGGGGTCCTTCTCTCACACAATAGCCTTTATTTTATCAAGCATGGAATCAATGCACTCATATACCTCTCCAAGGGAAGGTGCATTAGAATCCCCAAATCTAATAAATTTGAGGACTAGATCAATGATGGAGACAATATATTTGGCATCAGCCCAAAAGACATCATTCTTCACCACCTCCTTAACCCTCAACCCCTGCTATGTCTTCGACTCAGGCCATCGGTTCTATTTTCCTGTCATTACCATTAGTTGCAATGCCTCTTGCAACTCAAGCATCCTCTCCAAGAGAATAAAGTATGATGCATATCGAGTTTACAGGTTTCAAAAATTCCTTCTTGGAGAATGTCTTGAAAAGTGCATGTGAAGTATGGTGGTTGCAGATAAACATCTACACATCTCTAGCATCACTCACAATTGATTTGATCCAGCTGATTTTACCCATGTCCTTAAGTGCATTATTCATGGCATGCACACAACAAGGAGCTCACTAAATGTGTCTATAGGCTGCCTCAATCAACTTCCCTGCAGCTCTGCACACAGGGGCCTCATTATACAACTTGCACCACATTTTGTAGCCCAACCTCCTCTATAGCATCCTTGAGGATCTGGAACTGATAATGAGCATCCTTGCTATGCTTTGAACAATCAATAGCCCTAAGGAAATAAGGGCCCATTGTAGATGTAACCATGACAGTGATGAGTGGATGATGCCTAAGTTTCCGTCCACCCATCCATGACTATGCTGCATCCACTTGTGACCCAAGTTCTCTTCATCTTCTCCATCAAAATATTAATCTTGGAATAGTTTTGATCCAAGATTGTTGTCCTCAATTTAGTCTCCCCTGGTGGCACATGTGATGGTCCTGCCCTTATTATCTCTGACACAACTTCCTTATAATAAGGAGAGCAAGCCACATGGAATGGAATGCCATTGGCAAAGAAGAATTTGCCAATAGCATCATCTGTCTCATCCTTTGCTTGTACATTGAATAAATCTGCCAATGGTTGTGAACTTGAAGATGCCATCTTACGTTTCCCCTTAGGCTCTGTTACACTTGAACTGGATGGATTTAGTGGCCTTAGACTCTGCAAAGCACAAGTAGAAACTGCAGAAATCTGATCACCCTTACTCCTTTGTGGCAATGTAGAAGTCGTAGGTGCTTCTTCCTCATTACAACCCCATAATTTTAAAATTTCAGCCTTGTACTTCACATTGTTTTCCACCTTTTTGCATACCTCTACACCTTTCTTCAAATAAGAAGAAAGTGAGCATTAGTTCTAGTAATGCTCCCAAACCAGTCAAGATGACAAATGTGGCACTTCCACTTTCTTGTTCCCCCACTTGTCCCAGGCTTTGCTGCTATCTTAGATGCAAATTGTTTTAAGGGTGATTTTGGATCAAAGGGGCCCTTGGCATATTTTTGGAGGGTTTTTGAAGGGTATCTATCATTTCTACTCCCAATAGAACCTGTGTCAGTTTGAGACTGAGTATTTGAGTCATGTTCACCCCCTTCTATTTGAAAATCTGAATCATCAGATGATTCATTTTCACTTCCAATTTCTGCTTCAACCTCTTCACCCTCAATCTCATTGTCACTTCTATTGATTGAACTCATTATGATAATGTCAAATGACGCTGCAAAAAATGATTTAAAAACAAAATCAGACCTTTATAATTTATAATTTATTGCAAAAAATGAAAAAAACAGTATTAAAAATTGAAATTCTGAAAATTTCTGAATTTTTGATAATCTGATTTCAAAGTTGTAAATTGACAGCATGCCTCAAAGAGATGTCATCTCATGGAATGCAATGATTGGAGGATATGCACAAAATGGATTTGCTAAAGAGGCTTTAGAAACTTTAAGGAAAATGCAACTGGCAGGTGTAAAGCCGAATTCCACAACCTTTGCCTGTAAACTTTTTGACAGTATAGAGGAATTTTGTCTAATGTTGTAGTTGTAACTGCCTTCGTAGACATGTATGCAAAATGCCAAAATGTGGAAGCATAGACAAGGCATGTGAACTTTTTTGACAGTATGCCTCAAAGAGATGTCATCTCATGGAATGCAATGATTGCAGGATATGCACATAATGGATGTGTTGAAATTGAAAAGGCTTTAGGAACTTTCAAGCAAATGCAAATAGCAGTTGTAAATCCAAATTCCACATTTATGATTTAAAAAGAAATTAAAAATTAAAATAAATTAATAATAATAACTATTAAATTATTAATGCTCCTGTAGAGCTCTCGTATGTATGCAAAATGTGGAAGCCTTGGCAGTGGCCGTTATTTTTTTGACTGAATGCCTCAAAGAGATGCCAGCTCATGGAATACAATGATCGCAGGCTTTGCATAAGCCTCGCCTTCTTGTTTGGATTTCAATGTCTTTGTCACCAAGAATGAGATCTTCTGGATGTTTTCTTTTGACAAACTTAGATGGAGTCTTTCTCTACTTCAATGTCAAAGGAACCCTTGGAGCTGTAAGATAGTGCAACGATGAGCCCCCTTGGTAAATGCATCTCCTTAGTGACTAGATGAAAAGGTTATCACCCCTAACTTTTGTCTGAGATACTTGAAAGTCTCTTTTGGAAGAGGCTTTGTAAAGATGTCTGCAATCTATTCTTGTAGCAACATATTCTAGCTTAACTTGCTGATCTGCCACCTACTCTCTTAAGAAGTTATATTTAATTGGAATGTGCTTTGTTCTGGAGTGCATAACCAGATTCTTTGAGATATTTATTGCACTTGTGTTATCGCAAAATATTGATATTGGATGATCATATTCTACCTTAATATCCCTTAGTGTTTGCCTCATCCAAAGAACCTAAGTGCAATAGGATGTTGTTGCTATATATTCAGCCTCTGTTGTGGATAGAGAAACTGATGCTTGTTTCTTACTCAACCAAGACACAAGACTATTACCTAGAAAGAATGCAACTCCACTTGTACTCTCTTTGTCATCAATACTACCAGCCCAATCTGCATCAATGTATGCTGTTAGGGTGAAATCTTCACCTCTTCGATACCACAAGCCAAATCCAAAGTTCCCTTTAGATATTTAAAATTTCTTTTAATTGCTTGTACATGGGTTTCTTTTGGAGCTGCCTAAAATTGTGCTACCATACCTACTACCTGCGTAATATTAGGTCTTGAAGCTGTCACAAATAATAAACTCCCAATCATTGACCTATAGAGAGTTTGATTGGCTTTTGGGGATTCATCATTGTTATTCAATTTGCATCCTATGACCATGGGTGTACTCATAGGTTTGTGTAGAGTATGGAAAATGAATCGCTACGAAGGATAAACAAATCCTTTGAGGATTCAAGTTTCAACCCTCCACGGTAAGCCTTCAAGTAACTACGACCTTCAAGTTTACCCACTAATTAATTGAATGTGTGTTTTAATAGAGCACAAAAATTATCTAAACTCTTTAGAATTTAGAAGCCAAAAGTATAGAGCATAGAGGTTTCTTGGGCAGCTTGATAAGCTTTCTATTAAAGACGAACGGGTGTTGCGCTAGTGTCCTGTATGGACAAATAACAAAAGTTGCCACAAAGAAACACAAAATGTTCCGTACAATGTTTTGGATATTAAAGACTATGAAATACAACTACACAACGAGTATGGAATAACTAGAATGGAAATGCTAAATGAACTTAAATGATTTAAATAACAAACAAGAGTTCAAAATATCACTGAAGACATCTAGTAAGATCAAAGACCCCCTCCAAACAACTCCTTCCCCTATACCTATACACATAAGACCAAAGAGACGGGTTGGGCGGTTGTATAGGAGTTTTCCTTAGTCAAACCCCTGTTTTGATGTTCCCACCTCCACGGACAGCCTTAGACAAGATGATAGAAATAGACATAAAACAATGGAAAGGATGATATGCTAACAAAATAAAGACAATATTCTCAATAGAAAATCTCAAATAGTTACCACCCCCAAGCTCAAATTCAAAGTAGCTTGTTGGTGCAATGAAGAAGTGGCAAGAATCCTCAAGATGAAAGTGACCTCTTCAAATGATAACAATGGAGCCATGCAAGATGTCATTGTTATTGTAGCAATGGTTGAATGATGGAGTTTTAGAGAGCTGTGAATGAGAAAGAGAGCTAGAGAGTGCTGTAGAATGCCAAAGAGTTGTGTATGTAGTTCAAAAGATCAAGTTTTTAGGCAAAGATGGAAGGTTTTGGTTCAAGATAGCATGCCCAAATGATTCCAAATGAAGGTGTAGGTTGGCTAAGGTGTTACTGTTGAATTAAAGTAGCTTTGGTCAGAGATAAATGATGATTGAATTTATTCAACATCATCATTTATATCAAAATCGCTACATCCAAGTATATATGTTCGATCTGCAATTAGAGATTATTACTTGCAGATTATTGGCTATACATGTCCTTCATTGAATCCCAATCAAGTATCAAT
Organism: Sequoiadendron giganteum; assembly: GCA_007115665.2. Lineage (NCBI taxonomy): Eukaryota > Viridiplantae > Streptophyta > Pinopsida > Cupressales > Cupressaceae > Sequoiadendron > Sequoiadendron giganteum. The sequence continues at coordinate 18,594,391 of CM021102.1, read as the reverse complement.
CTCAATGATCACTTCCAGATCGAACATTATTATCTATTTGATTATGCATGTTAAGTTCAGGTCAAACTTGTAAGTATAACCGATTGTCAAAGCAACTAACACCGATTGATAATCGGGTAGTTAGTTAAGACGTAAGGCATAAATAATGGGATGTGTCTCCCATTTAGATATTTAAATTGGCTCAATCCTCATTGGAAGACATTGAAATTAATAGATGTTCTACACTTGAGGATCGAAATCAGTTAGACAAAAATCTGACTTAGAAATTTCATGATACATTCAACCAAGATTTGAATTGACATCAACTTCAGAATTTTCAAGTTCATTATTCTGTTTATAATCTGATAGATTTAATTATATTTAACAGTTACATTGCTGAAATGCAACAAGTGTAATGTCCGAACGACTATCACAATCGCGGATTTTCACGAGATGCTAGCACGGTGCGTGGACGCTTGCTCGACATGCACCTGCTTGGGCAAAAATCGGACTTAACAATCGAGGAATTGGACATCCAAGGTGTTGAAGGATGGTTTGGGCTGAAATTGGGATTAAAGGTCATAATTATCTTAATTGTAACTAAAGGGGAAGGTGTATGTAATGTGAAATTGCATAGGATGGAATTTACGACATTACAGTTTGCAATCCTCCTTCTTGAATTTCTTCAACATCTCTTTAATATATTTGGTCTATGAAATAAATATCCCTTTATTGGGTTGAGAGATTTGTAGGCCAAGGAAGAACGACAACTCACCAAGCATGGACATCTCAAACTCTTTTTGTATGTCCATGGCAAACTCTTGACACATTTTTATCACTACTTCCACCAAATATGATATCATCTACATAGACTACAACAATCAACTGATGATCACCTTTAGTTTTGATGTAAATATTGCTATCAACAATTCTACTCTTGAAACCTTGTTGTTGTAGATACTTTTCCAATCTTGAGTACCAAGCCTTGGGGGTTTGTTTCAACCCATACAGTTCCTTCTTTAGTTTACATACATGATCCTCATTTTTTGATAGGATGAACCCTTCGGGTTGTTCAATATACACTTCTTCTAAGTTTCCATTTAGGAAGGTTGACTTGACATCCATCTGATAGACTTTGAAATTCTAAAACAAGCAAATACCAAAAAACATCTTTATAGCCTCTAGATGTGCAATAAGGGCAAATGCTTTTTCAAAATCAATTCCTTCTACTTGAGCATACCCTTTGCATACTAACCTTGCTTTGTTCCTTACAATTTGGTCATCTTCATTCAATTTGTTTCTGAACACCCACTTATTGCTAATTACATTTTTGTTTTTAGGTCTTGGGACAAGTTCCCAAGTTTCATTCTTTTCAATTTGGTTCAACTCCTCTTCCATGGCACTCACCCAGTGCTTGTCCTCAATTGCTTTTGTAAAGTTCTTAGGTTCAATTTTAAAAAGAAAGGAATGATTTGCATGTTTTGATACATTGGGCAATCGCCTTCTTGTTTGGATTTCAATGTCTTTGTCACCAAGAATGAGATCTTCTGGATGTTTTCTTTTGACAAACTTAGATGGAGTCTTTGTGTCCTTTCATTCACTTACCTCATTTTCAACTTCTTCTACTTCCTCTTCTTTGCAATTTGCTTCCTCTTGGTAACCAATTTCATGTGCCTTTTCTTTTTGATGCCTTTCCTCATCCACTCTTACATTTACACTTTCAACAATTTTGTGCAATCTTTTATTATAGCACTTGTAGGCTTTGCTCCTTGAAGAGTAATCAAGGAAGATACCTTGATCAGACCTAGAATCTTTTTTTCTTAAATCTTCTTCATGTCTTCGTATATAGATTTTTCTCCTAAAGAATTTGAAGTATTTCACCGTTGCAGGCCTACCCTTCCATAGTTCATATGGTGTTTTACTATGATTGGCTTTGATTTGCCCTCGGTTTAGAATGCAGACTACCATATGAACTGCTTCTCTCCAAAATGTGTTTGATAGCTCAGACTCATTTAACATGGTTCTTGCCATTTCTTGAATGGTTCTATTCTTTCTTTTTACAACTCCATTTTTTTGTGCAGTTCTTGCGGTGGAAAGATGTCTCTTTATACCATGTTCACAAAATTCTTCAAATTCATTTGAAGTGAATTCACCTTCTCTATCCAATCTTAGGCATTTGATTTTTAGGCCAGTTTCATTCTCAACTAAGGCTTTGCATGTCTTAAACTTCTCAAATGCTTCAGACTTTTCTTTTAAAAATGTTACCCAAGTCATTCTAGAATACTCATTAATTAGTAGCATGAAATAGCTCTTACCTTGTAATATTTTTGTTCTTGTTGGCCCATAAAGGTTTGCATGGACAAGTTCCAAGGGTTTTGATGTTGAATACTCCTTCGATTTGAAACTCGCCCTTGTTTTCTTTCCATGTTGGCACTGCTTGCAAATATCTCTCATTGCCTACCTATTGTTGATCTTAACCAGTTTGCCAAATTTTTTATATGCCCCATCCTTCTGTGCCATAACAAACTCTCATCGTCTTGCCCCATATAACTTTTTTGACCTTTGCTTTCACTAAGGATATAAAGATTATTGGTTGTTCTACTTGCATTTGCAATCGGTTTCTCTACCTTCTTAATTTCACATCCTTCAGCATGAAATGTGAGAGTGTGTCCTCGGTCACACATTTGACTCACACTTAGGAGATTATGCTTCAACCCTTCAACACATAGAACATTCTCAGTTTTCGTCTTTTCATTATCTAGGCTAAGAGTACCTTTTCCTCTTACCTTTACCGTAACATTGTCTAAAAATTACATTGTCCCTCCATTGACTTCCTTCAAGGTGAGGAATTTTCTCTTGTCTCCAATCATGTGGCTTGAGCAACCTCTATCAATGTACCACTGATTTCCCTCATTTTGAGCTTGAAGAGTAGTTTGCACAAAGCATGGATCTCTTCTTTTTTTTGCTCTTGTTTCTTTTTCCATACTTTTGAATTTTCCTCATTTTGTTTAGCCATAGTATCCTTCTCCTTTGTCTGTTTAGATGGTTCTTCAAAACCACTTCTACAAAAGTGCACTATGTGCCCAAAGTTGCACTTATAGCATATAACATTGTAATCCACTAAAGGAGCAAATGAATTATAATTCATATTTGAGAACACATAAGGACTTCTATTCTTGTTCCAAACAAAGTTATTTCTTGTATTTGCCCTACAGTCTATTGCTTTATGACCAAAGTGATTACACAAAAAGCAATAGCCAAAGAAAGAATGTTGTAGCCTGGTCATGTGTTCTTGCCTTGGAGGAAAGGACCTTTTGAATTTGTCCTCATCTTTTGGAAGAGTGATTGTTTTCTGTGGGACTTGATTCTCTTTCTTTTTGCTAATGGGACTTTGAGAGCATCAACGAAGCTTTTTGTCATTTCTTCATTTGCCTTCTTTGGTGGCTCTTGTTGATCTTCTTTGTTGGCCATCTGATTTTCTTTGTATCCAAGACCAGTCTTTATAAATGGTGACCTCTTCCCATGGATGATATCATCTAAGATCTAGGTACTTTTCTCAACTTTGATGCTCCTGTTTATCTTAGCAGTTGTTTTCTCTAATTCTTACCTCAAGGAAACAATTTCGCACTGAAGCCTCTCAATATTTTCTTCTTTTGGCCTTAATTGAATTCTTGCCTCTTCAATTTGAATTTTCAGATTGATGATCATTTTCTCTACTCCTCAAGACTGACATTTTCAACTTAGATTCATAGCTCTCTTGAAGCTGCAATTTTTGCTTCAAATTCTTCTTCTTGAGTTTCATGATTTCATGTAGGGCACAAATAAGCTCCTCTTCCAAGTGTACTTGCCCATCCATTTCAACATTCTCTTCCCCTTTTGTCTCCTTCTCTAACTTTTCTTCACTTTCCAAGATATCATCATTTGTTCTATCACCATGAATAGAATCTCTTCTCTATTGCTGGCGGAGAAACTCTCTTCGGATGAACTACTTTCCTCCTTGGAATAAAGGCTTTTCTTGTTTTTGTAAAAGCTCTTCTTTTTCTCAAATCACCTTGTTTGTGGCCCTTTTTATGTTGATAATGTTTGCCACTTTTCTTTATATTATACTCTTCTTCTTTTTCACTATTTTCAGTTTCTGCATATGGGCCTTTGGCTGCAAAATGTCCTACCTTTCCGCAATTAAAGCATTTAAAAGGCAACTTACCTTTGTACTTGTCGAATCCTTCCTTTAGCTTCCTCACAAAATGAGCTTCTTCTTCGTTTGAATCATCATTGGAACTATTGCTTGGCTTTGACTCTTTACCCTTCATTTTCTTTGAGGCTTTGAAGGCTGCCTCTCGTTTAGATGATTTCTCCTTTTCGGTCCTCATTTCATATGCAGCGAGGATCCCATGCAACTCATCCATTGTTAGAGTATCTAGATCTTTCATTTCTTTTATGGCAGAGATTGTGGCATCAAATCTCAAAGGAAGAGACCTTAATACTTTCTACACAATCATTGCATCCTCAACCTTTTCTCCAAGGCCTCTGATAGTGTTAACAATTTCATCCATGTGAAGTTGTCTTCTATGTGTTTGAAGCTTAGCTTTCTTTACCATGTCGTCTCCTTCATAGATGTTCTTTAGTTTATTCCAAATCTCTTTTGCCGATTTATAGTGCATTACTTTGACAAACTCCGATTTTGATACACCACACAAAATTGCATTCATAGCTTTTGCATTATTTTCACTCGCCCTCTTTGTCACCAGATCCGTTGGTGGAGTTAATGGAGCTACATATCCACTCACCATTGATTGCCAAATATCAAAGCCACGAGCCATTAGGTAAGTGCACATCCTTATACTCTAGAAGGCATAGTTTGTTCCATTGAACAATGGAGCCTTGTTTGAGGAGAATCCGTCTTGACATGCAACGTGTGCTTTTGAAATCTACCTTCTAGCGGCTAGGCTATACTTGAGGGAATCGGCTTTGATACCAATTGATGAGCGCATGCTTATATTGAGAGGGGGGTGTGAATTATTATAAGAGTATCTTTTGCTTTTACAAATTAATAACCACAATATTTTCAAATACACAACATCAACAAATAAGAACACAAGATTTATGTGGAAACCCTTGTGGGAGAAAACCATGGAATAAGGACTGCTTGAATCTACTGTCCAAATCCAGTCACAAATAAAATGCTTCTTTACAAAATTTCACAAGCACCAACCCAACTGGAGACACCAATCCCCACAACTAAGCACCAACTTAGAAAGAGACGCTAATCTCTTCAATTTAAAGGTACCAACCTCTCACAAAACAATATCTTTGTTTTCTTGATAATTCTCCTTAAAACATCTGCCTTTGAATGGTCTTCTATTATATTCTTTTCACACAAAATTGCTGGTGTATGTATGTTATATCTTCTATTCTCCACACTTCTTCTCCACATTCAACACACATCTTATATATTTCACAAAGGAGTTGACCTTTTGGATGGATACATTACTTGACATAGGGAGACAACTCTTTATTAATATGCACCTCTTCATAACAAACTTGGGCGCTCATGTAATGTCCCTAGTAGAATTACTTTAAATTTTACCTTTAGAATTACGCTAGTCCCTTAGATATATGAATAGGAGTGGATATTATGACAGTAGTGATGACTCCAATTTTCTGATATAAATTCTGAAGTGAAGTCTGAATTGACAGTTGATTTAAGAATGGAAAATAGACAAAATAGTAGTGTCGCTGTTTCTGATTTATTTCTCCAAATTCATGCAATTGGATGTGTCATAGATTTTTGCATCAATATGATTGCTGTTTCTGATTAGTCCTTCAAGATCATGCGATTGATTGTTAAGAGATTGATGCTCCTATTTGCTCGTTGTCTTAGATTATAACATTATACTTATGCGTTTACTATTAGTGCTGTATCCGATTATTAACAGTTTTCTCATGCATCCATTTATTGAGTTGATCGTAGGCTCTTCAAGAGCACTTCGGATCTGGTTTATAAGATATAAGCTTTTTCCATTAATCCATGCCTTTTGGATGATCTACTAACCTCTTTAAATAGCATACAAATGGACATGATGAGAGGAGTGTGATATTGCTATCATGAAACATGGGTCAATGAGTTTGACTCGTAAAACTACACGGTTGAATCTTGATAACAATATCACAATTTGACATGCTGTGGAAAATACCTCATACTTATCAATTGATGAGCTAAAGGGGCTCTATAATGAATGGTTCATGAGGCACAACACTCCCTGAAGGTTTTCCAAATGGGGTTGCAAGCCAAGCGGGCTTAACCTTGGGGAAAACTCCGTGGTTAAGCGTGCTTGAGCTGGAGTAGTACTGGGATGGGTGACCTCCTGGGACGACCCAGTGCTTCACCTCTGTGAGCATCACCTAGATGCAATGAGTGCTAAGTGGACCATTCATTATCATGAGAGATGGGTTCTTGTGAACCACTACTCATGAAACATGGGTCAATGAGTCTGACTCGTAAAACTACACGATTGAATCCTAATAGCAATATCACAATTTGACATGTTGTGGAAAATACCTCCTACTTATCAATTGATGAGCTAAAGGGGCTCTATAATGAATGGTTCATGAGGCACAACACTTGCCGAAGGTTTTGCAAATGGGGTTGCAAGCTAAGTGGGCTTAACCTTGGGGGAAACTCTGTGGTTAAGTGCGCTTGAGCTGGAGTAGTACTGGGATAAAATTTAAAATTAAAATTAAAATATATAAAACTTACTTGGGATAAAATTTTTATTGCAATAGGTTGGAGGTGCCTGTATTCTTGCCCATGGAAGTACCACCAACTATGAGCATCCACCCTAACCTTGTCTCGAACAGCATCAAGATTATGATCAACAGTACCAGAGCATGCAAAAGCCATGAACTCAGCCCTCACTCGATCACGTTGGTCACGATCAGTGAAGAGTCTACGAATTGCTGCCTTGTACCCTTGACCCACTTCAACATCCCTATATGGAGCAACTCTTGTTGAAGCAGAAAGTATCTTTGGACTATAATATTTGGGACTCAATGCAAAAGCAAGAAGATGCAACGGAGTGGTCATTTTGTTCCATCTATCAACAATGATTTCTTGTAGCTCTTTGAAGAACTTTTCTTCGGGATCTTCCTCTTTTGCATTGATGATGATTTTCATCTTCTCAATCATTGAGTCGATACCATCATATACTTCACCCAAACAAGGTCTATCCATGTCAGTGTAACGGATCATGCTCAATATGGGCTCAGTGAAACTGACGAGATACTCAACAAGGTCCCACCAACTATCATCTAGGATCCTTTGCTTGATCCTATTTGCCCTTTCACTGGTAGATTGCCTCCATATGGCCCAATTAGGGCTGATTACCATTGCAGAGAGTGCCTCACGAACCTTTATAAGGCGTCTCAACACAATTGTGTTGGAGGCAAAACGAGTCTCGGCAACCTGTTTGAAAATCAAAATTAAAACTAAAATATAATTTAAATTTACAAAATCAAAATTTAAAATTAACAAAAAATTAAAAAATTATTAAAAATATTGAGAATTAACTTACCTTCAACAACTCCAATTTTGAGAATTGTCTAAATATTCCTTGTGTCATATGGTGGTTGGTGACAAACATTTGAATGTCTTCGCCCTCAGCATACACCTGTTTGATCCATTCAATTTTGGATCCAATTTTTTGTAGCATTAGATTAAGGAGTGGACAGCACAAGGTGTCCAAAAAATGTGTGGATACTTCTCCTCAACCAATAACCCAGCAGCCCTACAATTTTTGGCATTATCAATTACAACTTGCACAACATTTTTATGGCCCACTTCTTCAATAGCTTGGCAAATGATGTTAGCAATAAATGGACCATCCTTCACCTGTCCTTCACAATCCACTGCTCTCAAAAACATTGCCCCTTTAGGGGACACAACAATAACATTGATCAATGGGCGATTTTTTGCATCTTTCCATCCATCAGAAACGATGGTCACCCCTGTTTCGATCCACGAATCCCTTATGGGCTTCAAAGAGTCTGCTACATGTTTCACCTCTTTCTCCAATAAGGTGCAACGAACCTTCTCAAAACCTGGGCCCTTATACCCCTTTGGAGCCTCATTAATAGATTTCACCATTTTTTGCCAATATGGTGAACGAACAACATTGAATGCCAATCCATTGGCATAGACACATCTTGCTATGTCTTGATCAGCAATCTCTCTTGCCTCATTCTGAAATGAAGCTTCCAACGGTCCCTTAGATCTTTTATTTGAAGAGGGCGTGGTTTGCTCTTGAGGGATGTCCATAAATGGATGGCTTCCTGTAGGTGGAAAATAAGAAGGCGGTGTAGGGGGTTTCATGAAACGAGATCCTTTCTTCAAAGGATGGCTTGTTTTACCACTGGCTGCTCTTTGGTCTGCCTTTTCTTGCTCAGCAATATATTTCAACACTATATTATCTGGAATGCCTTTCTCATCTTCACCTGGACAATTTTTTATGCCTGTTTCAGAGATCCCACACAAGTGCCCTTTCACTCGACTGTATGAGCTCGAATACTGAACATGGCAATGACTACAAATCCAAACATATCCTCCACCACCTGGAAGTTGTTGAACCATTTCTACATATTTCCAAAGGGGAGAGTTTGGGTTTGTTTTGAAACGAGATTGGCTTGAGCCTGAGGAGGTACCGGTTGCCATTGTAATATGGAATACCTAAGGCACAACATATTGAAATTTTGGTATTGATTGATTGAATTTGAAACTAACAGACTTAATTAATTTCAAAAAATGAAAAAATTGAACATGTGTTATAGACATTTAGAGGAATGAAAAGTAAAACAAAACTAAAACTAAAAAACAAAACAAAAGAGTTGAAGTCCATTTGTTTAAAAAAAATGTAAAAAAAATAATCAAAAAACTTCAAAAAACCTACCTCTTTTGAAGAAATCTTGCTCAATGATCTTCTTGGCAACGAATAGGCACTTGCAAGTGCTTAGGAATAGCACAACAACCAACTTCGAACAATCTACAATCAACCTTCAAGTCTATTCAAGCTTGTGCAAGCAAAAGAGAAAGTTCAGCAATGGAGGCAAAAAATCCTTTTTTTTCATTCACAAATCGGTAAATGACTATCACTTTACCTATTTCATGTTTTAGAGGCACATATTAGGGTTGAAAAGAATAAAAAAATATTTAAAAGTCAACAAAGACTTAAAAAATTATAAAAAAAAGTCAAATTCGTGCTTTGAATTCCGCCTGGGCACGAAATTCTACCCGGGTTCGAAAAATTCGAACCCTGGTCGGACCCACAGTTCGGGTTCCGAACCCGGTTCGAACCCACAGTGCATTTTTCCAGACCCTAGGTGAATTAGGGCGAACCGGACCAGAATTTCGAACCCGGATCGAACCCGGGCCCCCCAGGGCCGAACCCGGTAACTTAGGATAATATAATTCACATATAACTAACATTACTCTCAATGGTGTGGCGGCCTGAGATGTAGTAGACAACCATAGAGGTCTTGGCTTGCTAATGTATAGTAGTCAGATTTGACTATGGTTTCCCTGTCAGTTTCCACGTGGGTGCCAACCACAAATTCGGCTCCAATCATTATCGTGATTGCCTTTTAAGGTTACAGTTCATATCTGTAATGTCCCCATTTTTAGCACTACGTTTTCCAGTGACTGTTAGCCTATTCCCGGATGCCCGAAGGCTAGTCAAACGCAAAATTAGGATTTCCTATTTTCTAGGAGGTTTCTTCTGTGGTTTTAGGAGTTTGCATGCAGGAGATTTGCAGAATGGTCTCTTGGTCTTTCTGGGTTTTCAGAGAGCTTCAGGGTGGTATGACATGCATCTGCATCAGGTGACTTTTCCAAACTTGCTATTTTTAGTAAGTTACGACGGCTGCTTGGTTTGTGCTTAAAATGCATTTGAAGTCACTTACTATTTTTAGTAGTATGCTATTTTTAGTAAGTGCTATTTCTGGTAGTGCTATTTTTAGTAAGTGCTATTTCTGGCAGTGCTATTTTTAGTAGTAGTTCGGCGGTTCAGTGCAATGGCTATTTCTGGTAGGGTAGTATAAGCAGTTTGATATCCTACTTTCTTGGAGCTTGTTTTGGCAAGTTGATTGCTTAAGTTGGACGCCTCATTTGGTGAGTTTATTTTATATTTGAGTGAAAATATGACTAAGGCAAAAGTGGATGCCTTGTTTGGGGAGATATTTGAATAATATAAAGTTATTTCAGTTAAATATCTTGGACGCCTAACTTTGTGAGTAATTTGCAATTTTAATAAAGTTATATTCTCATGTGCTTTGGATGCCCAAGTCAAGGAGTCAAAGATGCAACTCAAATGCAAATTAAAAGATGAATGTGAATTTCAGTTTGGGTGCCCTAATTGGAGGGAAAAGGTTTTGAATTTGAGGAGGAAGTTATAAATAAGAGAGCTTTCCTTCATTTGTGATCTATCCATTGCTAATATAATGAAGTGTTGCTAAAATTTCTTCAGACCCTTGCTTCGAGGAACACATACCCCCTAGCCCCCTTTCAGTTTCGTGCTTGCAAGATAGCACCTAGCTGAATTAGTGACTGTTCTTTACATCGAAGAGCAGATTGAGCTTATTGAAGATGACGAACTTTGATGTTTTCTGATTTTTGGAGTGTTTTATCAGTTTTGGTGATGCTTGTTTGGTGCTTGGCTGAAGCACATTTTCGATCTTAGCTCCTTTCACGTTTTTTGCATGGTTTTGGGTATTGGCTCCTTGTGTTCACCTATCTTGGGCGCCCCTTTCCTCATGTTTTCGTAATTTTTGGAGAAGTAGTTGATTTTCTATGCTGGTCGCCCTCTTCTTGAAGGCTGTACCATCTCTGCAAGTGCATTGGGAAGCATGCTTTAATTATCCGAGGCTGTGTGGAGCTGTTTCGTGGCCGGTTTGGGACGCTCTTCTCTTAAGCATCATTTGCACTTTGTTTGACATCATTCGGAGGAGGATTGGCAAAGTTGTGAATGTTTTGGTGTTTTTGGAGCTTGCTAATCAAAATTTCTGAGCGCTGCTATTTCATATCAGATTGGTAATAAATTTTTGCTTATTTTGGCTTATTTTCATAGTTTGATAGCTTGTTCTAGTTTGGAGTTCATTTCCTAACATTTTGGAGTGCTTTAGATAGCTATATCTCATTGTCTTTGTAGATTGTTCATCACATTGTAATGCTGAATTAGTAGTACTGATTAGCTCTTTTATTTTCCGCAATTTACATTTTGTTTTCCCATTGAACAGTGGAAGAGACTGGCCTCACCGTTTATTACATTTCAGTTTTGTTCTTTATTTTCTTTTCCACTGGAAAGTGGAAGAGAATGGCCTCGCTGTCTATATCATTTCAATACTTTACTTTCCTGTACTACCCATCGAAAAGCGGAAGGGGTTTGCTGGCCATCCAAACATTTCTTTTCAGTACTTTGTATTTCCACTCCCGCTGAATAAGTGGTCGAGTTGCTCTCTTTTTCAGTATTGTACTTCTAGTTGCAGCTAACGATCCCCTTTCCACCGTATGCTCTCACCTCCCCCACATTGGGAACTTGGTGATTGGAAAGTGAAGGGTTGATTTTAGTACTGTACTTTCAATCTCAGAAATCATCTAACGATCCCCTTTCCATCGTATGCTCTCACCTTGCCTTCATTGGCATCTGGGTGAGTAGAAAGTGAAGGGTTGCTTTCAGGTTGTTTATCATTTCTTTAACATTAACGGGTGAAATTTTGTGCTCAAAAATCGAAAAAATAATAAGGGGATATTTCAGTGGTATCAGAGCTTCAAGTTTTTGCCATCCTGTTGGGAGAACAGAAAGAAAATTAGAGTTACCACAATGGATTTCAGTAGAGATGTTGAACAGTTCAAGCGGCAATGTGAACATGAGGCTTCCATACTCCATGAAGAATATCAGAACATGACAGATGATTTTAAGAATGCTGTTTCTTTTTACTCCTCCTTGAATTGTGTGTTGGTTTTGAAACTTGGAAAATTGGTTGTGGTCAACTACATCAAGAAAATGATTAAAAAGGAAGCAAAACATGCCTTGGATGAAGGGTCAGGGAAGAAAGATGTGTTTGTTTGTGGGTTGCAGCCCACAAGTAAGCATGTGGGAGAGAAAATTCAGTCAACAATATTTGAAGAAGGCACAAGCAAGGTGCACATGTCACATCAAAATGGTCGTGAGTTAGAAGAAGAAACCTTGACATATGAGGAGTGTTTGTTAGAGCCCCAAAATACTCCCTTGGACTTGCATGTTACTGGAAATAATGAAGATTGGTTTAGTGAAAAGAACAAAACAACAGTCTTGAATCCTAATGTGGATTCATTCAATGAAGGTCTTGAGACTAATGAATTCACAAAAGATGTTTTTAGAACTATTGTGTGGATTGAGTTCGCTAAAGAAGAGCATGTTAAGGATAATTTGGGAGGCGTCATTGAACCAACTTATGACCATTACCATAGTGATGATGTTGGTGATGATTCCAATGAGTTTGTACCTAATCATGTTGAAGATTTGGTGATAAATGGTTCCCCTCTTGTTGCTGACCCAACTTCCCAAGAGTTTTCACATGAAGAATTTATGACAAGTGATCAAGATGACCTCTTGGGTATGCATGTGACTACTCATGATGAGATCGGAAATATACCTATGGATGATGGGCTCATTGAAGGCAAAAATGATAAAGTTTTCCAAACAGCTAGCATTGATGACTCTTCGCTTCATTATAATGTTGGTGACAAGGGTGGACTCAAGTTTGATTATCAAATTAAGCCCTTGGAGAGAGATGCTTATGAAGATATCAGTTTAAGTGAGTTGGGAGGTGATTTATTCAAAGAGTCAATACTCCAAGAAGAGTGCGATGAGCATTTTCCTTTTGATCAAAACGATCAACCCCTTAGCATTTGGGATCCGGGTGTGAAGGCACCTAGCGATGACAAGGAACTTGTGTGGGATGAAGTTCCCTTTGATTCGGATGATGAAATGGAACTTGATGAGGATTCTATATTAGCAAACAGTGGTGATCTTATACTTGAGTTTGGGGCTGGCTTCTCGTTTGATCAAAGTGACAGTGAGGTGGAAGCAAATTTAAAAGTCCATAAGGCTCCTAATATTGAAGAGTTTGATGGTATTCTTGAGCAGAAATCTGATTTATTAGTGTGCGGAGTTGATTATCATCTTGGTGTTGAGCAATGCCATTACGTGGATGATGTGGGGTGTGAGACTAGGGACATCCAAGGAGTCGTTGAAAACAAGAATTAAAATTCTGATTCTAGCAAAGGCTCAAAGAACTAGTGGAGTCTGATCCTATTTATGATATTGAGCATCTTCAACTTGTTGGTGGTGAAAGACAAGAGTCTTGGAGCAGCTATGAGGGCATCAATGATAAGAAACAAAGCTCTGATTTTTACTTACAGTCTATTAGCAGTACACCACCTTTGCATATTCATGAGTGGGAAGGTCAATGCAAGTTATCCATTGGAAAAGAACTGCAAGTTCTATCCCAATTTGATTGCACAGACAGTCTGATTGAAGAACTCTACTGGAAGGCTCAGATTGAAGAGAGACGAAGAGGAGTTAGGGATGAAGTTACTCTCCCTAATTTGCAACATATCAAAGACTCCTTGGAGACATTGAAATTAGAGTACATACACTTGATTGAAGATTGAGATTATGCCATCAATATTGCAAAGAAGACCATTGCTGCCTTCCAAGTTAAAGAGAGAAAGTTTGATGAGCTTACTCTTGAGCTCGAATCAACAAAGGATATGTTAAAGGATACCTAGGTGGCACTTAAGGAGGCAAGAGAGCAACTTGCTGATTTCAAACTTTTTAGGGAGGAAGAGAATGAACAAAGAGTAGAAGAAATCAAGCAAGTATTTGGTAAGCTTGATAGTCTTTGCGAGGAGTTTAATCTAGAAAGCTTCATAAGGAAATCAAAAACTACAAGTGCAGATTCGGATCAGCAAGATGTAAGCGAGCAAGAGGAAAGGGATGACTTCCAAGTTCTTGACAATCCTCTCTTTGAAGTGGGTGTAGAAGCAATTTATGATAATCTACTCTTTGTGATGGAAGATGAGACATGTGGTGAAGTGACCAAGCACAAAACTGAGTACAGTTTCTAGTTTATGGATGTTTTGATATCAAACCATAAGGATGTGCCATACTTTGAGATTAGTCATCTTCCGAGGCTGCTTGATAGTGAATGTATAAGTGGGTTTGAGGATAAAGTCTCCGCATGGAAATTGTTGAATCATGGTGACTACAACATTTTTGACACCGAGGTGCTGTTCGAACATGGTTTGGTAGTTGCTGAAGGTTTCATTACAATAGCAGGGAGTGAAGATTTCAGATTTGTTATTCATGAAGTATGGGAGAAAGAAGGACCAAAACATGATGATTACATGCTTGACAATCCATCCCTAGGGTTGAGTGATGTTTTAGCTCATACTAGTCTTTTTTGGTGATGGGGATTGAAGACAACATTTGCTCCATGCTCCATTGATGTTGATGCTTTCATGGATGGGCTACATAGGTTTATCAAAGAAGACGCTAATTTCTTGAGTTTGCATTTGGTTTTGATTAGCACTTGGAGAAGTGTTGTGTACTTTTTCCGGTGTGTTGGGGATCATTCTCAATTGGGTATCCTTGTTTGGCATCCTCAACATGGTATGACAAATCTTATTGGGCATGGTAAGGAGGATCTTTGGAGGGATACAGATCAAAATTTCAGAATTAATGGTGCTGCTCCTTTCCTTACCAGCCACTTGATTGTTCCATTTGTTCATCAAGAAATGGATTGGAGAGAGATTTCAAGTATTGGTTGGAGAGATGAACAGATGGTTACTCTTGGGAGTGTTCCTTGGCTTAGACAGAGGCAGATTTTGAGATTGGAGCTTGCTATTTGGTTGTAGACTAGCCAACTTACATGGGGAGTTACTCTCATTCAGGAGAGTTGGTTCATCATTACTTGTCAAAGAGGTGCAAGATTTCAGTTGGAGATTGCTTTGGTGAGTTTTCCAGCCACTTATGAGTTGTTTGGGTGCAATAGAATGCTCATTCCACATGCTCATACTTGGGAATTCCTATGGTACTGCTATTATCCCTTGTGTAGAGCGCATTGTACTTCGTTGATCCCAGTATTGAACATAAGTGATTATTTGTTTCTTCAAATCTTTCCTACTCTTAGAGTTCATTTTATGGAGGGTTGTGATGCAAATTTTGATATTTATCTCACAATATTGGTTTAGGACAATGAACCCCCACATGCTTTGGTTCATCATTCTGAGACTCTTGGAGTTGGAATTGTAAAAGTTTTCAAAAGTCTTCATGGTTGTATTAGAATAATGCAGAGGAGACATAGTATATTCATGTGGAGTCATGAGGATGAGTTTGTTGAGCTCTTGCAAAAGATTGCTTTCCTCTTTGCAAGGAGATTTGGAGAAGTTACATATGTAGTCGCGACTCTACTTGACACCTTGAGGAGATATGCTGAGGAGTACGATTTTGAGTGGAGCAGACTTTCCTTCCTATTGCCCAGGATTTGGGATAGATAGTAGCATTGCCGATATGGATTTCTCAGAGTCTTTTGGGCAAGAGGTGCTGCTAGGGATTGATTTCAGTCCTTCCAGGTTTATCAGTTTGAGTTTCATGGATGGTAACATTTGGGGTTATAGGGAAGGATAGTGCAAATTTGGCACTATGGTTTCACTGATGTGATTAGAGTGGTGCAACATTGGCATGGTGTGTCCTTCCTAAGACGAACATGGGACCCTGGGATCCTCAGTTTGGTGTGGATCAGTCTAGATTTTCTAGAGTTGTGGTGGCATTGTTTGAGGACAAGCAATCTTTGGGATGGGCGGACTGTAATGTCCCCATTTTTAGCACTTCGCTTTCCCGTGACTGTTAGCCTATTCTTGGATGCCCGTAGGCTAGTCAGAGGTAGAATTAGGGTTTCCTATTTTCTAGGAGGTTTCTTCTGTGGCTTAAGGGGTTTGCATGCATGAGATTTGTAAAATGATCTTTGGGTCTTTCTGGGTTTTCAGAGAGCTTCAGGGTGGTATGACATGCATCTGCATCAGGTGACTTTTCCAGACTTACTAATTTTAGTAAGTTTCGACGACTGCTCGGTTTGTACTTAAAATGCATTTGAAGTCACTATTTTTAGTAGTATGTAATTTTTAGTAAGTGCTATTTCTGGCAGTGCTTTTTTTAGCAGTAGTTCAACGGTTCAATGCAATGGCTATTTCTAGCAGGGCAGTATGAGCAGTTTGATCTCCACCTTTCTTAGAGCTTGTTGTGGCAAGTTCAGTGCTTAAGTTGGATGCCTCATTTGGCGAGTTTATTATATTTGAGTGAAAATATGACTAAGGCAAAAGTGGACGCCTTGTTTGGGGAGATATTTGAATAATATAGTTATTTCAGCTAAATATCTTGGACACCTAACTTTGTGAGTAATTTGCAATTTTAATAAAGTTATTGTTGGCCCCACGGTTGCCGTTGCACCAAAAGGTCGACCTGTTAATGCCTGATTCAACTGCCAGAGTTAATGGATCCACGAGAGGCGGTTAGTTCATGTCACGAATCCCGAGGGGAGCACTGACCATTTGCCAACAATCTCCCCCTCTACGTTACCCGAGGGGATTCGAACCCGACACCTTTGGCTCTGATATCAATTGTTGGCCCCACGATTGTCCTTGCACCAAAAGGTTGACCTATTAATGCTTGATACAACCGTTAGAGTTAACGGATCCACGAGAGGCGGTTAGTCCATGTCATGAATCTCGAGGGGAGTGTTGACCATCTGCCAACAATCTCCCCCTCAGCTTTACCCAAGGGGGTTCACACCCGATACCTTTGGCTTTGATACCAATTGTTGGCCCCACACCTGATTCGTGGAGTAATCTAGCCAACCATTTTCTATTTCCTGTCGCCATGCTACAAAATGAAACTCAATTCTGAATTACCCAATAGGTTGAAATGACTAAATGCTGATTACAAATGAACTAAACTGAAATTTAGTGTAAGAATCCACAGGATGGCAGAATCTACGGCTCTGATACCAATGTAGTGAGCTACCTTGTTTTGAGAACAATTTTTTTTCTATTTTACCAAATGATTATCCAAGCATTTCGTCAAACGGATTTCCTCTACTACTCAGCAGTCTGAACTTATTCACACCATAGGTTTTTACTAGTTCTTATACAAAAGATAACACCATTCAATTTCAGCATCAAAATTACATTTCATGAAACCTTCATTGCCGTTATTATTAAATATTGCAGCTGAAAAATTGACTTTACATAGGAAATTATTGAACATAGATAATACATACAACCAGTAGTTGGACTCAACAGGATTACATGAATGAGTTTTTTTTTTAATTATTATTCAGGTTTGACTCTCTAACCTTTCAGAATTGCATCATATAATTCCATCTTCCAAATAAACACAACCTTACCAATTATGCACAACATGTAAGTTTAGAATCTTTGACCAACATCTTAGCAGAACAAAAGCTATGTCTCCTTAATGTAATTCATTTTCAAAGCAGCGGTAGCACATTTGACAATCTACTGGAATTGCAAACTCTTGATACAAAATTGGTTCTTCCCCTTAACTTCAAGACGGCAAATGAGGAAGTGAGACACCTCAAAAAGTCTCTTCTTTAACCCCGATGACTCTCACTAACAATACTCCACTCTTTGAAGGCACAACAAACACACAAGGAGCTCCTGAGACAACCATTTCGTTCCTTTGGCTATAGAATATAATTTAAAGATATTTAAAGGCTCCAAATCATCGGCTGTTGCTAGTCTGGTTTTATTTCCCGAGACAATTTCCCAAAGGTCTTCATGTAGAAGTTGAGAAATCCAACTTCACAGTCCCCAAGAATCACTTGCATGCAAATACCTATGACATACAAAAGACATTCAAAACCAAAGAAGATGTTCTGTAAACCTCAAAGTAAAAATGCATTAATGAGAATCAATTATTACAAAGAGATCAATCCTTATGAAGGAGATCAAGAAACCCTAAACGAAACCTAAAAGGGAAACCCTAGTGTGCACACTTAATAATTAATCAATTATTAATGTGCCTAAGTTTAGCTTAAGTAACTAAATGAATAAGAGAATTAATTAACCAATATGATATAATTAATTAAGTGTAATAACTTATTACTCTAACACCCCCCCCTTAAGATGAACTTAGGAAGTAGCTAAAACACTAGAAAAAAGATGCATGAAAGCAAAGATGGGTCCCGACAACTAGGCCTGATCAAGTACCCATTTACAAATGCAAGAATGAGGTAGAGAAGAAAAACCCAGTGGAACAAAACCCCCCTACAATAAGATGACATGCTGCAAAGAAGCACTGGAAGAACACTTTGGAGTAACATTGGAACCGGAATCTGGCAAGCAAGGAAAGATTATTCTGTTTACTATTGAAACCAGATGAGAGTCACTGATTGACTCAAGGAATTATGATAAAGCAACAATAGACCCGATGCCACGGAACACTCGAAAACTCCAAACTGGCACAACCTTGGAATCTATGAAGCAACAATCCATTATTGAATGATATATTACTGAAAATGAAGTGCAAAGATTCAAGTTTCACCCTTCCAATTGCCAAAACATTCAAGTAATCTCCAAACAACCCATTGGGCCAAATCTGGACTACGCGATCAACCTAGGACAGATACAGAAAAAGTGTATGGGTAGCAACGTAGAGCTCCTCAAAACCTTTCCAACGCTGCAAAGATAGCGAAAAACAAAGATCGTGGTAAAAAGTTATGAGCTCGGAAGCGATAAATGAACATATGACTTCAAACAGCAATAAATGCAACGAAACAGAAAAATATTGAAAAATAAACTGCACTACAGGATAGTGCTCGGAACCAGCTTTTTGACGATATCTTGTTTGCTCGATTTTGATACCATTTGCCTAAGTTATGCCAAAAAGAAAAAAACTGCTCCTTGAAGGAAAATCAGGGCTAGGAGGGGGCAAAGAGGGCCGTACGACTGTTGACGTCAGCACTTCACTAGCAAAAATTTGATGGCCATTTGGCCGTTTTTGCAAAAAACCATCCCCCCCTGCAAAAGAAAATTGGCAATTGGTCACCCATGTGACCGGCGACGCAGGGCAAGGAGTTGGGGGGAGCCCTTGGTCACCCATGTGACCATCGGCGGGTGCTGGGAGTTTGGCCGCGGGTTGGGCGCATAGCGTCCGGTCCCCCATGTGACCGGAGCCAAGGCTAATTGGGCCCGCGGGGGCAGAGGGGAACCGGCAGAGGGATGGTGGTGGAGGCCGGCGATGGTGGCAGGTTGGAGGCCGCCCGGTGGCGCGGTGACGGAGCCCACCTTTTGAACTGGAGGCACAAAAATAAGTAGCCTTTTTAATTTTTTTTTTACGTTTTTCGAGAAAAAATTGCCTCGTGAAGCGTGTCAAGGAGGTCATACGGCCTCCCTGGCAAATTTTTTTGGCCTTAGAAACCAACTTCTCAAAAATCAACTAAACGATAGGTGTTCTTAAGGTTTTTGGCCGCTGCGAACACAATGGTGACCTCCGTTTGTGCCCAAAGTGTCCCGAAAAGTCGGCTACCCTCAGATCTTGCAAAAAAGATGCTTGTGGAAACCCTTGCACTTGAAACTTATTGAAAGGCCATATCTTCAGAAGATGAACATGCAACTGTAGGTCTGGAGCTCTGATACCATGTAGAAGTTGAGAAATCCAACTTCACAGTTCCCAAGAATCACTTGCATGCAAATACCTATCACATACAAAAGACATTCAGAACCAAAGAAGATGTTTTGTAAACCTTAAAATAAAAATGCATTAATGAGAATCAATTATTACAAAGAGATCAATCCTTATGAAGGAGATCAAGAAACCTTAAACGAAACCTAAAAGGGAAACCCTAGTGTGCACACTTAATAATTAATCAATTATTAATGTGTCTAAGTTTAGCTTAAATAACTAAAGGAATACGAGACTTAATTAACCAACCAATATGATATAATTAATTAAGTGTAATAACTTATTACTCTAACACTTCAAACTCTAATTGCATTTGGACTTTGGTTTTCAGGCAGCATAATTTTCACCCTTAAGGAGTTGGGAATTGGGCAAGAGGAATTTAGGTGCACTAGAAGCCATTTTCAGTTTTTATCTGATTGTCCTTCTAACTCCTATCAAATTTTGAATTCTATTTGCTTTTTGTTCAAAAATTAAAAATCTGCAAATACTCTGAATTTTGTAATTTAAATGCAGAATTTCAAATGCTTTGAATTTTTTAAATGCAAAGAACAGTATATGTTTACTGCTTAAAAAAAACAAAAAACTATAGTAGACTCAAAATGTTTGCACCTTTAAAATTTTTCATGTTGTCTGACTTCTTTCTTTTTTTTCCCGTTTCTCCAGCATGCCTTTCTCTCAAAATACGTCTTCTTACAACATAAATCGTTCTTCTGGAGCACACATTTAGTCTTCTTTAATTATTCGTTCCTCCGTCAATGTCTTTTTCAGAAGGAATAAAACCTCTCGTCAATAGAAGCCTTTTGTTTTTTGAGAAAAAAAAACGGCACAAGACTTTTATTCCGTGCGATTTCTTTTAGGGATCCTGTCTTCCAAGCAGTGATCAAGATTTCTCTTCATTCCTTATTGACGCCTCCTTCAGAACGAAACAAGTGGTTCCAACGTGTTTTCCCCGATAGAGAACGATTTCTGTCTCTCCGGTTCAGTTGTTCCTCCCTTGTCACCTTCCATCAAAGCTTCAATGCTCTTTCATAATGCCAACCGTCAAAGCTTCAATGTGCTTTCATAATGCCAATTCGTTCTCTTTTAGAAAGAATCGAATCACGAGTCACGACTTTCACTGCAGTCAGTTGGGATTTCAAAGATGTCGGAATATGACAATTTTATTCCGTGCGATCTCCCAAGCAGATCTTCAAAGCCACGACTATCTCTAGGCAATCTTTATTTAAACCACCAAATTATTGCACAGGCTCAAAATGAATGTTGCTTTGATACCATGAAGAATGAGAGAGCAATCGAGTGAATTCTCCATTCACATAAGCATGAATAAATACAAAACAAGGTTGGTAAATAACCAATCCAATCAGGCATACCTGATTGTAACTACATGATTAGTTACATATTATTAAAAATGATGTAATAAAAAACTTAATCTAACAGATTAAGTAATTTGTGATTATTTAGTTAATTTCAATTTCCCTCCATCCACCATGATTAAATAATTTTGATTATTTTACTTAATTCCATATTTTCTTCAATCCCATTTGATTATTTAGTTATGGAATTTGATGGGTTTTTAGTGTTTTGTACTCTAATGGCTTGAATTTTTCTTTTTGCAACTAACCCATATTTCCCCTACGACACATAGACTCTCTTTGGTGCAAACCATTTGTGCCTGTGTTAGCCTCTCAAGTTGAGGGAAGCCCTATGAGAATTGGGTCAAACACATTCAATGATGAGATTGAGAGATTGAAACAGTTGCTTGTTGGTGACACAAAGATTGGACAAGAGGAAGAAAAGTTGACTCTAACTGTAGGATCAAAACTAGGTGATTAGGAAACGTAGCCAAAATATATGGGAATGCTGAAAATAAAGCTGCAAGGTTGCATTGTCCTCAATTGGATTGATTGTTAATGTGTGTGATGGTGCTTGTGAGAGAACTTTCACATAGTAGTTGTGCTATTCAAAGGCAGAAGATCCCATTGGGATGGTAAGTCTGCTTTGGTTTGGTTGGCATCTATTTACTATTTACTAAGTTTCATAGAGATGAGAAAGATCATTTCAGATGTTACAAAACCTGTGAAACCTTTTGGTTGGAAAATGGCCAAACTGATATAGCCATTTGGTTAGATATTTCCTTTTGGTTATATATTTATAACTACCTATTGGACTAGTATATGAAATATCCCAAATTCCATTTTTAGATTTGGGAGAAGGCAAGAATGGGACTGTATGTGTGAAAATCAAACACAAAAGAAATATTTCAGCAAATGAAATGCAAACTTCAAATTGGATCACACACTAACGTTTGATAGAATGAAAATATGAATTGCAGAAACACAATGAATTGAAGACATGATTCAAACCAAAATGCAACAGCTCTTGATGAAAAATGGATATGCTCTAGCCAATGATTGAATGCTTGTTGCACACTTTGACAACATCTACTTGCTCCAAATTGAGATGAAGAAAAGATGGATTTGATCTCAATATATAGATTTTTGATGCAAATGGATGAATGGCTAGGATTTGATCTTGGATGATGAGTTTACCCCCATTGATGGCGGAATGGATGTGGAGAGGTGGTTGTTATTACCCATTTTCATGGAGATAATTAGCTAGTTATCTCATCTAATTGAGTAGTTATTTATTTAATTGAATTATTTGATTATGTTGATTAATGAGTTAATCATGTTGATTGATGACTTTACTAAATTGATTGATTAGTTATATATGTTGATTGATTAGTTGCTTTAAGGGGTGTAATTGATGGTTTTTCTTAAATTATTTTTGGATAATATATTTATTTAGAATTATTTTAATATTTGAATATTGGGAAAATGATTCATTTAAATTAATTAAATAATAAAGATTATTTATTCAATTTTATTTTGATAAAGTGGATTAATTCTATAAAGGTAAGATGAATTATTTAATGATTGGATGAGTGATTATGTTAGGCGTCGAGATGGATGTGATGGTATGTAGATGAGCATATGCGGGATTTCAGATTTCAGATTTGCTTGGTAAATTTTTAAAATGCACTCTTAAACAATTGTTTAAGGAAAATATGCTTTTAAAGTAAATAAAAATAGGAAGGTAGTCCCGTTGGCCATCTATGAAGAAGCCTTTAATCAGGTTATGAGTCTCTAAAGTGAAAATAAGACAATATTGAGGGCCTATTCATTGAGTGATTCAACAATGATGAATGTAAATGAGATTCCACAGCCATAGAAGCTTTGGGTAGTGACATGATTCATATGTTTAGGGAGTTTCAAGGAAGAATCAAATGACAAGAATTAAGAAAGATAGAAGATCATGCAACTGTGAATTGTCCAAAGAGTGCATACTGTGATGCTACTGAATGTAGGAGTATTCACTCATATGGCTTGAAGAATAAGGAAGCATCAACTTTGCTCATGTAGGTTGAAAATACTGAAGAGCCATCATTGACGGATACAAGAAGCACAAATAAGAGTAGCAATAATAGAATGGGGGACTCACAATTTAGCGTAGAATGTGCAACAAATGGAGTTTTTTTGCAGTTGATTGTCTGAACAAAGATAGTAACAATAAAAACTGCTACGATAATGCTGTGGATTGGGAAATCTAAATGAAAATGGTTTCAGAAAGTAGAGTTGGGCGAATGCCAAATTAGTACAAATTAAAATTCTAGTCCAATCACTTGTTAGCAGGGAAAGAAAGCACAATATCTTGATTCAGTGGTTGAGAAACAAAGATTGATAGAAGGTCATGTAGAATTGGAAAAGGCTATGACAGATAAGAGAAGTTTAAAATTCCTAGATAGCTGAAAGCCTGACTTACCCATATTGTTGCAGATATCTTTTTTTATCAATGGTGAACTATTTTCTGAGCGATTTGAAGTTGTAGACTTAAGGCACAAGGTTCATGTTCAGCAAGTATTTTGAGGAGGTTGTCCTCCATTGTGTTGGCACTAGTTTTGTATAAGTTTGTATGTTGTGCCAATATTAAATTGTTATGTAATTAGATGCACCACAATAACTGCAATCTTGTTAGATAAAGAGAAATTCTGTCAAATTATACTATTTTGCAACATGACAATAGTTCTATTTTCCCAAAGCTAGTAGAAAATTTAAATATAGTTAAATTTACTTTTCATTTTACAAAAATATCGTGTAAATTTTGTTCTACATTGTGTCTCACATAATCCTAATATTCTACTTATTTAATTGCTATGCTTTTCACCCATGGAACTATTGTGCTTCAAGTTTACCAAATAAAAAATGATGATTGGTAGCTATAATTGCATTATTTCAAATTTTCATATATTAGAATTTAAATATGATGGTGTTAAATCTTCCTTCTTAACAAGTGAGTTTGTTAGATGGTGTTGTCAGTAGCTTATTGCCTAACTTACTTTCAGTTTGATATAAAAAATGCTGGGCTTATCTCTCTTTGATCCTGTTCTTTTCATTCCCAGATAATTCTATCTTGATGGAGTAATGTCAATGTCGGTTTACTTCTTTTTTGCTCCACATTTTTATCTAACTAGGGTTGTTTACATTTGTTATATCAGCCGAATCCAGGATTTCCCTTGACACATCATCGAAAAATTGCTTGTTCCTTCAGGGACCTGGCTCTTTTCCAAATTTTTCAAATCTCCATAACTTCATTACAGCAGCTAAAAAATGACAGTATGTTCTGTCCTATTATTAGTCATTTTTAGAACTTTAACATAGTAGCCTACATGTCTTACATTAATTTTTTAAAGAAAACCTTGTAGTAAGACAAGATAATATGTCTTTTGCTCCACTATAAATTCTCTTTTGATATCAACACTTTTCTTTTCCTTGTTTTGCAGTTGATAAGAAGCTCAAGGAACAAGCACTTTCTCTTGCATTGAAATGTTTATCATTTGATTTTGTTGGGACATCTTTAGATGAAAGTTCTGAAGATCTTGGCACTGTACAGGTACTTAGTCTAAATTTACGACAGAAATGTGATATTGTGCTTGGGAAACACTTTTACATAGAATTTGATATTAATGCCACGCTAATTGTCTCTGAGTTAGAATCTCATAGGAAATAGTGGCTGTAAATTAATAAATTGTTTTGCTTGGATTGAACCAGATTCCTTCCTCTTGGAGGCCTATTTTGGAGGACTCGTCAACTCTGCAGCTGTTTTTTGATTATTATGCTATTTCAAAGCCTCCTTTGTCAAAGGAGGTCTGTGCTCTCAGGATATAAGTTGTTTTGTTTATTAAATTAAAATTTTGTTTTGTTCATAATTTGCAATTTGTGATTTGATATATTTTCTGATTCAGATGTTTACTTATTTCTTCAGCTTAAACTTCTACTTGTTCAATTTTCACAGAATATTTTTCCATCTTGGCTGGTTAGCCTATCATCGCTTTTGTGTAAAGATTATCGTGGATATTTGAATCCATCTTACAGCAACAACCATATTAAACTTGATAAATAGTTGGAAAATTCAAATTGCTCTGAGGATTGCCATTTTGTCTGCTTATCAAATGACACCTCAAGAAGTACACCCCCTTAATGCCAAACACTCTTAGATTATATGTCCCATTTTTTATGTGAAGGAGCATAGGATAATATCTAGTGAACTTCTTTGCATATTTTGAAACTTTTTAAGTGAAAGTTAAAAATATAAAAGTTTATAAGTGGTTGAAGGTTCAATTGAGGAACTGATCTGATGATGTCTCCATTTATAACTATTTATGCTTAGAGCTATCCAAGATAAAATTGAAAACTATTGAGAGTGATAAGGTTTTGGATGGCTAAATCTATTTCTTGCGAGAATATGCTAAATGCAACCCAGAAAGTGTTGCTTTTTGATGGAACAGACTGCAGCAATAACAAATCACAAGGAGTAATCACATCAGTCCATTGGACCGATTTATTCCCAGCAGGAATGCAGGCAGTGCCCCTGTTCCATCAAATATGCCATCTGAATTGTCAGACTGTTTTTTAGTGGAAGGAAGAAAGAGAATTAAGAGGAGTTTTCTCAGTTATTCCCTCTGTATTCTTACTTGAGATCTCAGTATACCCAAACAACCAACCTTCTATCCTACCAGAGTCATTTGGATGCTGCCACATAAAGTGACCACCACTTGGCCTTGAAGGTCACATCTTAGGAGAAAATTAAGCAACTGATATATGACAATTAACATGAAATACTTACGCAACAGATAGGGCATAGTGCATCACACTCTGAACTTTGTTTATCTAATTTACAGAATCATGATCCCTCTTTATAGCCTGATGCAGAATTACATTGGCTCTGTGCCACTTGCCAAAATATGCTCAAGGCATGCCCCATGGACACAAAACTTCAATAAATGCCAGAATTTTTCCGTAGTATAATTTAGTCATTGGAAAAAATGACATAAAAGAATGATAGGTCTGATGCATTGTTGGTACTTTCTAAAGATACCAGTATAAAATAGTAATTGCATAACTAATAAAATAAAAATAAAAAATGGAAAGAAATAAAAGAAAATAGAAATAAATGGTCCTCTTTATAAACTAAGTTACCGGGTTCGCCCTTGGGAAGCTTGGGTTTGATACAGGTATGGAATTCAGGTCCAGTTCGGCCAAATTCGCTGTGGGTTTGGAAAATTGCCTGTGGGTTCGGCCTGGGTTCGGAACCCTGACTGTGGGTCCGACCAAGGTTCGAACCCGGGCAGAATTTCGTGCCCGGGCGGACTTTCAAACACCTTTTTGCATTTTTTAATTTTTTTTTGAGTCTTTGTTGACAATTAAAGAGTTTTTTATTCCTTCTAACCCTAATATGTGCCTCTAAAACATGAAATAGGTAAAGTGATACTCCTTCATCCACTCAATAAAACGCAATAGGCTACATTCGAGAAAGGCAGAGGACTTGGTGTATGTGCATTCAAACTTGCGCCTCCTTACACACAAGCAAAGTTCCTACAAAGAAGGAGACACAAGGAGGTGGGATATTGAGCCAGAGCAGCTTGACTTGGATGCTTCCACAAGTCACTTAGCTGCACTTGATATTGATGATGACCATCAGCCTGAAGCAGCTACTGAGCATGAGAGTGGTAGTGTTAGTGCTAGTGGCAGTGCTTGTGTGAGTGCCACTAATGCTATTTGTGGTTCTACACAAAATGTAGCATCTAATGATGCTGATGATGCTGCTTTTTTTGATGACCCATATGATCAATAATTATTAATGGCTGATTGTAAACACTTGACATTTTTATGTTTGAAGTTTGAACTTTAATTTATAATTCTATATCATGACATTTGAGTATAAAGTGGTGGTGTATTTTTGCTATGTTATTTGACTATTAATATGGTGGTGTATTCCGAACTTAATTACTGCTGCAAATATGTATATATTTCTGATTTTTTTTTTTTTTTGTATTACTGAACCCAAACCCCAATTTTTTTTTTCCCGAACCGGCGAACTTGGTTCTCGAACCCGAATCCGAACCCAAAACCAGACAGGTAACTTAGTTTATAAACAAAGCCATGGAAAAAACGTTGCTATGCAAGAGTCACTAAAGAGAATGAAGAGAAAGAGGCTAATGCGTAAAGAAAGAAAGAAAAATATAAATCATATCAATGCCCACAAATGAACAAATTAGGTCATTGGGACTCCAACATATAGTCAGTATAAATAACATTGTTGAGCAAACGGAAGGTCCAAAAATATGCTATAATCTATAAATATAAACTATAAGCATAAACCCTTGGCTAAAGTGATCATATCCATGAGAGCAAGGCCAAGACTAAGTAGGTTTGAGTGTGGGTGATCCTAGGGCAAACCAAAGAAAGGTCTCTTACAAACTCTCCTAATATATATGCTCTAAAGTATTAGGAAGGAAATTTGCAATACAAGTTCATGCAGATCTTTTTGAATGAGGATAAGGAGTATATGGTAGGCTGGAACGGGGAACATTGAATCAACCACATCTGGAAGCTTGATGTGCTCTAGTATTGTTACACAAAGAGAAACATTGTCTAATTGGCCGGTTTTCATTTGTGTTTGAATTCATGCTACCAAAGTGGTGCTAAATGCCTGCAAAGTTTATGATGGGCTACAGGAGGTATGTAAATAATCTGGTAAGTTTAGGGGTGCTTGTAAGAGTCTAATATGATAGTGATGGCCTTTTGGAGAAAAAGGATAGGAACCTTTAATTAGGATGATGGAAATAGGATCGAGAACCAATAGAATCTTTTAGCAGATAACTATACCTCCTTTGGCTCTCATAGTAGATGCACCTTAAAATAAAGTGCTTTGGAGTCTCCATTTTTTGGAGGCAGAAGAGGCCACAAATCTTGTAACTTGTAACTTTTGCGTGAATGGCTTGCTGTTTGGAGAAAAAGGATATGACTCTTTGACTAGTGATTAGCTTGCCTTTTGGAGAAAATGATAGGAACCTTTGATTAGGATGGTGGAAGAAGGATCAAGAACTACTAGAATCTTTTAGCAGATAATTATACGTCCTTTGGATCTCATAGCAGATGCACCTCAAAGTAAAGTGCATTGAAGTCTCCACTTTTTGCAGGTAGAATATGCCACAAATCTTGTTACTTGTAACTTTTTGGCGAATAGCTTCAATTGACTAAGAGGGATCCTTAAATCGTCCAATGATGGTGCCTTCCACTATCTTTAAGAAGTGCTTAACATAGAAAACTAGCCTGAGGTTTGAGCTGATCTGGACTTGATTGGGAATGCAGTAGGCAACACAGCAAATTTAAGGAACTAAATGTGCTGTTAAATTAACAAACCTAATCAAAGAGATGGACACAACATTTTATTGAAGCCAACAGTAATTACAAAAGACAGCATTTTTTGGGAGATGTGAAGCTTTAGCACTCATTTTTACATTCAAATGACAATCCTTTGTAGCTATATTTACTAAGAACTGTCTGATATAAAAATATAAAATGAACTAGTTTGTCTTGGAATCTGAAAAGCCATATGATGATTGTTTCTCCAAGTAGTTGAGGGGACTTGTCACGAATTGAAACACAAAAAAAAATAAAAATGGTTTTTCTGTTTCATGATTTTGGGGCCATTTGGAGCAATTTTGGAGGTCAAACTATACTAAATGGGGTTTGTTGGTCTTCCATCATATTTTGTATGGAATTGTTTTGAGCTGAAATTATAACTCTGGCAAGGTTATGTACTGGTTCTTCAGTATTTTGTCTAAAAAACTACCCCAAATTGTCACCTAGATTAGTCACTTCTCCTTGAGAAGCAATAAGCCCCATTGCTTCTTTGATTTATGATGAACATAAGTAATTACAAGTGTGGAAGTGATTCTCTTCGAATTGTGAGGCTAACACATTCAAAATTAATTGTTTTCATTGTGAAGCTTTATGAATTAGGGATGAAACCACCATATGCCCATGGTGGGCTAAGAAGATTCTTGAGTATACTCAAGGCTGAAATTTTTGGGATTTATTTCTGCCTGAAGAGGGTTTTTGAATTCCTTAACCGTTTTTACCATGACCTTGATAAATGTCATCCAAATTTCGTTGACAACTACAAACTAATTTTTTGGTGTATTTTTTGAAACTGCCAAATAAATCTTATGGATAATCAAAGTGCTGAAAATAAGAAGCACTTTCCATGGTCTCATATATTTTCATATGGGTATTTTTGTTGAAGCCTTTGTTGTCTACAAATTTTCACTTTCTATCTATTGACTGATCAACACATATTCCATCGTAACAAATTCTTTGTGGAATTTTTGTATTCATGGTTACATCTAAGATCTTGCCTTTGCTTGGACAGGCTTTTCAAATTGGGAAAGATTCTTCTTCATTTTTATAATCTACTCCATGACAAGGCTAAGGTTGTTTTGCAACCATTAGTCCTCAGCCCTTAGTTGTTGACTTTCTCCTAGAAGCAACTTATGGTCATTTTATAACGTCGAAGGCACATTTGACTCTTGGTGGTGCTTAAAAAATGCAAAACTAATTTGCATTGATCAAAGATATTTTCATAGGAGACATATCTAGAAATTTGTAACATTCATTATCCAAGGTGACATGTAAGGGGCTCCCAATTGATACTGTTGATGTTG
The DNA here is from genome assembly GCA_007115665.2 of Sequoiadendron giganteum. Lineage (NCBI taxonomy): Eukaryota > Viridiplantae > Streptophyta > Pinopsida > Cupressales > Cupressaceae > Sequoiadendron > Sequoiadendron giganteum. Next base: position 18,564,553 of record CM021102.1, on the reverse strand, counting down.
TGGTTCAGCTTCGGTCTGCACTTCCCAAGAAGAAAAGATAAATTAAATGAATAGCCTCTTGGCTATTTAAATTATATCAAACATTTTATTTGCTAAAGGGCTGACCCTTATAAGTTCGCCTATTCTTGTCTTAACCTTGAGCCGACCTTAAGACATGTTAATTGTTTATTATTTATTATGTAAAGGCCGACCTAAATGAAGAGGCTCCTATGTTGTATATATACAAGGTCACTTTGGCATTGTAAATCATTCCATCAAGCAAGTTCGCATTTTATATTCAAGAGCAGAATTCGCACTTTAGAAGAGCATGTCCGATTTCAAGGAAGAACATACTCATTTGTATCTTGGGTATCTAGAAGAGGTGCGACCTCATTGCATTCACTATTGGCCATTGCTGGGCCTGAGTTGTAAGCAGATTTCTGCCATTGTTCTATATTATAGAAGAAATTCATTGCTGGGTTTTTCTCCCTCAAGAGGAGGGTTTTCCCAGGGTATCTTTGTGTGTTCATTGTCTTATGTGTTGCAATTCTTTTAAGTGCTTTCATTATTCAATCTGATCTAAGAAACACTAACATGGTATCAGAGCGGGTGTGAAAAAGATCGCGATCAGATTCAGATCTGTTAGTTTGCAACTCTCATTATTTTTTTCTTTTCAGTCTATCTTCTAAATTTCTCAAGATGGTGAACGGTCTGAAAATCGAGGATAGACTCGAAGGGATCTCGAACTACATATCATGGAGGTTCAGGTTCATGCTAACTTTGGAAGAGAATGATTTGGCTGAGTTTGTGAAAACAAAAGTTCCCGAACCTGAGGGGGAAGAAGAGAAGCTGCAATGGAGAAAGAAAGACACTAGGGCAAAGAAAGTATTGGTTGATTCCGTCAAGGATCATATTGTACCAATTGTCTTCAAGTTGGATACAGCAAGAGAGATGTTTACAACCTTGGAAGAGATGTACGAAATCAACAACACCAGTCGAGCCCTTGCACTGAAGCAACAACTTCATCATGTGAAAATGGCGAAAGGAGAATCTGTTATTACATACTTCATGAGGATTTCAGAGATAAAAGATCAGCTCTTCACTATTGGTCACATGATTGATGATAAAGAACTGACTATGCTTGCTCTCAATGGTCTTCCGCTTTCTTGGGAGGCGTTCATTCAAGGAATCAGTGCAAGATCTGAACTTCCCAAGTTTGATCGATTGAGGATTGACTGCATTCAAGAGGAGTCAAGGCTAACAGCAAGAGGAATCGGTCAAAGCTGAAAGAATGAAGAATTACAAGTTCTTGCCTCTCATTCATCAAACAAAAGTAAAGGCTTTAAGAAAGGATTCTTCAAGAGGAATCGAGAAGATGGAAATGATGATGCTCCTACCTTCAAAAGGAAACGAGACATGTCCAAGATTCAATGTTTTCGTTGTGATAAGTATGGTCACTTTGCGAGGGTTTGCCCTCAACGACCTAAGCTTCAAGTTGGCACCGCAGATGTTGAAGAAGTCGCTCCACAAAAGGACTCCAGTGATTATCTATTTTATTCAGCCTTGTCTAGCAATGTTTCTATTGACTCTAACACTTGGTTGATTGATAGTGGTGCTTCTAGGCACATCACCGGGTTCAGAGGTCACCTTTCAAACTTAATGGAAAACAACTCCAGTGATCAAGTTGTTATTGGAGATGATGCTAGATATTCTGTAAAAGGGATTGGAAACTCCACTCTTCACTTGGATTTTGGAATTTCTTTGGAGTTGAATGATGTACTGTTCGTACCAGGGATAAAGAGGAACCTTGTTTCAATTTCAGCATTAGAAGACAAGGGCTATCAAGTTGCCTTCTCTAAAGGGAAAGTTCTTATATGGGCAAAGAACTCCAGCTTCAAAACTGCTCAAGTGATTGGAGTTAGACATGAATGTCTCTACAGGCTGTGCACTCGTCCTCTTCAAGCACTTGTGCATAACAGTACCAGCATGTGTGATCTTTGGCATCGAAGATTGGCTCACATTCACTTTCGTGCTCTACCTATCATGGAGAAGATGGTCACCGGTCTTCCGAAATTCGATCAAGAACATGAAGGTACATGCAAGGGATGTGCCCTAGGCAAGAACACAAAAGGTACGTTTCATTCCAGTGAAAGTAGATCTAAATGTATTCTTGATCTCATTCATTCTGATTTGTGTGGTCCAATGTCTATTGCATCATCTAGTGGTTTCTTGTATTATATTATTTTCATTGATGATTACTCTAGAAAGACTTGGATTTATTTCTTGAGATCTAAAGAATCAGAAGAAGTATTAGAAAGATTCAGAGAATTCAAAGCACAGACTGAAAATCTGTCTGGGAAGAGGATCAAGGTATTGAGATCTGATAATGGTGGAGAATACACTTCTGGCACATTTCGAGACTTTTGTATTGAAGCAGGGATTAAGAGGGAGTTCAGTGTTCCCTATAATCCACAACAAAATGGTATTGTTGAAAGGAAGAATAGGTCTATTGTGGAAGCAGTGAAAGCTATGATTCATGATCAAGACTTACAAATCTCTCTTTGGGCTGAAGCATCAAGAACAGCTGTCTATGTTCAAAACAGGAGTCCCCACAGGATCTTAGAGAATAAAACTCCTGAAGAAGCATTCTCAGGCGTGAAGCCTGAAGTTAGTCATTTGAGGATCTTTGGCTGTCCAGTCTATGTTCATATTCAAAAGGAAAAGAGAACAAAACTAGAACCTTCTGGGAAGAAAGGAATTCTTGTAGGCTACAGTGAGACATCAAAAGCTTACAGGATATACATTCCTGGACAGAAGTCTATTGAGATTAGTAGAGATGTCACATTTGAGGAAGATGTTGCTTACAGAAGGTCCAAAGGCACTCCTATGGAGATTGATGAAGAAGAACCTCCTCAAGATATGGAAGTTGACCATATTCCAGAGAATCTGAAGGAGGATACAAAACCTATAGAAGATATTGATCCAACTGAGCCTTTGGATCCTACTGATGGGCCTCTAGACATTGTGATTGGAAAGAAAAGACCTCTTTGGGCTCGCAGGACAATGCAGGAAGCAGAAAGGTTTGCAGCTCCAAGAGGAGCTTTCAGAGAAAGCAAGAGACCTCACAAGTTCTCTAGTTATGTTGCCTTGATGAGTCAAATTATTGAGTCAGAGCCTTCAAATGTTGAAGAAGCTTCTAGTCATCAAGTATGGAAGGATGCCATGCTTGAGGAGTATCAGTCTATACTTAAGAATGATGTTTGGGATATAGTTCCTAGACCCAAAGACAAATCTGTGGTGTCTTCTAAGTGGCTCTTCAAGATCAAGCATGCAGCTGATGGGAGCATTGAGAAACACAAGGCTAGATTTGTGGCTAGAGGGTTCTCACAAAAAGAGGGAGTTGACTATGAAGAAACTTTTGCTCCTGTGGCTCGTTACACGTCTGTTAGAACCATCATTGCTATTGCTGCATCTAGAGGATGGAAGATTCACCAAATGGATGTAAAGACAGCTTTTCTGAATGGCATAATAGAAGAAGAGGTTTACATTGAGCAACCAGAAGGATTTGAGGTGCATGGGAAAGAGTCTCATGTCTGCAAGCTGAAGAAGGCCTTGTATGGTCTTAAACAAGCTCCTCGTGCTTGGTATGAAAGAATTGATCAGTATCTTTCAAGTCTGGGTTTCTCAAAGAATGATGCAGATTCTAACCTCTACTTCAAAGTAGTAAATGGTGAAGCATTAATTTTGGTTTTATATGTTGATGACTTGATCATTACTGGTGAAGAACATCTAATTCTAAAATGCAAGAAGGAATTAGCTTCAGAGTTTGAGATGAAGAATCTAGGTCTTATGCATTACTTTCTTGGCTTAGAAGTTTGGCAAAAGCCAGATGAGATGATTCTAAGTCAAGGTAAGTACACTGTTGACTTTCTCAAAAGGTTTGGTATGATTGACTGCAAACCTATGTCTACACCCATGGAGACTAATTTAGATAAGTTGAAAGAAGCTGCAGCTAGTTCAGAACCAGTGGATTCTACGATGTATAGACAATTGATTGGTTCATTGATGTATCTAGTTAACACTAGACCTGATATTTGCTATGCAGTGAGTGCACTTAGCCAGTTTATGTGTGAACCAAAGCAAATACATCTTGTAGCAGCTAAACATATCCTGAGATATTTATGTGGCACAATTGGATATGGGTTGAGATATTCTTCAAACGTGGATTTGGAGCTGCATGGTTTTACTGATTCTGATTGGGCAGGATGTGTTTCAGATCGGAAGAGTACCTCTGGTTGTTGCTTCAGTTTGGGGACTGCTATGATCTCCTGGTGTAGCAGGAAACAGTCTTCAGTGGCCTTGAGTACAACTGAAGCAGAGTATATAGCAGCTTGTGTGGCAGCTCGTGAGGCAGTGTGGCTTCGTAAGCTCCTTGCAGGATTGTTTGGACAATCAATGGAGCCTACTATTATACACTGTGATAATCAAAGCTGTGTGAAGCTTTCTGTCAATCCTGTGTTTCATGACAGAACAAAACATGTTGAGATCAAGTACCACTATATTAGAGATATGGTGCAAAGGAAAGCTATATAGTTGAGGTATATCAGCACTGAAGAGCAAACGACAGACATTCTCACCAAGCCTCTCGCCAGGATTAAGTTTGTGTACTTCCGAGAGAAACTTGGTATGGTGGAGAATGCAGCCTTGACTGAGAAAGAGTCTCAGTAATCAGTGATCCTTGATTGATAATGCAATTCTCTGCTGAGAGAGAGTTGAGGTGCAAGCCCTTGATAATGCAATTCTCTGCTGAGAGAGAGTTGAGGTGTAAGCCCTTGATAATGCAATTCTCTATTGAGAGAGATTTGAGGTGAAAGCCCTTATTTCCACCCTCTGGGAGAAGCTATGGTGGATGTCATGTGTGTGACTCCACGACAACATCACGTGAGGGAATCCGTGATGACTTTATACCATCTATGGGAGTAGCCATAATGGTTAATATCACGTTGAGGTGATATTCTATTTTGTTTTCATTCTAATATGATGTGTCTTGTGCAGATGGAAGTTCATCCCTAGCTGAGAGGGAGTGTTGATGTTGTGGTTCAGCTTCGGTCTGCACTTCCCAAGAAGAAAAGATAAATTAAATGAATAGCCTCTTGGCTATTTAATTTATATCAAACATTTTATTTGCTAAAGGGCCGACCCTTATAAGTTCGCCTATTCTTGTCTTAACCTTGAGCCGACCTTAAGACATGTTAATTGTTTATTATTTATTATGTAAAGGCCGACCTAAATGAAGAGGCGCCTATGTTGTATATATACAAGGTCACTTTGGCATTGTAAATCATTCCATCAAGCAAGTTCGCATTTTATATTCAAGAGCAGAATTCACACTTTAGAAGAGCAGGTCCGATTTCAAGGAAGAACATACTCATTTGTATCTTGGGTATCTAGAAAAGGTGCGACCTCATTGCATTCACTATTGGCCATTGCTGGGCCTGAGTTGTAAGCAGATTTCTGCCATTGTTCTATATTATAGAAGAAATTCGTTGCTGGGTTTTTCTCCCTCAAGAGGAGGGTTTTCCCAGGGTATCTTTGTGTGTTCATTGTCTTATGTGTTGCAATTCTTTTAAGTGCTTTCATTATTCAATCTGATCTAAGAAACACTAACAGATACCTTAGCATTATATATATTAAATATGTTGTTGGTGGTTTCAATTGACACTCAGATTAGGAATGTTGTTACTACGTTATCGAGAATTCTTTTTGTTTCATGGTGTAGGTTGTTGTATGGATAACTGACTTGGCTTTCCTTCGTAAGCATGTTTAATAGGCACATTTACAATACAATTGTAAAGCTTGTTTTGTGGTTTTGATTTTACTGAAAAGCATTTGTTCCAATATGGTATCAGAGCTATTCCATTACTTTCATTTGGATGCATCCCCACAGTGTCCCTCGCCATCTAAAAAAACAAACATCCTAGCATTTCTGGGATGGTTGGGGACTGATTACTTAATTATTTTTTTGGTTGAGAGTTTTATGGGACATTTGTGTTTGCTTTCTTATTATTGGGAGTTTGTTTCTTGTTGGGATATTTGATGTCTTCCTTGTCGCTTCTATGTCTAACCAGAATGGCAGAATGTAGGTGATGTTCACTGCTGGTTACTGGGAAAGAACTGTTATTTAAAATCACAAGAGCCCAATTTTTTAAATTGAGGAAAATACCATTGTTTTAAATTGCAGGTAAAGCTTCAGCTTTGTAAATTTTTTCATAAATGTTTGCTGAAATGTGCCTATGCACAATTTTTTTGTGAATGTTCGCTGGTGAAGTGCTTGAGATTTCATTGGTTGCATGTCTGCAGAATCTTTGTACTGGTATGGGCTGAAACAGATTTGCATCCAACCGATCTATCAAATTTTGTGTCAATGTTTTCTCCTTTTGGTTTCAAGGGATCAAAAGTGTAGGTTCATGTCTACTCCAGCATGAAAATGTAATAGTTATTGTTAATACTTAGTTCTAATATTTATCATTATTTAATTTAATTAATACAAATATTTATATTATTAATTAACAGATTAATAATATAAAATATGATATATATTATATATCCAAATATTTATGTAATATAAAATATAATATATTATATATATAATATTAAAATATTTATGTTATATAAATAATATATATTAATAATTTATAATTTTGTAGCACAATATTTTTATATCAATATAATTTTATTAATTAATAAATTATAGTATAGATAATATATAGATAAATGGACAATAAATAGTCTATTATTTATACATTTTTTTGATAAGTAAAGTGAGGGATTAGGGCCCTCTACCATGAGGGATTAGGAAAATCTGAAAATTTGTAAAGAGCTATCTAAAAATAATTTTTAGAATCTATATTGCTTAAAACTACACAAGAATCTATTACTAGACAAAGCTAAAGACAACAATTTATCTTATTCTATCTCACAACTCCTCATAATTGCTTTGCAGTTTGCTTCCTCTTGCTTCTGAGGAGTAGGGCATCCATGGTTCATTTAGTTCCTTTGTTCATTGAGACATGACCTTTAGAGCGACGTTTCTTTGCATTTGTTTTTCTTCCTTTTTTCGTTTGCCCTTATCCCCCTAATTTGGTTTTGATATCTTGTTCACTATCTACAAGATAGTAGTGACACTGATGAGGGGGACCAAATCATAAGGGGAAGTGAGGGGTGTAGGTATCATGTTGCCATTTGAGTTTGCAAGACTTCTTGGACTGAGCTGCAAGTCTTCTGTTCGAATCTAGGGGCTTCTCAAAGAATTTGACATGATTTTGCAAGAAAATTTCGTTGTTAGGGGAGCCTTGCTTCCTAACCCATTTCTTAAGATTGATTGACTTGGATGCAAGAGATTTTTGAAGAACATTTGCAATTTTGTGACTAATCATGTTCCAGTGAAAAATATCTCAAAGGTAGGCCTTCCAAATTCAAAAATTGGTTCCAAGTTCATTGCGAGGAATGGATCTTGATGATGTGTATTAGAGGCTTAGAAATGTCAATTATGGCACAAACCTTGAAAAACCTTCTTTTCAAGATCACTAGCTTCATGTCCAATTTCATGAAATTTCGAACTCAATTTGTGAATTTTTTAATTAGCCTCGAATCTCTCATGACCAAGGGTAAATCGTTGAGGCATATCCAAATTGAGACCTAAGTAATGATAGTAGTCGTGGGATAAAATAATGGGGTCCACATTGTGAAGAATAAACCAACTTTATTGAAAAGCCAAGGACCTTTTTGGAACATGTAGTTCCATTCATCCATAGAACTAAGTGAAAGGATGTAAAAGTTGTGTTCTAAAATCTTTATTGAAGGTGTGGACAAATTGTTCTAGGCTAGCTTAGTCTAATTTAGGAAATCCTCAAATGGTATACATTTCCCTAAACATTTGGTGACAAGAAAGCGGTTGCCAGTGTCAAATGAAATTTCTTGTAAGCAATCTTAGAAATGTGGAAGATAATAGGCTTAGTAGCAAGAGACACTTGTAAAAGAAAGACAATTACTGGAGGTTGGGAGAGGATGAGGGATTCCGGATTAGGAATTGAGGCACCATCAATTGCATCTTTTCTTGGTACCAAATCATTTGCTAATAACAATTCCCCTACCATGAGCATTGGGAAGAATTAGGGTTTCAACAGAAGATCTATAACCTACAAAAGTCCCCACACCTATGAAAAGAGCTAATCCCAGTTTTTCATTGTTTGTAAATAATAGTTTTGTGTAGATCATTTGCCCTTCTTGAGGGATGTGGCATCTTTGAGATAAGGGTAGGGGTGGAGGGAAAGAAACCCCACTTGAGATCATTCTTTGAGTGTCCATCGCTTTTGGGTGTTGCATCTTGCTTCTTCCCACCATTTGCTTTGTCCTTCTTCCACTATCCCTGTTGCTTCATAATGTGGTCCTGCACTTCATTAGTGCCACTCATTGCCTGATCCAATTTATTGTTTATATATAATTTATAAATTATTTGGCTACTGTATTTTTTTATTATGCAAAATTTAACATGGGGTCCATGCCTGTCATATTAAACCAAATATTAAATGATTATGAAAATTCAGCTTTCTGCCAATCAAGACACAAAATTCAATAAGGGGAAGCACAACCCATAAACAAGTTGGACAAAACATTCTAAGGACCCTGTTATCACTTCTTAATATGGGATAAACAAGTCGGACAAAACATTCTAAGGACCCTGTTATCACTTCTTAATATGGGAATGCTGGGTCTTATTACATTGGTTCTTTTCCAATCTGCAAGAAGTTTTTTTCTTTTGTTTAACAATTGTCCAATGATTTGTATTGTTTTTTGAAGGAACATCACTTTCATCCCCAAATTTTTGCTTAGGATCCGCTTGTACACCTTTTTTTGATCAACCTTCCTTGGAATCTTGGGGAAAGTATACCTTGCCTCTGAAGGGGCTGGGCCTCTTTGCAGTGTCTTAGGACCCTGATAACATATCCTCTGAATCTATCAACACACATTCTTCAGAATCAATACTGTCATCAACATATATGTTGATGACTCAGTTCCTCACCCTTTCACCAACTAACTTGCTTCAATGATTTCACCTTTTTAGTTGAAGAAGGGAGTTTTGAACAGTAAAGAGCTCAACTCTAGGATTTGCAATCACATTTTGTTACCACAGTAGCATGGAGTGCTTGAAACTTTGTTTATTGTTGATTAAAATATCTGATTTTCTTTTAAGAAGGGAAGGTCTCTTCCTCCTTTGACTTTCGGTCTGTTGTAGCTAGTGGAGTCTAGGTAGGCAAAATAATGCCTCTTCTACAGTTCAAAAATTTGTGCTTCTCACCAGGATCTCACTTCTTTGAAGCATCTTGGGTAATACTAAAAAAATATTAAAATGGCAGTATCTGCCATAATGTTTGAAATTATGGATAAAGATCAAACTGAGTGGTTCAAAACTTTTCTCAAGAGCTTGTGTTGAAGATTCCATCAACAATCTTGGAATTGAAAATTTTATTTGCTTGGTAAGACTTAAAATAAAAGCCCGACAGCCTTGTGGTTAACACCACCAAGTTTGCTAAAATATGTTTGTGCTTCCAACCATCTGCTTGTTGCACCTGCAATCAGATCATGATAGTAGGAAGTTCTAATTGTGTCAAGGTTAGAGCAACCTTTGGACTAGGCTGGCTCCTCTATTCTAAAACTATCTATAAATGCTAGGCAGGAAGGGGTGAGGGAAAAATACAGTTAATGCAAAACTAAATGGCAATGCATCAGAGTAGAATGCATGGTCATGCCCAATAGAACAAGATATGCATATAAATCTGAATAATCAACAGCAAGAGGCAATAAATTCAAACTAAATGATGCTAAACCATCCATGTAGAACTCAAGTTTTAGGGCAAACCGTGCAAGGGGGGGCTGGATAATTGTGCCACAGTCTCGTTACTAGTTCTTTTCCCCTGCCAAGGGATGCCCACATAATGTTTTATCAAATGCCTGTAAACATACACATCAACAAACCTCTTCAAAGGTCAATAGATTGGCTAAACACAAGAAAAACTACTACCTAGACAAGAAAATTCACAATGTATGCAACCCCCAAAAAACAGAGATGCTTTGCATATTTTTCTACATTACAAACAAAGGCACATCAAGATCCATCCTTATCATTGTTCAATCAATATTCCAAATTCTTCCTTATCCAAACCCTGCAAAATAGCTTTGGCAAGGAATATCCTTATTCCATACCTTTAAGTGAGGAATATTTCTCTTTAGCTTTATCTTTTCATTCAAATAAAATATCCCCTCCTTTAGCTCTTCATAATTTACTTTATGAGGTCCATTTTTTCATAGTTCCACAAAGTTTTGGAATTGGGGAATAGGTTTTTTTTCATAGTTCCACAAAGTTTTGGAATGGGAGGATATGTTTTTTTTCATAGTTCCACAAAGAGTTGGAATGGGGGAATAGGTTTCAAGGATTGGGAGATTGGAGGCATAAGTTTGGGGATGATGGTGCAAATATAATATAGTACTAGAAAAAATAGTTATAAAAAAATGTATAAGAAATAACAATTGAAATTGTGAACTACCTAATAGTAAACTCAATGCATTGAACAATGAACATTTTGAATATCAATATATTATTATATTCAAAATGTCAATATGATGATTACATTCAAAATTGAAATACAATTGACCAATGGCCCAATTCCTCTAATCATCTCCAAAGTCTATGCCAAACTCCTCATCACTAGAATTGTTGGACTACTCGAGCTCAAATTTCTCCTAACCAATACCAAGCAACCTTGTTTGTGTAGCATCATCATCAACCTATGTTCACTTCATTGGTTGTACATCCCATTTGGTTGCTAGACTCCCTTTGTACATAAGTGTGTTGTAATCAATTAGATGGAGGGTGCTATGTACATCTATAAATATCTTTTCTCTACTAGAGGTAAGCTTGTTCATCTTAATAGAATGGATGAAACTATAAGTAGACTGGTCCTCTTAGTAATAGAAGAATTAGAAACTTGGGAGAACAAACAAATGGTTAGTGTAGTTGTCAAAGAATGAGGTCCATTCATCGTCCTCTACAGTATTGGGTCTTTTTGTGCCATGGTTGCCCTGTCTAGATTGGTCTATTTTGGAGATCCCCTAAGAGGCAAATTGTTTCCATTTAGTATGAATGATTGTCACATCCTCGACATTGTATATCTTTTAAATAGCCTTCATGAACCTTGCCTTCACCTCAACATGTGGCATAGGAGTAACTTTATAAGGCCTTTGCATGTACCATTTTGGGTTCAATGCACAAGCCACCATGTGCAAGGGAGCGTTGAGCCTATTGATTGATTGGTCAATATGTTATGATAGAATTGTAATGTGAGGTCTTTCTCTTGTACAATTGTAATGTCCCCTTTTGGGTATATACTTGATTTCAGCCTAAAAAGTAAGAATTCCAACAATACAGTTTATTTGCAAAGAGTATTCTATAAACAAATTACACAATTACAATAGAACTGAGAGAAAATTGTAATTAATTAACATCAAGTATTATGATCATAGATAATCCCTATTGAAAACACAATATCCCGAATACATTTGGATCCCTTTCGTAGCTTATTTCCAATAGCCAACCATATTAGGCATTTGATGGAAAAGCTTGATAGGATGCCAGGAGCCTGTCCTCCTCAATCAAGCCCAAGGGCATGGAATGAGCCTTCGAGTCATTCGGCCCCTTGGCGCTAGGTATTGGCACATCCATCTTGGGGTTGGCTTACTTGATGAGGGAATCGGCTGCATCTCCCTATCACACATTTCACATTGATTCCAAACATGGTTGCAATAACTTTTTTTCTACAATATATATGGCTGTTTCGTAATTTATATTCTAAAATTATTCTTCAATTTGATTTTTGAATTCTTTCAATTGCTTATTGATTGATGTCTTAGTAATTGATATTTGAATGATTGTTGTCTTAATGATTGATATTTGAATGATTCGAGGGCTAGAATGGTTGATGCTTGAATAGTTGAGGTTTGAATGATGGATGTTTGTATGTTTGATTGGTTGAATGAATTGATAATTTATGATGATGATTTTCTGATTGATTGTTTGCTTGATTTGATAATTGATGATTGATTTGATGGATTCATGAGTGATGATTGAATGAGTGCTGATTTGATGCATTGGTGAGTGATGATTGATAAGTGGTTTGAATGCTTGGAATGATTTCTCCTTTATACTTTATTGGTGAAAGAGTCACCACTTTTCATAAGAATTGAGTCACCACCGTTCATTACTGCCTTATTGAGAATAATAAATTATTTTTCCAAATTGATCTCTCTTGCATGTCCTCCTCAATTGAAACCTTCTCTCTTTTATATCTTCCAATATAAGGGAGAAGTCACGCCTCTTCATCATGTCTTCCCTTTGCAAGAGTCACAACCTTTCACAATTACCACCCTTTGAAAGAGTACAACCCTTCATAATTTCTGCCCTTTGAAAGAGTCACTTCCTTATTTTCTTCCCATTAATCCCTCCTTGATTCATATGCTCCCCTCTTTTTTTCTTTTTCTTTTTCTTTTTCAAATGAACTCTTCTCCCTTTTATATCTCATGTTTGAGGGAGTCGCAACTCTTCATTTCATGCCTTTTGACCATTCATTAAACTAAATTAAATCAAAATTATATTATATTTTTAGTTCATTTTATTTTATTTTAATTTTGTTATTATTATTTATTATTAAATCCTATTTCAAAAAGGGGACATTACAACAATGATCTTCATTTGGCGAAACATGCTATTAGTGTACTCATACACCTCTCTAAGGTTAGGTGCATTAGAGTCCCCATATCTAATGAGTATGAAGATTAGAGTTATGATAGAGACAATGTATTTGGCATTGGCCCAAAAAGTGTCACTCTTCACCACTTCCTTCACCTCCTCTCCAAGTTTGACTTAGAATTGGGTCATCGATCCCACTCTTGTGTCATAGCCATTAATTGCAATGCCTCTTGTGACTCAAGCATCCAATCCAACAAACTGAAGTGTGATACATATTTGGTCTCCACAGGTTCCATAAATTCTTTCTTGGAGAAGGTTTGGAATAGTGCATGTGAAGTGTGGTAGTTGTAAGATCTAGTCAATTTTGATTATGTCTTTGAGTGCATTATACGTGGTATGCACACAATGATTCCGCCAAATATGTTTATAGGCTGCCTCAATCAGCCTCTTTATCGCTTTGCACACATAAGCTGCATCTATCATGACTTGCACTACATTTGTTGGTACGACCTCTTTAATAGCATCTCTAAGGATTTGGAATTGATAATTGAAATTCTTATATTACCTTGAACAATTAACAACCTTGAGGAAGTAAAGGCCCTTTGAGCATGCGATTGTGATGTTGATGAGTGGATGATGCCTAATGCCCATCCACCCATCCATGACTAACTTGCATCCACTAGTGGCCCAAGTGGCCTTCATTTTCTCCATTTGAATATTAATCTTGGAATGATCTTAGCCAAGATTGTGGTTCCCATTTTTGTTTCACTTGGTGCCAAATATGAAGGCCTTACACTTATTATCTTAGCCACAAGCTCCTTGTAATAAGAAGAGTAGACAACATGGAATGGAATGTTATTGGCAAAGAAGAATTCACCAATGACATCATCTGCCTCATCTTTCATTTGGACATTGAATAACTCGGCCATTGGGATTTACAAACCACTCATCATTGTATGTTTACCCTAAGGCACTTCTACACTAGACGGAAACAAGAGGAACTTGTGGCTCTTGGAAAGTGTTAGTACCCTTCACTAGCATATTTCAAGCTGTAGGTGGATTGTCCTCACTATTACCCCACAATTTATTTATCTCTACAATTTATTACCCATTGTATGTGAAGGAATGTGCATTAACTCTAGTAATGCTGTCTTGGAATTCGAGGCTGCAAAATAAATATTTTGATAGCCTAGTGCCACTCCTTGATGTGCTAGCCTTTGTTTGTATTTTGGTTGCAAATTGTTTCAAAGGGGGCATCTTACTGAAGTGACCTTTAGCAATTTTTTCCAATAATATGGAAGGGCAATTAAAATGTGCACTCCCAATAGAACTAGTTGCCTCACAACTTTCCACTTTTGTATTTGAAGACTTAGATTCATCTAGAATGTTTGGATTTGCAACCCCTTGACCCTCATTGTCGTTTACGTCGTGAGAACTCATAGTGACATTACAAGGAATGAAAATAATGGTTTACATTTTAAACCATACATAATGCAAGGGCATAAGACACAAGGATTCTCTTTTTACTTTTCTTACTTTTTGTTGCATGAAGTGTAGAAGTAGAGTATACCAAAAAGTTGAAATCCTTTTTCTTGAATTTTAATCAAACAAGGATTTCTCTTTTGTTTTTCTTACTTCAGGTCACATGAAGTGTAGAAGCAAAGTATATAGAAAAGATGAAATTGTATATATATATATATATATATTTGCAGCCTAGAAGCAAAATTAAGATTAGAATATCACATACCATCATATAAAGTTATAAACAACAAAACTACTATAAACTTGAATGCCATTTAAAGCATGCATGATAAATTAAAACATTCATTGTTCAAACTTCAAGTTCAATATTAAAATAATAATATCAAGTTCAACACTTTAATCATCAAATGGATTTTCTAAATCATCATCATCATCATCATTGACATTAGATGATGTAGGAACAATATGATGAGCACATGTTTATATTAAGAGGGGGGGAGGAGAGGGGATAGGGTAAATCAATATAAGACAATCTTTCATAAGTTTGTCCTACATCTGTCATGCTGACCCGCAATGCATCTATTTCATAAGTTTGTACCACATTTGTTTCACTGACCTGCTTTGATACCAATTGATGAGCACATGTTATACTAAGAGGGACAGAGGGGGAGGGGAGGTGGGTAAGACAATTTTTGACTTTTTTATAGCTTAACAACCATAGCAATATCAATCACATAAGATCTAACAATTATGCAATACAAGAACACATGATTTACATGGAAACCCTCACATGATTTGTGTCCCCTTGTAGTCACGTTGTTTGTGCGAAAGGAGAAACAAGTTGGAATGCACATATTCTAAGTTCTCTTCTCTTTTGAAGTGCAATCTATTGTGCTTTATTGAGTGGATGAAAGAATATGTGCTCCAATTCCTCTCAGATGTAGATAAACTAGCAACTTATGAAGACAAAGTAAACAAGTGAAGTTATACATCATAAAAAATAAAAAAACTATAAATGAAATTGAAAGTTGAAAGTTGAAACTTTAAGAACTAAAAAATAAAAAATTATTAAACATACTTATGATAAAACTTTGATTGTGAGGGGTTGTAGGTGTTGGGAGAATGGGCCATGGAAGTACCACCAACTATGAGCATCCTTCTTAAACCTATCACGAAGAGCCTCAACACTTTGACCATTTGAGTGCACAAAATCAATGAACTCATTCGTGATTACATTTGTCAATTTCGTTTTAGAGAAGAGTCTATGGAATGCTGCCTTGTACCCTTCAGCCACTTCAAAATCTCTATATGGGGCAAGCCTTACTAGCAGATAAAGAATCTCAACACTATAGTATTTTGGAGTCAATGTGAAGGTAAGAAGATGTAATTGAATGGTCATTTTGTTCCATCTTTCTTCAAAAATTGCATGCACTTGTTTGAAGAAAGTCTCTTTAGGGTCTTGCTCTTTTGCATTTATGATGCTCTTCATCTTCTAAATCATTGAGTTGATGCCATCATATATTTCTCCAATGCAAGGCTTGTCCATGTTAGTATAGCAAATCATGCTTAAAATGGGCTCGGTGAAGGTAAGGAGATACTCCACATGATCCCACCATGAGTCATCTAATATCATTTTCTTAATTTTTGTTGCCATGTCATAGTTGCTTTTCCGCCATATAGACCAATTTTGGCTAATCACCATTATCCAAAATAATTTTATTTTATTTTGCCTCCCAAAATTTGGGTGGCATACTTAGGGGAGGTTGGCCCACATAACATAGCATTTAATTTTGATTTTGCCTTCACCTATGGGTCGACCACCTTTGGCATCAATGACAACAATCTTTCCAACAATTTCCCCCTTTGTCATTGATGGCAACCCTACAAAGAAATAATCTTGAAATGCAACAGAAAAATACTTCTCTTCCTGACTGTTATGCTCCCCTTACTCTACTTCTCCCCCTTTGACATCAATGCCAAAGGTCTTCTAGGGCTCAAATATAACACAATGAATAGCTCCCCTTGAACACATGCTTCTTTTGAAGCATTTAGTGATTGGATCCCAATTTCTCCCTTAGTCACTCAAAAGTCTCTTTTGGTAGTGGCTACATGAAAATATCCGCAATCTGTTCCTTTGTAGCAACATATTCCAACTTCACCTGCTGATCAACCACTTGTTTTCTTAGAAAATGATATTTGATCAGAATTTGCTTTTTCTCGGAATGCATAACTAGATTCTTCGATATGTTAATTACACTTGTATTATCACAAAAGATGGATATGGGGTGCTCATGCTCAACCTTGATGTCCTTCAAGGTTTGCTTTACCCAAAGGACTTGAGTGCAACAAGAAGCTGCTGCAATATACCCCGCCTATGTTGTGGACAAAAAGATCGACTCTTGTTTCTTACTTAACCATGATACGAGATTGGGGCCAAGAAAGAAAATCCACATCCATGTACGCTATGAGGGTGAAATCTTCACCTCTACATACCACAACCCAAAATCCATAGTGCCCTTTAAGTACTTGATATCCTCTTCATTGCTTGCACATGTGTTTCCTTTGGTGCTGCCTGAAATTGTGCCACTAAACCAACTGCTTGCATAATGCCAGGTCTTGTTGTTGTATAATGTCCCCATTTTTTGCACTACACTTTCCAGTGATTGATAGCCTATCCTTGGAGGCCCGTAGGCTAGTCAGAGGCAGAATTAGGGTTTCCAGCTGCTTGGAGGCTTCTTTTGCGAATTCGAGGGCTTGCATGTTGGAGTTTTGCAGTTTGGATTCTGGATTCCTTATGGGTTTTCAGAGAGCTTCGTAGTGGTGTGACATGCAACTAAAACAGATGACCTTTCTGGACTTACTATTTTTAGTAAGTTGTGACGTTTGCTCAAATTGTGGTTAAAATGCATTTGGACACACTTACTATTTTTAGCAGTATGCTATTTTTAGCAATGCTATTTCAAGTAGGGTTTTAGCAAAGCCAGTTTAGAGGCTATTTTTGGCAGGTCAGTTTGAGTAGTTTGGTCTCCAACACCCTTGGTGCTATTTTTGGTAGTGTTTCAGTAGCTTGGTATTATGGCTAAATTTGGCAAGGCAGTTTACTCAGTTCGGTCTCCAGCATTTGAGGTGATTATTTTGGCAAGTTTGATATTTGATGAAAAATAACGTTTTAAGTGAATATTTCTTATGCTATAATGGACAACTTCATAAGGGAAATATTTAAGTTATCCATTATGTATTTTCACTTATACTTTGGTGGACGCCTAGTGGAGAGATAAGTTATTTTTATAAATATTTCACTTGATAAAGTTGGACGCCTAACTTATGAATTATTGGCAATTTTAATAAAGTCACCTCCTCCTTATGTTGGATGCCAAGTTATGAAGGTGAATGAAGTTTGAAATGAAATCAAAATGCAGTTTGCTATAGTTGAATTTGAATGTCATGTTGGGCGCACAAATGAGAGGGAAATGAATTTGAATTTGGGAGAGAAAAGGTTATAAATAGGAGACTTGGCCTTCATTTGCAGCTATCAATTGAAAATTACAATGAAGTGTTGCCGAAATTGTTATAGAATCGCTTCGAGGAAAGCATACTTTTAGCAACCTTGGTTTCGTGCTTGCAAGATAGAACCTAGCTGAGCTTTGTGGCTTTTCTTCACCTTGAAGAGCAGATTGGGCTTATTGTGATTGAAGATATTTGAAGTTTCCTGAAATTTGTGTTCGTTGGTTTTGGTGCTGTAGAAGCTCGTTTTTGCTTGTGGCTCTTTGGTCGATATTTTTGTGGTTCTGAGCATTGGCTAAATCATTTCTTCCATCCTAGGCACCCCTCTTTGCAATTTTTCAGAATTTTTGGTGAGCTTCTTGAATTTATCTTGCTGGTCGCCCTCTTCAAGGAGGCTGTACTTTGCTTGTCATTGCATTGGATTGTGTGCATAAAATATTCTGAGGTGTTTGATGTTGTTTCTTGGTTCTAACTTGGGCGCCTACCTCCTATGCTTCATTTGCAACCTGTTTCATGTCATTCAGAGGTGTCTACAATGAGTTATGAGCATTTTGGTGTGAATCATGCTTGCTGGTTTGCATTTTCTGTTTGCTGGTTTTTTATATCAGATTGTTGAAAATTTAGATTTTGGATTGTTTCCTGAGTAGTATAGCTTTTGAAGAATTGAAGATCATCTAATCATCATTTACAGTGGTTTGGACAGCTATAACACTTTGCATCTTGTAGATTACACTTCATATTTTAACTTTGAATCAGGAGCACTGATCAACTCTTTATATTCTGCAGTTTATCTTGTAATTCCCACTATTAGTGGAAGCGACAGGCCTCGCTGTCCATTTACTTTCTTGCATAAGCACTTTCATTCCCACCGTTTGGTGGAAGAGACAGGCTTCACTGTCTTTACTTTCTGTATTTGCATTTCTCATAGTCTTGATCGGCTGAGCCGTCAATCTACTCCCGCTGAATAAGAGGTCGAGTTGCATAATTTGTATTTCCAGCATTTCAGTTTACAAGCTAACGATCCTCGACGCCATATGCTCACACCTCACCCGTCATTGGGATCTTGGTGTAGGGATACATTTTAGTGCTGGGTTTGGTTTTGCTAATGCCGACGGGTAAAATTGTTGATGTAAAAATTGAAAATATTGTAAGGGGTCATTTCATGTTGTCACATATAGCAGACTTCCAATCATGGATCCCTATACAAAGTTTAATTTGCCTTCGAAGATTCATCATCCTTGCTTAATTTGCATCCTGTGACCATGGGAGTACTCGCTAGATTGCAGTCGTCCATCCTAAAATTCTTCAAGATTCTTTAATATACTTGGTTTGTGAAATGAATATCCCCTTATTTGATTAGGAAATTTGCAACCCGAGAAAGAAAGACAACTCACCAAGCATGGACATTTCAAATTCCTTTTGCATGTTCTTTGCGAACTTCTGGCACATCTTATCATTGCTACCTCCGAAAATAATGTCATCCACATAAACTACAACAATCAACTGATGATCACCTTTAGTTTTGATGTATAGATTGCTATTGACCCTTTTTGAAGCCTTGCTATTGTAGATACTTGTCCAACCTTGAGTACCAAGCCCTAGGGGTTTGTTTCAGCCCATAAAGTGCCTTCTTTAGTCTACAGACATAGTCCTCGGTCTCTGCTAGAAGAAACCCTTTTGGCTGTTCAATATACAATTCTTCCTCCAAGTTTCCATTAAGAAAAGCTTACTTGGCATCTATTTGATAGACTTTGAAATTGTTGAAACAGGTAAATGCTAAGAACATCCTTATAGCCTCCATACGAGCAATAGGGGCAAAATTCTCTTCAAAATCAATTCCTTCGACTTGAGCGCATCCCTTGCATACTAATCTTGCTTTGTTCCCCACAACTTGGCGATCCTCATTTTACTTGTTCATGAACTCCCACTTAGTGCCAATCAGATTTTTATCCTTAGGTCTTGGGACAAGCTCTCAAGTTTCATTCTTCTCAATTTGATCCAACTCTTCTTCCATAACCTTTATCCAATTCTTGTCTTCACTTGTTTCTATAAAATTCTTTGGTTCCATTTAGAGAGTAAGCATAAGTTTGCATGTTCAGATGAACTGGCTAATCACCTCCTTGTTTAGATTTTTGTATCTCTATCACCAATGATTAGATTTTCTAGATGGTTCTTTTGGACAAATCTGGATGGAGTCTTGGTTGGCACTCTAGATGGAGTTTTTGGATTTCCTTGTTCAACCTCTCCATTTTCAACTTCTTCCTCTACTTCTTCTTTGATACTATCTTCTTGATGGCCAACTTCTTGTACTATTTCCTTTTGATGTCTTCCTTCGTCAACTCTCACATTTGCACTTGCAACAATTTTGTGCGATTGTTATAGCATCTATATGCTTCGCTTCTTGTGGAATATCTAAGGAAGATGCCTTGATCACACCTAGAATCAAACTTTCCCAAGTCTTCGTCATCTCGCTGGATGTAACATTTACTTCCAAATATTTTAAAGCACTTCACTGACGCAGACCTTCCCTTCCAAAGCTCGTAGGGTGTTTTGTTATTGTTTACCCTAATTTGTGCTCGGTCTATAACACAGATTGTCGTGTGCATTGCTTCTTTCCAAAAGGTATCACTAAGATTAGACTCATTCAACATTGCTCTTGCCATTCCTTGAAGAGTCTATTTTTCCTTTCAACAACTCCATTTTGTTGTGGAATCCTTCTGGTTGAATATTGCCTTTTTATTCCGTGCTGTTCATAGTAATCTTCTAACTCATTTGAGGTGAATACTCCTCTATTCAATCTTAGACACTTGATTCTCAAACTGGTTTCATTCTTTACTAGAGCTTTAAATGTCTTAAACTTCTCAAAAGCTTCTGATTTTTCTTTCAAGAAAGTTATCCAAGTTATTCTAGAATAATCATCTATTAACAACATGAAGTAGCTCTCACCTTGTAAGCTTTTGGTCCGTGTTGGGCCACATAAGTCAGTATGAATGAGTTCCAAAGGCTTTGATGAAGAATACTCCTTTGATTTGAAACTAGATCTTGTTTGCTTTCGACATCAACATTGTTTGCAGATCGTATTAAACAGCTTTGTTATCCTTTGCATGCCCCTTACAACTTGCTTATGGCTAATCTTCACAATGTTATCAAAGTTTAAATTTCCCATCCTTTTGTGCCATAATCAGCTCTCATCTTGTGCTATGCAATACTTTTCTCCTTTGGTTTCTCTAAGATTGTAGAGATTGTTTCTAATCTTCACAATGTTATCAATGTTTAAATTTCCCATCCTTTTGTGCCATAACCAGCTCTCATCTTGTGCTATGCAATACTTTTCTCCTTTGGTTTCTCTAAGAGTGTAGAGATTGTTTGCAATTATATTAGCATTTGCAACAAGTTTCCCTGTTCTTGTTTTCTGATTTCACAACCACTTGGATGAAATGCGAGGGTGTGCCCTTGATCACACAATTGACTCACACTTAGAAGATTGTGCTTCAACCTTTCGACATATAATACATTTTCAGTCGTCTTTCCATTGTCGAAACTAAGAGTACCTTTTCCTATGATCCTTGCTATAGCATTGTCTGCAAACTTTATAGTGCCCCCATTTATTTCCTTCAAAGTGAGGAACTTGCTTTTATCCCCTATCATGTGCCTTGAGCTGTCAATGTACCTCCGATTTTCTTCATTTTGCACATGGAGGGCTGCTTGCACTAGCATGGATTTTTCTTTCATTTCTAGCTCCTTCCAAATTTTTCTAGATTCCTCTTTTGATTTGTCAAGAACATCCTCCTTGTTTTGTCTTGGATGTTCAACAAAGTCACTTCTACATGAACGTGCTGTATGACCAAAATTATTGCATTTGTAGCACATGATGTTATAGTCCATCAGTGAAGCAAATGAATTATAGTTTCTGTTTAGGAATCCCAAATCCCTCTTTGCACAAGCTCTACAATCTACTGCCCTATGACCAAACTTATTGCAAAAAGAAAGAATAACAATAAAAAGAGTGTTGGAACTTGTTCAATTGCACTTGCCTTTGAGGGAATGGTCTCTTGAACCCTTCATTGTTGCCTTTGTTACTCTTTCTCTTCTTTGAACTATCACCATTGATGGAGCCTTTGAGCACATTTGCATAGCTTTTGGATTTTTCCTTATTTGTCTTCTTCGGTAACTCTGTAGCTTTAGAACTTGACTCTTCTTGGTGGTCTTTTGATTTTCCTCAAAGCTAAGACTTGTCTTGGTAAAAGGTGATCTTTAGGAGTTTATAATATCTTCCAAAATTTTGGAGCTCTTTTCGATCTTCATGCTTCGATTTAACTTTTCCAACTCCTTCCTTAGGGAAACAACTTCAAACTCCAACTTCTCACACTCCAATTCCTTTGCCTTTAGCTGATCACTTACTGCTTCTTCAACTCATTTTAATTCTTCAATTTGAACCTTCAAATCTATGATCATCTTTTTTGTGATTCTTGAAAGCTTTGGGATGATTTCACTTTAGTTCCTCTATCTTCTTGAAGCCGTGACCTTAGTCTTGAATTCCTTTTCTTTAGCTTCTCAATCTTATTATAGGAAAATTCAAGTTCTTTTTCAAGTAGTCTTCTTCATTGTCTTTGGTATGTTCTTCTTTCAAATCTCTTTCTTCTTTTCTCGTCTTCATCCTTCTTTACCTCCATCACCATAAAGAGTATCTCCTCTTGATCACTATTAGAGAAGCTTCCATACGCATTGCTTTCTTTGGATGAGCTACTTGTTACTTTGAATGTAGAGACTTTTTTATGCCGTCGGAAGTTCTTGCTTTCTTGCTTCCCTCGTGTGTCCTTTTTCTTGTTATGATGATATTTCCTCTCTTTCCTTTTGTAGTATTCTTCTTCCTCTTCACTACTTTCACTTTCGGCTTGTGGAAATTGAGAAGCAAAATGACCTATTCTACCACAATTGAAATATTTAAAAGTAGACTTACCTTTATGTTTGCCGAATCCTTTCTTGTCTTTTCTTACAAAGTGTGCTTCATCACTTGAATTTCACTCGATATATGTCCTTTATTCTTCATTTTCTTGGATGCTTTGAAGGCGGCTTCTCCTCCTTCGTCCTCATTTCATACATTGTGAGAATCCCATGCAACTTGTCCATTCTAAAAGTACCTAGATCATTCATTTCTTCGATGGCGGAAAATTTCACATCAAATCTCATGGGGAGAGATCTTAAGACCTTTTGTACAATTGTTGCATCCTTAATATTTTCTCCAAGACCATGGATGGTGTTGACGATTTCATCCACATGAAGTACAGGTGGTGATATCTTCTTTGTCCTTCATTTTCAAACTCTCAAACTGTCTTTTGTGGGTTTTAAGCTTGGTCTTCTTCACCTTGTCGTTTCCTTCATATATATTGTTCAATTTGTCCCACATATCCTTAGCCAATTTGTAGTGCATAACCTTCACAAACTCCATTTCGGATAATCCACACAAATTGCATTTTTGGCTTTTGCATTGTTCTCGCTTTCTTTTTGGCTTGTTCCTTCAACGGGCTTGTAGGAGTATAACCAACTTCAATAGATCTCCGAATATCATACCCATGCACATTCAACAGAAAGCGCTTCTCTAACTTTTACAAGTCATCTCAAGACAATTGTGCTAGAGGCAAAACGAGTCTTTGCAACCTATTAAAAGTACAAAATAAAATAATTAAAATAAAAAAACAAACTTTAAAGGAGAATTAGAATACACAATCAAACTATGGAAATGTAAAATTTTATGCTACTTCACTTACCTTGAATAGCTTCAATTTTGAAAATGCCTTGAGACATGTGGTGGTTGGTGATGACCATTTGGATGTCCTTAAACTCTGTGTACTACTCTTCGATCCAATCAATTTTATTCCCCATATTTTGTAGCATAAGATTGAGAGATTGGACCACAAAGGTGTCCAAAAGATATGTGAATATCGTTCCTCAACCAACAAACTGATATCTCTACAATTCTTTGCGTTGTCCGTTATGACTTGAACAATATTACGGGGTCCCACTTCTTCAATGGCTGCGATGAGAATATTAGCAATAAATAGGCCATCTTTCACTTGCCCCTCACAATCAACAACTCTCAAAAACATTGCCCTTTTAGGGGACATCGCTATGGGCATTGGTCAAGGGTCGATTTTTTGTCATTCCACCCATTTGAAGCAATGGACACACCTGTCTCAACCCATGAATCCCTTATGGGCTGCAATGCATTATCAACGTTCTTGACCTCTTTTTCCAATAAGGTGCCACACACCTAATAACTTGGGCCCTCGTACCCTTTTGGAGCTTCATTAACTTTTTTCAACACCTCTGTCCAATATGGAGAGCAAACAACATTAAAAGACAATACATTTGCATAAATACATCTTGCTACTTGTTGGTTGGCAATGCCTCAACCCTCATTTGAAATGCAGTTTCCAAAGGTCCCTTTGGTTTTTTGTTTGTAATGAGTTGTTCACTTTGAGGATGAGGAGTGGCAAAAAATGGACGGTTTTCTACCACAACATTGGGGCCAAACGTAGGCCGCATTTCCTTTGATTATTTTTATTAAAGTTCAAAACAAAAAATTTAACATTTGAACTTCAACAAATTAGAAGTAAAACTAAAATAGGTAATTTGATTTTGATGTTACTGTTGTTGTTTCTACAAATTACACAAGGTGTAGAAGTAGAGGATACACAAAATGCAAATGAAAATTAGAAAATCAGTTATGCCTATATCATTATGCAAATTTGTAAATAAGCATCTAAAAATAATTTAATAAATCCTGGTTTTAGTGTTGTAGTTAAACAACCAATTTTTTTTGTCTCTAAACCTACTAAAAGCAGCAGTTAAACATGTTAGAAAATTAAATTCCTTATATTAATGGTCATTTGTAATGTTTTGCTACAGTAGTCGGTTTTCTACTATTGCTACAGTAGTCAGTAGGTTTAGTAGTTAGATATCATTAATATCTACTATTTCCTGTATCTTCTATATATTGTAACTTTTTTGTTTTTCATATTAATGAAGAAAGCAATTACCAGTTCATTCTTGAACATGGTATCAGAGTAGTAAAAATATTTTTTCCAATTTTTTTTTAATAATTTCATTTATGAAATTGTTTCAGTTTCTAAATTTTTTCGGAAAAATCTGGGACTGCTCTTCTGGTTTTCGTGAATCTTGCTTACAGAGAGCAATCAAGGGTTTTGCGTTTTGCAATTTCGAGGGCGCCATTGTTTCTGGAAAATTCGTGGGTCTTGTTTTCTTCTAGCCGCAAATTTGTGAAGGCTTTGAGCTTTGAATCGTAGCTATATATTAAAAAAAAACGTGATTTTACAAATCGAAGGTTCCAACCTGCAATTTTCTGTCTTTAAAATCCGTTTTTTTCCTGATAAATCCATGTTTCTCAGGCGTGGTTTTATTCTACATTTATCTGGGTCGCGTAGGGACGCGTTTCTGGTCATTTTTTGGCCACGGATTTCTCCTTATTTTGGACACGTTTTTGTCTCAGATTTGTCTTCCTTCTGGTTGCCTAGGGTTTTGCCCTCAGTGTGCTGTGTTTTTAGAAAATTTCGAGTTTGTATTCTGCAATTTTTTCGGTCTTCAATGGCGGCCTAGGGTTTCTGCAACTCGACCTGGTTTTTGATCAGTCATTTCAACTTGAAAATTTCTTTTGATTACATATTCCTGGTGGGTTTTTTGAGATCTCAACTAGGTTGTCGTTAAATTTTTCTAAGTGTCTCGAAGCTCGTGCCTCGAAATTTGTGCAACTGGGTGTTGACGAATTTTTTTGGGTAATCAGAAATTTTTTTGGGTTTTCAGCATTCTTTTTTGGGTACTCTTCAGATCTTCTAGATTTCGTCATCAACGTGCCTCGAAATCCATGCTAGGGTTTCATCTTTGAATTTGTGCGTTTTTTATTTTCGTTTTGCCTTCACCAGTTTGACCTTAGGGTATGTGATGGCATCTCTGACGAATATCATGCTCAAAAGTAGCTAGAAGTTCAACGGGAAGAATTACAACACCTGGAAGCAGTGCATGATTACGATCTTCGAATATCGTTGCCTCGATCAGATCGTTTTGGGGAACTCATCTCGTCCCACTGTAGTTGGAAAAGACCAAGACAAATGGGATGAATGCAACTGAGAAGCCGTCATGCTCATTAAACTCTCCGTCACAGATGAGCAGCTACCTCAGGTACCATTTGGCAAAACTGCTTCAAAAATCTGGGATCACTTGAAGGCCCTTCATGAAACCTTCGACAAGAGCAGAGCGTTCTTTCTCAAGAACATGCTCTTTTCCATCATGATGGTGAGAAAATGTCCTTACAGGAACATCTCACCAAGATCAAGGACATTCATGATGAGTTGGAGGCGATTGGTCGAACAATGGAGGAAGAAGACATGGTCTTCATTACTCTGAAGAGTCTTCCGCGTTCGTATGAGCATTTCATCGAGACGCTGAATATCACCTCCACCAATGTTGATCTCAAATTTGAAGATCTTTGCAACAAGCTATTGCAGCAGGATCGATGGCGACAATAGTTTGGATGCAGTACTAGCTCCACCTCCATAGAGCAAGCGTTCTCTGCCAAATCTTCTGCTAAGAACAAAGGGAGGCTCAATCTTCTCAGCCGAAAGGCTCTAGTTCTTCTCAGGACAGCAAGAAGAAAAAGAGCGTTCAGTGCAATTATTGCCATAAATATGGTCACATAAAGGCTGATTGTCGAATTCGGATGGCTTCTAAACAAAAGAAGCAGGGAGGGTCTCAACACAAGGCACATGTCGCGGAGCACACTGAGCAGAAAGAGTCTGCATTCTATGCTTTTATGGCCAAGAGAACTGCAGATCCCGTCCAATCTTCTGCCTGGTATATTGATTCAAGGGCTTCTTGGCATTTTACTCATCGTCGAGATTGGTTCACCAAATATGAACCATTCACTGACTCAGTGATCTTTGGAGGCGGCGAAGAGTACATCGTTGTTGGTAAGAGCAATGTTCAGATTCACTCTGGAGGAAGAAATTTAATATTTCTTGATGTCTACTATGTTCTAGGCATGGAACATAATCTTCTCTCTGTCAGCCAGATCATGAAGCATTCTCCTCAGTTAGATGTTATTTTCAGTTCGTCCACCTGCAGCATTGTTGATAAGGCGACACACACTACGATTGCTATGGGACTTGAGGATCATGGTCTGTATAGACTTGCTGATTCCGGTGACTCTCAGGAGCATGCTTTTGCAGCCAGGAGTACTTCCATCAGCAAACTTTGGCATGAACGTTATGGGCACTTGAATGTGCACTATCTCTCTCAATTGTCTCGGGAGGGTTTGGTTGCTGGTCTACTTGAGATCCAAATTCAAAATCATGGAGTCTGTGGAGCCTGTCAAGCAGGAAAGCAGCATCAGACACCGTTCTCGGATGGTGATTCTTGGCGAGCCTCCAAGGTACTTCAATTGGTTCACGCTGGTGTATGTGGACCAATGAACACTCCATCTGTTACTAGGTCCAGGTACTTCTTATTATTTGTTGATGATTTTAGTCGAAAAATGTGGGTGTATTTTTTGAAACATAAATCAGATGTGTTTACATTTCAGCAGTATAAGGCCTTGGTTGAGAAAGAATCAGGTTCTCACATTGTCACTCTAAGGTCAGATAATGGGGGGGAGTTTTGTTTAGCTGACTTCTCTTTTTTTTGTGCTCAACACGACATCAAACGCCAACTCACCACACCATACACCCCTCAGCAGAATGGTGTCGTTGAACGTAGGAATCGCGTCATTACTGAAATGGCTCGTTCTATGTTGGAGTACAAAAATGTACCTAAGAAAGACTGGGCTGAAGCAGTTTATACTGCAGTCTACCTCCTAAATCGGTCACCTACATAGGCTGTTAAGAAGATGACTCCAGAAGAAGCTTGGTCAGGACGTAAGCCTAAAGTGGGCCATCTGAAAGTCCTTGGTTCTACCGCTCATGTATGGATTCCAGAAGCCAAGCGTGCCAAGTTGGACTCCAAGAGCAAGAAACTTATGTTTACTGGTTACAGCGACAATCACAAGGCATACAGGTTGATTGATGTGGAGACGGATCGTCTCATATTCAGTCGTGATGTTGTGATTGATGAGACTATTGGTCCATTTGTTCCTACACCCAGCCCTGAGGATCAGCCTATGAAGGTTCCTGATGATGGTGTTCGTCTTCCTCTTGGTTCCCCTGATGGGAGGGCTTCAGAGCATTCTGACTCTGAAGATGAGGAGTCTACCGGTCATGATCTAGCACCACCTGATCTTCCTCAGGATTCACATTCAGATGACTTTGTTCCAGAAATCCCAGAAGATGCTATTTCTCCTACTTCAGATGTTGGTACTTCTACTCGTCGGCCTAAGTGGTGGCTCAAGACTATCGGAGATCTTCATAATGATGAACTCATTGAGGGTAGATCAACTCGCAGAAAGAGCAAGCAGCCCAACACAGTCAATTTTGCTCTCATGGCCAACATCCACAACATCTATGAGCCTTAGACATATTCAGAGGCTAAAGGAATTCCAGAGTGGGAAAAGGCTATGCAGACAGAATACCATAGTCTTCTGAAGAATCATACTTGGATTCTTTTTGATCTTCCTCTTGGGAAGAAACCCATCAGTTGCAAATGGGTATACAAGGTTAAGTATCATGTCGATGGCACTTTGGATAAATAGAAAGCAAGATTAGTTGCTCGGGGGTTCACACAGCGGGAGGGCATTAACTACGAGGAGACTTTTGCTCCTACTGCCAAGATGAGCACAATTCGTCTTCTTCTCGCTATTGTAGCCCAATTCGGATGGACAGTTCATTAGATGGATGTCAAGAGTGCCTTCCTGAATGGTGATTTGCAGGAAGAAGTCTACATGACGCAGCCTCCTGGTTTCAAGGTTGCCGGCAAAGAACATCAGGTATGTAGGCTCGTGAAAGCACTCTATGGACTTAAACAGGCTCCTCGTGCATGGTACATCAAGATTGATCAGTACTTGGTTGATCATGGTTTTCAGCGCAGCCCTTCTGACACTAATTTGTATGTCAAACACTCTGGTGATGATATTCTCTTTCTTGTTGTCTATGTTGATGACTTGATCATTACTGGCAGTTCAACACATCTGATTGAAGCAATCAAACAGGATTTGTGTCAGGCTTTTGACATGACAAATTTGGGGCTTCTCCATTATTGTTTGGGTATTGAAGTTTGGTAGACCGCTGATGGTATCTTTATCTCTCAGTCTAAATATGCTCGAAGTCTGCTTGACAAATTTCGGATGCAGGATTGCAAACCTGCCTCCACACCTATGGAGAAGGGGTTGAAGTTATCAACCAACTTTGATTCACCTCCGGTTGATGAAACGACATTCAGGCAACTCGTGGGCAGTCTTATCTACCTCACTGCCACTAGACCTGACATCAGTTTTGCAGTGAGCTACATTTCTTGCTTCATGACAGCTCCAAAAGCTGATCATTGGCTTGCAGCAAAGTGAGTGTTGAGATATGTTAAGGGCACTTCAGATTGTGGCATTCTGTATGGCAGATGCAAGGATCCAAAGCTGATTGGTTATATAGATTCAGATTGGGCAGGTTCAGTGGATGACCGAAAATCTACTTCTGGATATGTATTCAGTTTGGGTACAGGTGCTGTAACATGGACCAGCAAGAAGCAACAGGTAGTGGCTCTTTCCTCGACTGAAGCAAAATATCGAGGAACCGTCAAAGCAGCATGTGAGGCAGTTTGGCTCCGCAGGATGCTTTCTGACATGCACATGTCACAAGAAGGTCCTTCTCCCTTGTACACTGATAATCAAGGGGTGCTCAAACTCGCCAGAAATCCAGTCTTCCATGAATGTACCAAGCATGTCGAGCTTCATTGTCACTACATCTGCAAGCTGGTAGAAGACGGATCAGTTTAGCTGCAGTATGTTCCAACAGCGGATCAGACTGCAGATATTCTCACCAAGTCTTTGAGCCTAGATAAATTTGTCAAATTTCGGGGGCAACTTGGTGTTTTTGACAGATTGACCATTACGGGAGGATGTTAGAGTATTAAATTCCTTATATTAATGGTCATTTGTAATGTTTTGCTACAGTAGTCGGTTTTCTACTATTGCTACAGTAGTCGGTAGGTTTAGTAGTTAGATATCATTAATATCTACTATTTTCTGTATCTTCTATATATTGTAACTTTTTTGTTTTTCATATTAATGAAGAAAGCAATTACCAGTTCATTCCTGAACAAAACAACCAAATTTATTTATTTTCTAAACCCCACAAATAATCTACAATCTCCATACATAAACAATATATTGAATATTTAAATTGGAAATTAAAAAAAATCTCTCATTTGATCATTGATTTCAGATTTAGCAATGACCATTGAAAATAGAAAATGTGAATGCCACAAACAAAGTACGAAGTCTTACCTTGAAGTCTTGATGAACATGTTGAGTGGTTGATTGAGGAAGATTTCCTCTTCCTCTTGCTCTCACTCCTTCTTTCTCAATGCAATGACAAATGACAAATTGAGCATATTTTTTCTTATCTTTTTGTGTTTTTATTGATTTTAAGAAGGGTTTCTAGAGAAAAGTACATAATGTTTGGCAGTACATACAATGAATTTACAAACAATAAACGTACCCGAAATACTCCAGATTATTTAAATAAGAAATTATTGAGCTTGGTAGGCAACAATGGTTGGAAATGACCTGAAAGCACGCTAGGGTCTCATATCTGTATTCTCCCACATGGTAGCTGATGGAATAGAGCTAAGAAGGTGGGACGCCAAAGATCCAGCTGAGAAACTGACCAAAAGGGAGGCGTTTCTACCTCAAGAACTCCCACGCCTATTCTCAGGAACACGCCAAAGCAAGGAGAAGTACGGCCTCTGATTGCTGCAAACTACTGGAACTAAAATAGCAAATGGTGAAGACGATCCAAGTGTGAGCCCTCTCCTGCAACTTTATGCTGATAAATTGGACAAAAATACTCTGAATTAGCACAAAAGAACTTCTGATTGAAGCTCTCATCAATGACAATCATTCGGCTGGTGTCTCATAGCCTCAAAATCGCAGATTCAATGAAGATTTCTCGTTCTTCAATGAAGTTTCCTTGTAACCCTTTCCCTTAGACAAATCACAGAGAAATAAGAAATTGCAATGTCAAATGATAATTTGATATTAGGTCGACTTGCAATGCTTTGCCTTATACTCCTCAAAAGGCACGTTTTCCAAGAAAGTATGGTTTCCTTCATAAAAATACATTTTAATGTATTTTTATTTATTTCAATAGTTTCTTCTATAAATACTTGGGCGCACTTTCCTAGGTCTTTAAGTGATTTTAATATCACTTTATAAAGTAACCTTTTAATACTTTATAACGTATTTAAGTGGCGTTTTTCTTATAAAGTCAATTTGACTTTATATTTAATCATTTAAGTTAAATACATAACTTAACCACTAAAATACCCATAACTTCCTCCAAACTCAGTATAATCTAGTGCCATTAGAAGTTGACGAACACTGAACTCCATATGCCTATACTGGTACCAATACTGAGGTGAAAGGGGTGGGAATCGCAATACCCACCAAAATGAACATTGACCCTCTAACCAAGTCTTGTCAGCCCACGAGGGTCCAAGAAATAGGCTAACTCCACTGCTCTTGAATACTGACTAGAGTGGGGACATTACAAACATGTTGAGTGGTTGATCGCGGAAGATTTCCTCTTCCTCTTGCTCTCACTCTTTCTTTCTCAATGCAATGACAAATAACAAATTGAGCATGTCTATTTATAGTTTTATGAGTGTTTAGGGTGTGGGTGGGGCCCATTAGCCTTTTAGGGTTAGGGTTAGTGGATCAAATTTCCAAGAAAATGCCTTTTACAAAAAATCACTTTTTGATGTCCCATGCCCATTAGTCTTGGGGATGGTCAATGGAGTTCACAAAGTCCCCACGCTATCCTAGGAACTCCTTGATGCCCCCCCCCAACATTCTCATCATGGGGGAGGCCTTGGAAACGTCCTGTCTTTGAGTGAAATGCCTTGGGGATGTGTCGTCCCTGATGGGGGTGTGGGGATGGCAGATCCCTGGTATGTTGGCATCCCAAAGGCACCCTCATCCTAGAAACAGTTGGATTTAGGTGGGGGGGAATGCATCCCTGTAGGACACTGCAATTTTCTTATTTTATATTCTAGATTTTAGCTTGCTTACAGTTTCTGCTCCCTATTTTATTTAGTGGTACTAACTCTCGATTCTTACATTATGAACCATTAAATCACAACTGCAATAAGGATTGTGACCTCTGAAATTTCAGCATAAGGGCAAGGTATGCATCTTTTAATTTGCCTTAAAATATTTTCCTACATGGGAAAGGCAAAGATGGGGAAACAATGAAATTGGAGAAATTAAACGATCAATTTCTAGTTAGTGATTATTGCAACAAAATATGATTATTGTTTAGTTCAGCCAATTTCAGATTGCATTTAGTCATGGACTGTAGAGAATGGATAATGTTTCACATGCATTGTTTATTAGAATGCTTGGGAAAACAAATGTCTAGTGAATCTTTTAATTCTATTCATTAGAATGATTAGAAGTCCTTTCTGAATTGTTGGTTATTTGTTGTATATGGATATTTATAGTGAACTTGGATAAATCAGGTAACAGATGCAGGCGCTTTTATAATGAGAATAATTTTGTGGATTATTTGTTTACTGTGCTTATCACTATTGCTATCCATGTATTTTGTTAGTCTTGATTTTCGTAGAAGCTCATCAATTTTCTATTCTCAATTTTAATTAGGGAGACTCAAACAAGTTGGAAATTATTTGTTTTACTTTCACATTGCCTGTTCTATGTAGTTGTCATTACATAAGAAATATCAGTGCTGCTGCTTCTGTACCTTGAAGTTATATGTCACTCTATTTTAATATGTTGAGGTTTGCAAACTGAATGATACAGTTAGTTACATAGTTGTCATTGCATATGGCAAGTCATTATAGCTGTATCTATTCTTTGAGTTATTTGGAACTTTATATCTGGAAACATGATTAGGCTTGTAAATTGGATAATGTGGTTGCTAATCAAGCGATGCTTTTCATTTACTAATCAGGTTCTTGAGTGTTTGGTGCGTCTTGCTTCTGTCCGAAGGTCTTTATTCTCAAATGATACAGAACGATCTAAGTTTCTTGCACACTTAATGACTGGAACCAAAGAAATATTGCAAACAGGACAAGGTACAGAGTATTTGGATTGAAACTTTAGTTTGGGTTTTTTTATCTTTTTGTTTCTGGTTTGTCATGTGCACCTTTTTCTGCTTTGTTTCACATTTGTCGCGTGCTCTTCCATCTTAGTAACATGCGATATAGGTATGAAAAATTCGTAGTGTCAATGGAAACTATCGAAGAAGTCTACACAATCGATGGTAACACAAATTATGCAAATGGTAGAGCTAATTCAGAGGAAGGAAAGGAAGAAATTTATCTCTAGGGTTTAGATTTGTTTGTTCCTCTATGGAAAATACGATAAGAAGTATTTAAACTAAAAGCCCTTGTGTTTAAGATGGTGAGTAGATTTTTCTTTAGTTGCTATATATCCCTCTTTGTATTTGGCCACAAAATATATTCATGTTTGGTGATTTGGAGCTAACCTTGATTTAAACTAAGGAAACATAAATAGAAAGGATTATCTTGGGCCTTTGCAGATCCGTATGCAATTGCTTTAATGATGATGACGACAATAATCAATTCTCAATGCACTCATGAATCACTAAGGTAAAGCAAAAAGTTCCCTTGATGCAAAAGATGGCGCAAACAACAAGGTTCCATTACCGCAGACATTGTTACTAAGGGAGGACATAAAATTGTCTGATGATTGAAGTACTTAGTTGCCCCCAATTGGAGACTGACAGAGGGACATGTTATCAAGCTGTCAATGTTTATATAAGATGGGTTCCTCAGATAGACAATATGGTTTCTTAGCACATGTTATTTGCAGATAAGGGCAAGTATAATGCTTGGTTTCTGTAATGTAGAAGATTCCCACATTAGGGAAAACTAGATGCTAGTGCATCTCAACATATGCAGGTGATAGAACACACAGAAGGGAGAAGATGGGTCGTGATACTAAGCTAGCATCAATGTGATTGCAGTATGACATGGTTGAGCTCTTAGATACTGTTTGGATAGAGGCATAATGCCAACAAATGTGACGCAAAATCACTGTGATTAATGATTGATTTTATCTCCAGAAGTGAATTCTCCTGTACCTAGAGTGTTTGGGAAGAATGCCTTGAAAGACATGATACTGAAAGCTTCTTACACTCCTTGAGCCTCTGATTTTAGATTTTGCTATTTGCAAACCCTCAATACCCCAAAATTGAAGCTGAGCATCTATCAAGATTCTGTTTACATTTTCAAGATGAGATTCTCAATTGTGCATGTGCCACGTAGATGTTGTTATTGCAGTACGTTACTTTGTTCTTATGGTTTTTTTTTGTTATTTGCTGGGTTTGCAGTGCTGAAACCATAGGCTGAATGAGTGTAATGGGCATGGGAAGCATGCCCTCTCCATAGACACATTCTAGAAATTGATCTTTTTTCTTAGTCACATGTGGTTAGTTTACATATGCCTGCAAAATGCAGTCCAATATGTTCTCAGAGACTCTTTCGCAATATACAACTTTCCATGGTGGACACTTGATTCTAGGTTGATCATTTTATTGAGTTTCAAAGCCTATATTGTCTTGTTATAGATGCTTATTTTCCATTGTGGCTTTAAGAGTTAGACATTTTAGAACTTGATGTGGTGATCTTAAGTAGATAGTATGGATTCCTTCAGGTTTTATCTGCTATTTCTTATTACTTTGTTTTGGTTAAAAATTGAAACCTTATATTATATGAATGAAAGTAATGCACATCAGCAACATAGCATCATACAAAGAAAGAAAGAAAGAAAGAAAGAGAAAAAAATAAAGAAAGAAATTATATTAATGTCCATAGATGATCAAAAGTATGTGAATTGGACTAGAAGATACAATGGTTAATAATAGAAATCTCTAGGAAGAGAGAATCCTAGAATTAAAATAATAAATGTACATAAGACAAAAGAAAGCATTCTGCCACTAATAAATAGCAATACAAATAACAATGAAGGGTGAACAAGAGCCTCAAAAGCATGTGCCAATGAAGACTAGAAGAAAATCTCATCGGATATCTATATCTATGTTTGAAATGGAAGACTTGTCTAAGTCATCATTGTCACTAAGAAAGATCTGATAATGCTCACTAGGGAGTATCCAAGGTTTGAGAGGCGATTTTGGGAGATCTTAGGAGGGAGCAAAATACTTCTGCTTGAAACTCCCCTAACATCTAAGGCTAGTGTAGCTCTTGTAGTAGAAAAGAAGCTTGTAATATGAGTTTGCCTCTGTGGTTTGGGGGTGGCCAATAAATAATAGATCCACTTTGTTGGAGTGGGGCCAATCATATGGGAAGGAGAAAAATCATGATACTGAGGGAGACCAGGTTAGGGAGTTTGAGTAATCTAACTAGTAATGGTGCATTGAGAGAAGTGATGCCAATTGGCCTTGTTTTGGACCTTGGCAATTGTTAAACTTTTTGTGCTCATGTATCATTATGTGTTGATGATAAATTGTGACTTAGGTTCCTTTGTGATGTCAACTTGTGTGAGGCAAAAATATTACATGCTTGTATCACAAATAGTCACAAATGCTCTTGATCAGTCTGAAAAGTCAAGTCATTGCCAAATTGAAGTAATCAATTTATGATCTATATGGCTCAAACTATGTCTATTGGCTTCAAATTGAACCCATTTATACATATTCAAAGAAGATGAAAGGTGACCTCATTCATGTCCTCTAAGAAGTTGAAATAGATAGTTGGATGGGGACAACCGTAGTTGCATAAATATGAAACTACAAGAAAACTATTTAATTTTGATGCCTCAAGTCGGCGGGGCAATATCTCTTAGTGTGTTGGGCAAAAATTAGACTTCTTGGATGTATTGGAAAGATCTCAAAGAGCTAGGATGAGTTGCTTGGAAGGTAGCCTTTGACATCCTTCCTAAGGACTAGATGAAAGTCCTCAAGGTGAATTTCACTCCAAAGGCCTCCAAAAATGT
Source organism: Sequoiadendron giganteum (assembly GCA_007115665.2). NCBI lineage: Eukaryota > Viridiplantae > Streptophyta > Pinopsida > Cupressales > Cupressaceae > Sequoiadendron > Sequoiadendron giganteum. The sequence goes on along the minus strand of CM021102.1, from coordinate 18,528,635 downwards.
AGATTATGAAAACATAGAAAACATTGAAAAATTAGATTTCCATGCAAATGTCACCCAAGTGCTCTTAGATTGTCATAGGATCAATTCATGTTCATAGTTGCAAGTTTTCTAGTTTTTGGAATATAGGTTTGTGTTGCAGTTGTCAAAAAATTCTTTGAACCTCGGGTTGTACTAGACTTCAAAAGGCCATAAAGATAAACACAAAACATATTTATTGAAGGACCCTTTGAAAATTGGTCAGAGGTCTAGAGATTCTGTGAACCTCTCAGGCGACAATTGACAAGTTCTCCTAACTTCTAAAATCTCGATGCCAATGCGAAGTGTTAAAAATCTTTGCATTTGTTAAATTTTAGAAGCCTCCCAAACTCTTGACATCTTTCAAATCCGTGGTTTCTCTAGTTTGTGAACCTCCCAAATCATCGACATAGTTTTTGTTGGCAGTTTCAATGGTTCTCTAACTCTTCGAAATGCTGACACATTCTTAATTAGGGGATTTCAAAGTTTACAAACCTTCTGAAATGCTGATGCTAGTTTGAAAGGTATTGGAAAAGTTAGAATCATTAACATGTCAATGAGTTAGAAAGTTTGCTAACTCTTTGAGATGTTGATGCATGCAACTCGTCGATGGTTCCATAGTTCATGAACATCTTGAATCATTGACACGATCTTCATCGGGGTTTTTTGTGGTTCACTAACCTTATAAGATGCCAAAAGTGAAGGAATATGAGTTGGTCCTGTAGTTCAAATTTCAAGAAACAATTATGCAACATTTACAAGTGAATTTCAAGAAATTCAAAATTTCAAGTAGTAATTATGAAGGAGTTATGAATGAAGGGTTATGTGTATGAGATTATTATACATTGGAAGGGGATTCTTTTCCAAGGAGTTCTTCATTCACAACATTTGCATAGGAGCAAAAAGAGACATTAAGCTTTCCTTTTTGATTTTCAATAAAGAAGAATATTTTTGGATTGTTTCTTTATGCTGTAATTTTTCTTAAGTTTGTAACCGTTCTTTAAAATATTTCTTGTCATGTGGTGTATGAAATTAGTCTTAATGCAATAGTGGATGTAATATTGGGGGTTTTTAGAAGTAAAACTATGAGTTTGGAAAATTCTAGGTGAATGTTTTCTTTCTCATGTTCGATGACATTTCTTCATCTAAACCCTAGTTGCCGTTTTCTTTCAAATTAGCCTTTCTATGAGAATAAATTTTTTGGTTTGTTCCTCTTTTAGGTTTTGTAGGTTTTCCTTTTCTTGTTTTTGTTTAGTTTGTGTACCTTTCTTGTTTTTTGGTTAAAAGCATACCTTAAAAAACTCATATTTCTATTTTATAAGGGAGCTGCCCCTCTCAAATGAAGAGGAAGATTGCTAATTTTATAGCAGTCTCTTGAATTATTGTAAACTTTGTCACTGCCCATTAGGCGAGTCAAGTTATTTTCAGCAAACTATCGTAGCAACAAATCTGTTTACCAACAATGTCGAACTAATCTATCAACTTAGATATGTGAAGTATCAATATCCAAAGCGGATTTTGTGTTGCCTGTTGCCTAGGTGGGCTGGAAAGAAAGAAGTGTTCAACATGGGAGCTTCAAAGCCTCTAGACTCCTTTGACTAGATCTATGCTTGAGGGTGATGACCTTGCAAAGGAAAAGAGTTAGGTATTGTTGGCATGAATATCTAAAGAAAATAGATAGAGGGTTGCTTGGGCCATGTAGAGGGAATGATATCTTCCTTAGATCTCGTAGTAAATTGGGCATCTAAAAGTGAAGTGTTCCTTAGTCTCGACCTCTTAGAGAGAGTAAATACAACATATCTAGTCCCAACGAAGGATGTGATGGTTAGCTTCAACTTGTAATTGGTGAGAGCACAATCATATGGCCAAGGTAAATCTCAAGTGATGGGACCAATGGCGTTGGAGATAATGAGGGCAATGAATAATACCATCCACCATTTGTAAGAAATGCTTGATGTAAAAAGTTAGCTTGGGGTTGAGTGGCTCAAGGGGGGAGACCCAAGTGGTCTGTATATATTGATTGTAGATGTCATCTCTGGTAGCTCAAGTGATGACATCCTTTGTGGGAAGGAGCTAATGGAATAACTAGCTAGAGGGGTAGCCTATCAATAGAGGCACCACTGGAAAGAAGAACAATCTAGTCATTAAGTACCAACATTGTTGATGCCTAGTGGGAACTAGTGAAGTAGTGGGGACAAGTGAAGCAATACTCTCAAAAGAGAAAAGTACTAAGTATTGGATATTTCTTACGACTAAAGGCTTAGGCCATCATGGATATAAGCATGCGGATGTTGAAAGTAAACTTGAAGATGGTCTTAAGGCATAACGATTGGGTGGCAAGTTCAACTTGGACAATGCATTGAGGAATTGTCCATTTGCAACAAATCATGCACTGTGGCATAAGAGTTTGGACCCTCTCAATATAGGCCTAGTCGATGCCCCATAAGCTAGGGATGATGATTGTATCAAAATGGCATAACTTGGGATGTCTTTGAAGTGGATTTGAAAACTCTAATGTTCCAAGATACAAAGAGGCACATACCCCTTGAAAGGGCATGATCAGAGTCAAATTTAATGCTAAAGGATGGACTAGAAAATTGGACTGCCAAGTATGTGTAGGTTGATGTGATCCGTAGAAGTTCCCTTTGTAGATAAATTGGATTTTGGAGAGAGAGTGCTTGTAAGTATTGAAAATCATGTCCCTAATTTTACAAAGGCTGATCTCAAGTTGTCAAAGTTAATAGAAACAAGCAAGGGCATCAAGTTGTTGTAAGTCCTTGACAAAGTGTAAGGAGAACATCATCTACAAAAAGAAGGATGACTATAACCACCAATTGTAAAATATATTTGTCATCTAAATGGGTATGCTGTTGAAGAAACTCCTCTAACTTATCAATGTAAATGCTAAATTGAGTTGGTGAGAGATGATATCCTTGCTTGACCCCAATGGTACTTTTCACAAAGTTAGAGAAACCATGAGAAGCACAAAATTGCCAAATAACTGCCATAAAGTCTCCAAGTAGTAATAATTAGAGAATTTGGGATGTTGTTATCTCTCAACTTTTGGAAAAGTAGGTGCCTTGGAACTGAGTCAGGCTTTTTTGAAGTCAACAAAATAACAAAAAACTTTAAAAGATCGATGGCAAGCCTCCTTGATAATAGCCTCAAGTGTAAAGATGTTAATAGTTTGGTAGTTCCTCCTGATGCCACATTGCTCCCTAGCTCTAATATTATTCCTCTTCAAGTACCTTAACATTTGCATGTCGAGCACTATGTCGTAAAGTTTGGCAAATGTGTGTTCAATCACAATGGTCCTATAATTGCTAGGATAAAGAGATCGTTTGACTTATGAATAGGGTAAATGATTTGTTGGGATCTATTTCCGTCATTTTCAGTCGCCCTTCTTTTCTAAACAAAGAATAACCCCACCAATACTTCGTTAAATCAAAAAATCCTTTTCGTCAGTCTTTAACCAAGTTGGCAAACCTATATTGGATCTCGATGAGGTTTTAGAACTTCTTTCTCACCTGACCAACCTTATCTTTAAAGTCTTTTGTGTCAGTCCTTGTGGAAAGTTGTTTAGTTGGTCAAAGCGGTTGCTGAAATGATCATTCACCATGAGCATAAAACGAAAAGCTTATAAGCGATGAACATAAAAGTAAACAAAAGATTTCCGAGACATTCCCATAATACAGGGCATTTTGAAAGCCAAAAAGATAGATATATTTATATATTTATCGTAAATGGCTGTATTAGATCACTACAAAAAGAGGGATTCAACAGCGCAAGGGGTCTTAGGCATAGAGAGTAAAGATGAGGACTTTGATGGCCTGGATAACTTCTTGCATACGCTCTATCTATGCAAGGGTGAAAAGTTTCTCATTGAACTCCACAAAGTGGGCAAAGGTCTCCATGTTATTACGCTCCAGTCCAACACGTAGTAGGGCAACCGCTTGACCAGCTCGCTCATTGCACAATGCAAATGCAATGCGAATTGTATCACCAACCAAGCCCACACTTGGATGAACAAGAAGGCCTCTCAGGGCATCTTCAACGCATAACAGATATATTGGCCTAACCAGACTCTTGACAGCTTGCAACCCCCATTCGAAACTCTCAGAGGTGTGCATGATGTTGTACAGGAAATGATCAAGCAAACCGAAATTGTGAATGTGCACCTGGGACATAAAGTGCTTGTCGGTAATCTTACAGATTACTTCCTCCTCCACATCACTGCGGATTAGGAAGATTTCCCTAAGTTGGTCTATGACCAACCTACGAATGGTGCTGCACTCAACTCCCTCATGAACAAAAAATCACCTCTAATCTCTAGAGGTCCATCACTCGATGTACTCGACATGCATGAAGCAAAAATTAACATTGTGCAAGTGAATAGTGATGAAGTTGATTTATAGAAGGGAGAGAGAAAGCTAGAAGAGTTCTCTTGAAGGCAATTAATGCTGAAAGTACATCCAAATTGCCTCAAAATCAATGAACTTGGCAAGGTGATGTGATGGGAATTTAGTGAACAAAAGATCACCTCTAATCTCCAAAGCCCCATCACTCGATGTACTTGACATGCTTGAAGCAAAAATTAACATTGTGCAAGTGAATAGTGATGAATTTGATTTATAGAAGGGAGAGTGAAAGCTAGAAGAGTTCACTTGAAGGCAACTAATGCAGAAGGTACATCCAAATTGCCTCAAAATCAATGAACTTGGCAAGGTGATGTGATAGGAATTTAGTGAATAGAGAATCACCTCTAATCTCCAGAGCTCCATCACTCGATGTACTTGACATGCTTAAAGCAAATATTAACATCGTGGAAGTGAATAGTGATGAAGTTGATTTATAGAAGGGAGAGAGAAAGCTAGAAGAGTTCGCTTGAAGAAAACTAATGCTAAAAGTACATCCAAATTGCCTTAAAATCAATGAACTTGGCAAGGTGATGTGATGGGAATTTAGTGAATGAGATACAAACATTGACGAAATCCTCTGCATTTAAAGAAATCGCATGGAAGCAATCCCATGTAGCTTGCCAACAACCATCAAAAATTGAAGGTTGCAGACATTTCACATGGGAGTAGTCCACGTGGCCTGCTTGCATCAAGTGACGATTCATTCTCGCATCATATCAATAGGAAAATGTGGATGTAATCATAACCATCCTTAAAAATAACAATTAATGAATGTGTTGTCATAATCTTACAGAAATTAGCTGGTTTCCGACCAACCTTTTATTCAGACAAACGACGGTTGGTGTCCAAGAATCAGTTTCCAAGAAATCCCAACCGTTATGATGTAAAATTTTTAAATATCGCTTTGTTGGATATTGCAAGGGTCTGACATTTTGATCCCCCTTGCATTGTGATGCATGAGTGAGAATCGAGCATAATAGAAAGATCAAATTTTGCAGTTTTAATATATTGCTGTGAATGTTTATTGTCTATGTGCAGTAAATTGTGAGTTAGATACTAATGTTTATGAATAAGTCAGTGAGCTTAGATGAACTTTTGGATATTCCTTCCCTTTGAGGATGTGCTGTTTAGTGGTGTTTGATTCATTTATTTGCAGCAAATGCTAAGATTGTATTGAGTCGAGGCAGCAAGCTTTGATGCTCTAGTCTATGAGCTATGATATTAATTATTTGCCAATACATTTTCAGTATTAAAGTTAGTTTCTTTAGTTTTAAAAGCATTTTCCTTCGCATCTATTTCATGGCTATGAGATGTTGGTTTTTCCTTTCCTGCTTTTTGGTCAAAAGCATACCCTGCTTTCATATATTTTCAAAATCAAAATTTTATTTGAAGAGGGAGGTGTACCTCAATCAAAATTCAGAGGAAGATCACCAACGCAATGGTGATCTCTCCAACTGTTGTTGATCGATTGGTCCTTCTTTGGGCATTATCTAGTCATTTTTGTGTTTATTATTTAAAGGGAAAATCTGTCAACCAACAAGTTCACAATTGAGGCAAACCAGAACACACCACCTTATTAAAGAGTGTGGGAAGGGAGTCCACACCATATTTGATTAATTCAGTTGAAGACCTTTGCACTTAGTTGCTTTGCCTGTGCACAACTTCTAAATAGCTCTCTTGACGGATAAGTGGAGAAGACAGAAGATGATGGTGGAAAAGTTGGGCAGTGGTAGCAGGATGGTCGAGAACATCATAGAGTCAATTGGGATAGGGACCCATGCATCAAGAGTGATGTTGGGGGCTGTTCGTTTTTCTTGGGAAAAGAGTATGCCACAAGGTCTTGAAGATACCTTTTCCTTGTAAGCAAGAAACCTAGCATGCCTAAATTGTGTATCACAATCAACACTCTTAAAATATGTAGCATGGACTTGAATAACTGAACCTGTAGGGACATATGAATGTATATGCCACAAAAAATCCTATCTATAGAATACGCCCATCTAATGGACAGATTGGTAAAATACTGTATTCCATGTCATTTTTGAGATGGAGATGGCAGGAAGGAGAATTTTTACAAGTTAATGACAGCAGTATATCGGTGGCAATATAACATTGCAATGTTATAATGATGTTGGATGATGTCTGTAGGAGCCTGCATGCCAATCATATTCCAAAAAGAAATTGTTTGTTTGTACTTTTCACACAGGACCGCACTGTACCAGGCCATGGCAAATGCACCTTTAATCAGTTTTGCAACTGGCAATAATAACTTATATCATTAACTATGAATCTGAATCATGATATATTTATAGCTGTAATACTACAATTGTTTTTGTGACCGTAATTAATTTAATTTCTATTATACTGCTGTCATAATATATTTATTGCTTCTGTTATAACTTATAATGCTGTCATGATATACGGCTGCTATGTGCTGTCATGATATATTTGAGTGTCCTTTTTACTGTTATGAATGATTTTTTTTTTCAACATTATAAAAAATTGCTATTCCGCAGGCGATGCCTTGCCGCGCCTAGGATGGTCAAGGGACGTCTGAGATGTCCCTGCCTGCCTTAGGGACAGCCAGGCCTCCCCTATGTGTTTCTTGTTGTCCTTGATTTTTGGGATGAATAGTAACTGAAAAATATAAAGTGACCCCTTCCTTTTAAAGACACATGGTCCCTAGGCCGAGGATGGTGAAATAGAAGGAGAGTATCATAAATTTAAGCACAAGTATCTTGCCAAACGCAACAATTCACCCTGTCACCATACTCCGAAGACCCATACTGCAAACTGACGACCAATTGCCCGTCCAAGAAACCCTCTATCCAGAACTATTAGCCTATGAGGGTCAGGAAAATAGGCTAATCCCCCAACTCTGATGCTCGTGAAAAAGGGGACGTTACAGTCCGCCCTCCCTGAAATTGCTTGTCCCCAAGCAATCTCTACTGCAAAGAAACCTCACTCCTCAGAAGGTCGAAAAGAATAATTGAAAAATGTCCCATGCATCACTAACTAACTCTGGAAGCACCAACATAATTGCAACTGCGCTAAATATTCTTGGATCCCAAACCCAAAATGAAGGTTTGTTGTGTTTACCTTCCTCCGACTTCCGCTGCGCTCTACTGCCCCCAACTTCATCATGCTGTGAGCGGCGAAGTAACCCAATGGGACCCATCCAATATTTAGTACTAAACCTGTTACCACCTGGATCCCAAAACAATCTGAACTCACATCCATCTGTCATGCAGAGATAAGAATATCTAGAAGCATCCGCTATGCCAAATCTCTCTCTATCCTCTGTTAAACACCCATGGATGCAATAACTAACCCAACCATCATGCCAACTGACATCCCAGTCACTCTGTAACACTGTACCTGAATGTAATCCCTGTGACATTAAAGTAGCAACCCTTGTCGGATACATATTAGCATGGTGGATAACTGACTGCTGACCTTGCAAGTAATCCTTTGCAAACAACTGAGTCAGGTACTTGCAGCCTCTAACCCCGTCCTCTGAAGATGGCAAACTCCCATCCCACAACGGATGGTATAACCCTAGAGCCAATCCACATCGATGCATCATCAAGTCCTCCATGTGGGGATCAAAAGAAACATGATGAGCACTCATCACTGTGTAGTTGCAATAGAATGCTCCAACCTCGGTGAATGGCTCATCACTAGCAATACTGGAATCGGGTAGCTGATCACTCTGACTTTGAAGCATAACAAGTTGGCGTCCAAAATCAACTGCATGGGATGAGGTAACAGATTTGCTTCCAGGAGAGGGAAACAAATCCACATGAGAGCCATACTCCCAACCAGATGACACTTCACAAGTCCCCTGTGGAGATGATGGAGTAGCGTCGTGTACTAACACACAACTCTCTAGAGAATCCACCACAGCCACACAAGAGCTATCAGCTATTGGACCTGCATCATCTGCCATAGTACTGACCACCAGAGAGCCATACTCCCAACCAGATGACACTTCGCAAGTCCCCTGTGGAGATGATGGAGTAGCGTCGTGTACTAACACACAACTCTCTAGAGAATCCACCGCAGCCACACAAGAGCTATTAGCTATCGGACCTGCGTCATCTGCCATAGTATTGACCACCAGAGAGCCTGATGCAACATGTGGTTTTCTGCTGCTCTCAGTCAAAGTACTCAGCTCAACTAAGTCAATTGCCCCTGTATTCGGAATGGATGTTACCACATCTTCACTACAACCCGTAGATGTCAAATCATGACCAACTGCCACTGTAGGAAACTGTACTGTAACTGCAGTTGATGGAGACTGTGCCAAACTGAACTCCACGGTAAGCTCCTCCAACCGCAATGTTGACTCCCGAAGGGTCAACTGGGCGCTGTGCAATGAGTCCATAGTCACCTCAAGCTCATGAGTGAGCTTGTCAACCTCCTCTTCTTTTCCCTTCAGTGCATCATAGCAAATACCATCCTAGTCGAGAAGATAGTTGCTATTAGCAAGTAACTTCAAATAATTATGTTTCATTAATCCAATAGCTTCTCGTAGTGTATGGAACTCTCAAAGGGAAAGACTGTTGTCACCGTGCTCATCTGACATAAGAGTACTCCAACCATAGGTTGCCAACATCTGTCGAGCAACATCAAAATGCTCCAAGGCTGTAACAATCATATTATCACTAACCTTCAACTGCCTCGTAAGATGATGATACCCCTGCGACTCGTCATTTCCACCCAAATCTGCACTATAGTAAGAGGTTGAGTCCTCATCACTCACCTCATGATCAACAACATCATGTGTGCTATCCTCAATGCACACATGAACAACTAAGGTACTGCTGCTATGTACCTCAACAGATGGCTCATCGGGTAAGGTAGAAACTGTTGATATGATAGTATCTTCACACACTTCCTCTCCCAATGTAATTGTAACACCATCCAACTCACGATCCTGTGGTTCTATGTCAACACATGAATCATCAAACTTGTTCTCTAAGGCTTGATCTGGAAAATCAGACTCACCATGACATGAATCCATGCCAAATACTGCACCATTAGTACTCAATTCTTGAGTACTTTCATGTAACATCTCACTAGCAGCATCTTGCACATGTGTAGCCACCGTTGTTTATGGCTGTTGCAAAGTCTTATCATTGTCGTCATGAAAATCAGAATTGTTAGTGGTGCTGATAACAACTTTTGAAATGTTGTGAACATTATTCTGTGGCTCCACTATACTATTATCATGATGTAAAATTTCCTTATCACCCACCACTTCGGTTTCAATTCCATGTCCATCCGTAGATTGTAGGTAGTTCTCTGTTGACTTATCATCTTTTAACCCAAACACATCGTAGAGACTTTTGGATACAACACCAAGCCTCTCAATCTTGCTTCGTGTTAAGGTTCGTCTTGAAATGTTATCTTCGTATTGCTGCACGCTATGAGCTAATCTTCGTTGTGAAGGTGTGAGTTTCCGCTGGGTGTTATTTAAGACGCTCTCAATGTTGATCCTAACTCCACCATACCCAAAGTGGTGAAGCAATACACTGGGACCACTCCAAACGGTAGTGCTAACTCTACCTCCACCTGGATCCCAACTCAATAAACCATGCCAATTCCAAACACTATGTTGATACACCTCAGGTATCATACTTGAATCGCACGGATAAACTGAAAAACTATCAACCTCAACACCATCTGACTTCAGCGGCGCCACTCGGATATACCCTTTTTCCAAATTGCAGCAAGTCTCCCAAGTCTCGAATCAAGTGATAATCAGCATGGAAGAATAAAGTAGAGGACCTGCTAAACTCGAAATCATCATCTGAAGTCGGAAACAAGTCATACTAGAGCTGACTAGAGCACTCCTTATTCCACTCACCTCTTTGTGCCAACAAAGTCATCGTCAAATCTTGTGTATGTGGGATGAAAATAAGTTGATGAGCATAACTCATGTTGCAATCGAGGTGAAACTCTCCTGACTGTGCTAATTGAGTGCTCACCAAATAACCCTTAACGTCCTCAAGCTCTAGAGGGAGCTTATCAGCTTCCTCTTCTTCCCTCATCAAGGAATTCGAATAGATCCCAACAAGGCTAAGTAGGGTGTCTCTGTCTGAAATAAGGTTCAAATAATTCATCTTCATTGTTTCCATACCTTCTTTGACAATCTGCAAAGCATCATGAGAAGATCCGGCTCCAATCCCTTCTTCTCTTCTCTCTAACTGCACTGCCCAAAGATGATCCTCAATTAATTTGTGCATCCTGTCATGATGAGATAATGCCGCAATAATTCCATCCTCCTTCACTTTCAACTTCATCTCCAAGCTACGAACAACTCCTGTACCATGTGATGAAGCCTCTAACTGTTCTTGCTGACCCATGTCTGGAATCTTCACCAAGTTCTTCGATTGCCCAGGCCTACCAACCTCATCACTATCATTGGAACAAAGTGCATTCCTTCTCTGTGTAAGGAGTCCTCTAAGGTTATCTATTCCCTTTTGTCTTGCTATGTTGAGGAGATTGACTTTGTCTTTTACGTTTTGAAGGTGTTGTCTTGCATTGGCGGCCACTAATCTAGCCTCCTTTGCTTTTTGCAACCATCTTTCGTTCAACTTTTCGGACCTCTTTACCTCTTTGCTGCCAAAATATACAAAACCAACCCTCATATGCTTGAAATCTTCATGAATACTAAATGGTGTAGTCAAAACACTAGTGGCTGCTCCACTACTTAGAAGATCAATTTTCACATTCTCCTCAATATCTTGGGCCTTCAACCGACTTTCATATGGGTGAATAACATCCACCGAACCACAATCCGATTCCTTGTCATGATAGGTTGAAGTGATGCTGGACACATATAATGAGGTATCACAAGAAATCTGACCTTCATGTTGTTGCTCTAATGTAACTGATTTAACTTCAACCAACTTTTTCTTTTCGTCAACCTTGACATCATCATGAAGTGTCATGTAATCCAAATCTTCCTCTTGGCAAATCTGTTTTATGCTCTCCTTATGATCATCCGTAGGTTGATCACTAACTGCTGCAAATTCATTGTAGAGATTTCTAGAAGTTTCTACTATAGATGCCTCTTCTCTCTCCTTTTTGTTTTGTGATATAGACCTGAAGAAGGATAATATGTACGGCTCTGAATTTGGGTCTGAAAGCATTTTATTCATCCTTTTTGAAATTTGACTTGACTCCTTTGCTACGCTATCCAACTGCTTGAATATGGCATTCCATTGCTTTCCGTGAGTGGCCATGAAGCACAACTAAAACCTTTGCAGTTGAAACTCACCCAACAAGTTGGCAGGAAACCACTCTGATACCATTGTAGTGTTCCAACACTCTGCTGATTTGTTTCCACTGAGTTTCATAGATCTGATTTTGTTCAGTTTGTGTTTGCCTTCTTTGTGCTCCTGAGTTTGTTTGCTAATGACACTAAAATGGTACTAAAGAGCATATGCATACAATGAAAGCTTCAAATAATCTAAGCTACTGAAACAACTTGAGTACATTGCTCAATTTAGAGGCCAAATATAATTTCTTCATTACAAAATAAGATGCTTACAACATATAGTTTTCATCAGATTCGAAACTAAGTATTTCATAAACCATACTTTAACTTACAACCAAACATCACTGTGAATAGTGACTTGCTACAGTACCCACCCCCAAAGAAGTGCACACAACTTTTGGAAGACAAACTTCTCCCACCAAAATCTGGATTGGCAAGCCTTCTAGGATAAGGGCGCCTCCTTTAGGAAAGATTGCAGCCTCTTCGAAGAGGCGTTTCTTTTAATATGTGCTAATTAAAACCCTCAAGAAATGTAGCTGGCTGTAGCTTCCAAAAAACAGTCCCAAAATGCTCCACAAGCGAACAGCTCTCGTGCAAATGTGAATGGAGTCTATGGCAGTCCAAACCCCTTTGAAAATGGCTCAAATAAACTGCGAACAGCAACTTGTGTCTCCAAAAGAAGCCACCAAAAACTGATCAGCAACTTTAAGGTGGTGTTTCACACCCTCAAGCAGCTCTAAACGAAGAACCAAGCCCCACCAGGCTTACCCACTGTAAGAAATCAAGAAACTCTAGTCTCCTTCTTCCTCGAAAGCAACACTTCCAAGTTTCTTCAAGCTAAAATCATTCATCCATGAAGAGGGTCGAAATTTTTCTTCTATTTATAAGTTTTTGCATTAAAAAACAATATTCATAAAAGTGAGCACTATTCACTTAAGTTATTTCTTTTTTCACTTTATGAATGAATAGTAATTGGAAAATATAAAGTGACCCCTTCTTTTTAAAAACACATGGTCCCTAGGCCGAGGATGGTGAAATAGAAGATGAGTATCATAAATTTAAGCACAAGTATCTTGCCAAACGCAACAATTCACCCTGTCACCGTACTCCGTAGACCCATACTGCAAACTGACGACCAAGTGCCCGTCCAAGAAACCCTCTATCCAGAACTATTAGCCTACAAGGGTCAAGAAAATAGGCTAATCCCCCAACTCTGATGCTCGTGAAAAAGGGGACATTACAGTTTTTGCATTTTCTCAGTTGGGGGGAACAGCCAGGGGATGTGCCACCATCCCTGAAACACCTCAGGGGATGGGGATGGGGACAGGGATGGGGGTTTGAGGGGTGGGGATGTGTCCCCATGTAACACAGGTAAAAGATAAATTCAAGCTAGTGGTAAGATTCTAAGATTTAGTCAAAATATTTAAGAAACTAACAATTTTAAAACATAAGATTGAGGTCTTCTTGCTCATCTTGATGCCATTGCCTCTTTGAAAGGCTCATATGCTAAACCTGGTTTTGCTAGGAAGACCTATGCTGAGAATCAACCATTCTATAATTTTGAGTGAATGCACATGGAGTAGACCCTGTAGCATGTGTTCCTCATCTAAGATATCTCATCATCCATTGTAATATACTTAAGTTTAATTTCTTAACTGTGTTTTATTTGTTTTGGTTAACTATTAGAAATTAGACATTATGAGTCTATTTATCATTAGATCAGGCATGGGCCCTCCACATAGGTTTAACATTTAGGTGCTATCTTATTTTACCCTCATCTTCATGTGTGCCTATAAGCTTCATGTAAAAAGGGCTCCTTTCTTGAAGTCTTTACTTTCATCTAAAACCAAATTTAGAAAATAGTTTTGAAGACAGTCACATAAGTAGAAAAAGTCCAATGTGTTGTTCATTGCGAATGTCTTGATTTCTATCATTCCTTTGCTCTGCATTTAGGATCGTAATTTTCTCCCTTTAGCTTCTTGGATACAACACAATGTTTTTCATAAAGGGCCCCATTGTGTTAGAGATGGCTTTAGCTTTTTTTTGAAACGGTTGCTTACACATGACCTTTGATTAAGTTATTTTTACAACCAACCTGCAATTGTTTTTGCTAGAGCACTTTGGGTTGCATCGTAGTATTGTTTCCTTTTGTAGTCGGCCGAAAGTAATTAATCTTGTTTTAGTTGGCCAAATAAGTAAATAAACAAATATTATTAATGCAGCAAATGTTAAATATTATGTGTTATAATTGGGAGTTAAGTCCCCGACCATGGATTAGTTGTATCGGGAAGTTACCGACGGTTGGTGTCCTCAACCAATGTTGGCAACCATATATGTCATATTTTACTTGTAGTCGGGGACAACATAGACTTTATGATATTGTACTTTTTGCTATTCAATGAATCAGAATACTACTTGTTCTGTGCATATGTATTCGTGAGTACTTGATAATTGTATTACTGCAAGTTTTCTATTCTCGTTTAGTCTGTGTCAATCAGTCAAGTTACTTCCGTGAGTAAACACCTTTATTATGTAAGATGTGTTTGAAGGACTTGTTCAATCGATACATATTTGATAGATTTGTGTCCTTAAAGGCCTTAAGGATATAGTAAACTTGTAATTGCAATTGCAATTGCTAGAGGAGGAAAACAATCTTACTCTTTTGGAATTTCTCCCCACTTTGGGCTTTTCAGATCCAGTCACCCATGTTATGTTCTATTTTGTGTTTTTAGTTCAATTCTTGCATTCAACTATCTCCAGTTATTTTAGCACTTCAAAAGTCTTCTCTACGAACTTAATGACCGTTTATCTGGGTAAGCATAAGAAAAAATAACAAGTTTATTAGCCAAGAGGTCCTTTTGCAAGTAAACAAAGAATCAATAAAGCTATTGTAGTTAAAACTGATAAAGCCTGCTCAACCATATAAACTCGAGGTGATCAAATAATTGGTGAGGAACAATCATGAATCATGTTCTAGTGCTCAAGAGATATCTTGTATACCCATAGAGGTCTAGTACATGGGATGGGAGAATATGAAATGCTGAAATCTTCATGCATGGTGAATTTACTTTAAATCGAACCAATTACATTAAAGAAGAAACAAGTCACGGTATCATGAGTGAAGCCTACTGGACAATGACTGCTGAACATTCTGCAATAACCATAAGATATCCAGTGTAGGCCACAATTAGGCAAAATTCTGTGTGGTGACCTTCAAATGATGATCTCAGCATCGATTTTCAAGCATGAAATACGTAATAAACAAGAAGCATATGCACATGGAATGGCGAATGCCAAATGTAAAAGACTATTGATGACTGCTAATAAAGATAATCTTGTCATTAAGTAGATGACTTCTATAGAAGACTGCTGATAAAAACAATCTTGTCATTGAAGGAGATGACTTCTATAGAAGACACAAGCACATATGGATTGATGCCGTGTGTTCATCAATGGGTTGATCAATAATGGAAGTTTGCAAGACAATCAATTAACTGAATAAATACTCAATTTATTGAATGGTGATTGTCGACATATGAGCATGGTTGATGATTGTAAATCAACAAGTCTGTCCAGCAATTGGCAATTGAGGAATATGCTAGGCAACCACTCTTTGACCATGAATTATTGAATGAAAGGGTGCTGCTGGAAAGATTAATTAAATTCAAAGAATTGGAATGATTGAAGAGATGAAATGTAACATATTTTCACTTTTACAACAATCAATGACATTCAAGACCACTTCTCTAGTGCATGGTTGTGTCGAATGGTAAGTAACAAGGTTTTTTGATGGAAAGACTTGGAAAAATGATTAGCATTGATAGTGGTTAATACGACACAACAGTAGTACTATCCCACTCCATAACATGAAGAGTAGATAATCGGTTGTTTGTTTGTTGTTTTAGGGGGCATAGTTCAGGCAGCTTAAGAGGTATCTGGGTGCACTTAGTAGATAGCTGAGTTCTAAGTATACTAAAGTTTGATTAAGCTTCTTAATTTATTCTAATTAAATTTAGCTTGTGTATTAAAAAGGTATCATCAAAGGTTGTAACTTTGACGACAACCTTATAATCACATATATAGGTAAATTCATTCCAAGTTTGGATATCATCAAGATAGATTAAGCTATACACTTCTATTGCAGTTATTTGCATTGTTAAAGTTTTTATATTCAATTCTGCTATTATATTTCCATATTGTACTTTCCTAGCTAAGTTATAAAAGAATACACTAGGTTGAATGTATGTTATTGATATTTCAATGAGCAGCAAGGTTTGCACCCCATAATTTTTGTTGTTCTTCATCCTTTATTAATATTAACTCACACACCTCAGAGCACTAAGGTATATCCTTGCTTTGGAATTGAGTGTAAGAAGATGTTTGATCCAAAATTTGATCAATTAAGTTTAATTTAAGCTAGTTAAGCTGGCTAATTTGGTCACTCAATATTCTCATGGAAGGTAACCCCTTATGGTTAAACAACTTTGAAGGCTAATTCCCTAAAGATGACATGTAAACTGAGTTTCAGAATCTAAGAGTTGACGAAAACAGAGGAAGATAAATTGAAGGACTGAACTGCACAGAGTAACCATACTTGGCAAAGAAAAGAATCAACAGTAACAGAGTCAATTCTAGTCAAACACATCTTACTAGTTTGATAGCAGTCAAATTTCTCTCTGTCAGAACAAGACTTGCAGAATGGGTTTGACCACTGTCAAACATGTTTTAGAAGTTGACAGAGACGGAACCTGTTGGGTTTGAGGGCTTTGAAACATGCTAAAATGATTCCTTCGAGTTACAAGGATGCTTGGCTTCTCTTTGACTCTTCTTCTAACACATTCTTGTTAAAATCCTACAAGGGAAATCATTGTGCGAAGTCATTCCTTAGTGTTGTCAGAAGAAGTTGGTTGTTAAAAACTTATGTTGCTTGAGCCTAGGAGTTTCAGGGAGTTTTAGCAGAGATTTTGGGAAGCTTGAGAGTATTGGAGAGTTTTTTTGGTTTGAGATATAGCTATTGTAGGAAATAACAGTCCTTGAAGGCCTTATCATATTAAGAAATTATTATAACAGCATGTGAGATAGTAGCTTGAGGAGGAACAACACTTTGCTCTTTTAAAGTTAAAGTTTTTTCACTTTTTTGATTTTTTCAAGTCATACTGCTGTTATTTTTCACGCTTATTGCTGTTTTTTTATGCTCTTTGCTTGTAGATATATGTTTCATACCTTTGTTCTTTGTGTTGCACAAATCTTGAATACATTTATAAAGACTGTTTTTGCATATTCTAGTACATTGAACAACAATCATGCAATGAATTTACATCAGGGAAGTATAGGATGTATTTTGATTAATTATGTAGTGTATTTTTCACACTAGTTATGGACCAATGTTTCATATTAAATGGTATCGACTTTATACCTGGCTTTGCATGCAGCCTTGTCAGGATTTATTGCATGATTAAACCTTTGATAGGATTTGAATTTGTAGAGTCCTTGATTTGACTTATCTTTTCTAATGGAACTTCACAAGATGTTTTCTTCTTGATATATCCTTGTCAGCCTTGGTATAACAACCTACTTGGGGTTTTTTATATAGTGAACTTCAAATTTAATGTTAGATGATATGTAGCTTGCAGTATTACAATCAGTACTTGATTTTTAGTAACTGTTCCCCACAGGAAGAAATGTTGGCTATTCCTTGCCTATGTGCCAAGAACATACTAAGGTTGTAGCCTATGGGAAACAGGTTTTTTATTTGCAAGAAGTGCAACTACACGTAGACATTGATTTCCTTATTTAATTCAGATACAGAGCAAAATGTAACACATTACTGAAAATTAAGCAGGGAGGGAAAATTAAATGAGACGAAAGATAATAAATATGCGGTAGACAACACAATTAGGAACAAAAGCAGAGCTTCTTGAATTGCTTGAGAATGGTAACAACATATCAATACATTTTCTTCTACACATCTCTCCAGCAATCATCATATTCAACACCCATCAGACATACATACTAGCATTCCTTTGCATACAAACATGTATCTGCATCCACATTTTACTTCCAAGCATTCAAATATTATTTCTTTTCCATTCCCTCTTTCTAACTAATAATAATATATGTCATTTGTAGTTATCACATGTTGGCTCTTATCACACTTATTATTGATATTTCACCCAATACTTTCATCTACTTCCTAACTGTGACCTTTGAACTGACATGTTACATCTTTTCAATATTGAAACATAAGAAAAAATAATTTTCAATGTGCATTGCAAAAAATGCACAACAGATCCCGATCAAGAAACACTCACATTACCTTGTGCAATGTGGATAATATTATAGTCTGAAAATCTTTTGGGTGCAGCTTATTAACTTTCTAAATTCCAAAGAACTATGCATTCTTTTCCTACACGAAATATTTCATTTCCTTGTGTGAATTTTCTTTAGTGTTTCTGATTTTATTTCATTGTGAGAATTTTCTTTAGTATCCCCATCTTCTCTCCTTGTAATAACCACCCTAAATTTTTGTTTTGAAATTTTCAACTAAATCAAAGCTTCAATGCAATGTCCTTGTCACTTTTTGATCACCCAGTTCCCGAGATGGGCAAGGTGAGAGCATATGGTTTACAAGACTAGTTGATTAGTTGGAAAGTTTTGCTTTTCAGCAGTAGTTTCCTTCATTCTGCTGGTGGCATTTCTTTTGGGAAGGTTGACGTCGATAGGTACTCCTCGATTTTCTCATACCATGGGGGAAGTGTTGCAATTTGGAACAAGTGGGCGTCTCAGAAATCTTCATTCACTCCCTCGGGAGGTTTGCCAAACCAGGTTCTAGATAACTGGTCGGCGATTACATGACTCTTCCTGGTACATACGATTATTGTGAATGTAAATTCTTGCAACAACAAAAGCCATCGACTTACTCTCTCCTGAATGATAGGTTTGTTGACCAAGTACATGAGAGCTTGATGGTCAACATAAAATGTGAATGGTGTCACCAACAAATAATGTGTGAACTTCTACACTGCGTACACTATCCTAAGAGCTTCCCTCTCTGTGGTACTATAGTTTTTCTCTGCATTCAACAACAACCAACTTGCAAAGAACACCAGATGATTAAACCCTTGCACTCCTACTTCTGCCAGTGTTGCGCCGATTGCATAATTGGAAGCGTCAACATGTACATGAAATTCCTTGTTCTAGTCTTGATATGCTAGTATCGACAAATTGATTAATCGCACTTTCGACTCCTTAAAGGATTTCTCCTCGTCATCTGTCCACACAAATGGTTGTTCCTTCCTGGTGAGTACGTCCAGTGGATAGGGGATCTGAGAAACGTTCTTAATAAACCTTCGGTAGTACCCCATATGTCCAAGAAAGGATTTTACGCCAGTGACATTCCGCGTAGCCTCCATCTATACGATGACCCTTATCTTATTCAGGTCTGTCTTCAATCCGACTTTACAGACAATGTGACCTAGAAGTTTCCCTTATGGACTAACATTTCTTCGGATTTAGTGCTAGATGGGCTGCCCTACACCTCTTCATACAGTCTCCCAATGCTTCAGGTGCTTCTCCTTGTTGTTGTAGATTAACCAATCATCTAGAAATGCTTTAAAATTGCCAACAAACATTTAGTCAAAGATGTGCAAGATTATTCTTTGAAAGGTAGCCAACACATTACATAATCCGAACGACATTCAATTGTACACGTACACCCCATCTTCAACAACAAATGTTGTCTTCAATTTGTCTTCCTTCACAATACTTATTTGGTTGTAGCTAGAGAATCTATCCATGAAGGAGTACATCTCATGTCCTACCACTTCCTTGAGGATTGTGTTAGTGAAGGGTATTGGAAAGGGGTCTTTGATTGCCACTGCATTCACACTTCGGAAGTCTACACATATCCAAATCTATTCAAATTCCTTCTTCAATGAAATGACGATCGGTGATACCCAATCGTTGACTTTCACTTTGAAAATGATGCCCGCTTCAAACATTATCTCAATCTCGTCTTGTACCTTGGTGGCATAGTTCTTATTCATTTTGTAGGGTCTCTTCCGTACGGGTTGTGCTCTTGGTACGAGAGGGATCCTATGTACGTATAACTCTGGCGGTATTCCCTTGAGGTCTTTGTACGTTCAGGTGAATGTATCTTTGTAGTATGTGAATATTTTGAATGCTACCGCCTTTAGTACGGGGTCCTAGCCATCACCAACTAAGATTGTCTTTGATTTGTCCTCTCCCAGATTCACCTTTTTCATGTTTGGTTCCTTGCATTTGATTAATTTGTCACGTTCAAATTGGTGGGTTGGCGTATCATTTAGTTTTGCTACTCCTTCCTTGTATTCTTTGTACTTGGTTGAAAATGTTTGGCTAGTCGTACCCATTTCTCTGATCTGTAGCATGTTACTTTTCGGGTGGAACACCTCATAGTCTTCCATTGCCAATGAAACAAACCATTGAGAGAACTCGTCTCGTCCTCCGAGCAACTCTCGAGCTCAAGTACGCCTTCATCATTTGGCTCCATAGCCTTTCTTCCTTTGTCTGCATCTTACTCTCCTTCGTCGGATTCTGATCCGGAGGATGCCAATTCTTCACTTATGGCTTGGTTCTTCATATCAATGACGTACTTCCTCCCATTGCTCTCGCTCGAGAGTGTGTTCTACTTCCAATTGTCATCTGCTTTGGTGGCTATCAACCATCCTCTTTTGAGTAATGCATCGTACGCCTTCTTTTGAAGTGGGATGACGACAAAATTCAAAAGGAATTGTTGTGTGCCGATCATTAGTTTCTATGCCATTAGTGTATCGAGAGGTTTGATGCCGTGTTGATCAATGCCTACTAGGTGGAATGTTGAGGGCCAAAGAGTTGGCTTCCCCAAACACTTCCAAGTTTCTTCTGGTAGTTCGTTCACTCCCAAGCCTCCATCGATGATGGCATTTGAGAGTTTCCTCCCCATGATTTCCATTTGTACGATGGAATATTTCCTTCTGACATTGCAGGTAGCATTGGGTCCATGGCTTGCTCTCGTGATGCTTGTGTCGTACTCTTGCTTGGGCCTTCCTGACGAGTTTTATTGTCTTCGACGACATTGGTGAGTGCTACTCTCAGTTGTGGCATCGTTTGCAAAAGGTTTGTTACCTTGATAGGTATAGTTGTGTGTAGCACTTGCCGTACTATGTTCTTTGACTCCGACTGCAATGACGTACTAGTTGCTCCACTGGAGGTTTTTCATTCTTTGGCCATCGCCTGTTCTACTTCAACCCGGGCCTCTTAGAGTCTTTCTTTCCCCGTATGAAGGTCGGGGTAAATACCTTTGCTTGTTTACGCTTTGGTAATTGCCAGAATCTCCTCGTCGTCCACCTCCAGCATTCTTATACGTTTCTGCTTCGGGTAGTCAATCTCTTCATGCCCGGTCTACACCATTTGCATAGTCTTCCTCCAGTACCTTGGTTATTTTGGTATTCCCTCGCAAAGTGACTCCATTCGTTGCACTTTTGGCATTGTATCATAGGTCTACCTTTGGTGTTGTACTGTATTCTGTTTCTCGGTCCATTGTTGTTGCCTCTTCTGTTGTTACGCTATCCTCTAGGGGATGCATTGTTATTGTTTTGGGGTTTCGGCGGTGTGGTCGAAGGGGTTGACTATTCAAATAGAGATTTTAGGCAGAATAATAGACACAACAAAAATTAAACATAAAAAAAATATCTTGCTTCATGTTTTTCATTTAATACATATTACATATATAGAGGATTCTCATATCCTATTTTGTAGGAAACAAATCTCTAAATATATGAGTTGTTTTAACAACTTAAAACAACTCATAATAAAATCCTATCTAATTACTTTCAAACCTAGAATAGCTACGTGAGTTTTTATTATAACTCACTTTTATTTTATCATTAAACTATTCTAATTAACAAACCTGAAAATTTAATAATGCAATATTCCTAAAATCCCCGCATATTGCATTATTCTCCAAACAGGGATAGTGGACCAACCCACATTCAATGGTTCATCATAAGGTATGAGTAGGGACATACATATCTACTCATGACAAGCAATGGTAGAACTAGCCTCACCACGCTTACTGTACTTTCATCTAAGGATAGGGACAAACACATCTACCCATGGAATCGAGAATAGGGACTAACACATCCTACCCAAAGGTATTACATCAAGTTTGGATAGGGGCAAACACATCTATCAACCATCAAGGTTATGAACAGAGACAAACACATCTGCTCACAGCAATTATGAATGGGGACACACACATCCAATCATAATCACCAACTCATGTGACTGGGGACAAACACTTCCAATCACTTATACCATCTTGTGAATGGGAACAAACACATCCACTCACAAACAATCAACAATTGTGATTGCGGACAAACACATCCAATCACTTACAAACTTTTGAATTGATTTAGAAAATATATTCCTCCTCACTATTTTTCGTGTGGAGGATCTTCAACAGCCACCCCATGAAGTCATTCTTCATCATCATCTACAGCCAATGCCTTGTCTATATTTATCTTGCCATCAAGGAGATCCTTGGCATGCTGAGTGCAATTCATAACAATGTGTCCCTTCTTGCAATAGTAGCACAAAATTCTATCCTTGAAAAAACGATTTCTCTTCGATGTAGAAGAATTGGATTTGAAGGAATGGTTGAGCTTGTTTTTCCCAAACATTGCAGTTTCCTCTATAGTTGGGTCCATTTTCGTAGCTCCATCAATTAGAGTAGATATTGTATCTTCTATGCTAGCATCTACTTTGTTCAATGTGAATACAATATTACCATAACTTGGAGGCATGCTATTTAACAAAATAGCTTTAGCATCATCATCGTTTACTTTAGCATCTATCCCAGCTAGTTGATTTAATAAAGAACAAAACTTATTGATATGTTGAACAATGTTGTCACCTTCCATTATTTTCAGCCCGAACAATTTCTGCTTTAAGCCCATCTTTGCACTTGATGCTTTTGATCCAAACAAAGCATTCAAATTTTCCCACACTTCATTTGAGGTCTTCGTTAAGTCAATGTGGTGGAGGTATGCATCTGAAAGTCCAAGACCATAAAAGCTATTGCTCTTTGATCCTTCGCAGTCCACTTTGTGCTTTCATCAACATTAGTTGGCGTTGTTGTTGCTCCACTTACTATATCCCACAGATCCTTTTCAATAAGGATCAACTGTAATTTGATTTGCCATGTGTGGAATTCTGGACCTTCAAATTTTTCTATTAATGTGCTATTTTTCTCCATTAAAAGAAACACTATTTGACTCCCCTCCTGATCTAAACATTATTGAAGGTGTCGGATTCCACCGAAAATGCACCTTGAAATAATGACAATTAACAACTTATGAAAATGATACAATTTAACTTTGACACAATCTATCTCTCTAAGAACTAATAATATATTCTGAGATACTATGATGGCTATAACTAAACAATAAATTATAATGGCTCTACCAAACCTAACAAGAGAAGGATAACATGAAAATATGATCAAAGCATTCATTCCCATCCAAGTGGTTAACACACCTGTGATGTTTCCTCTCATGGTGAATCTGCAATGCTCATAACAGTTCAATGGTGGCTACTATTTCAAGTCAACAGATAGCTACAATGGCAATCGGTCTTCCAACATCATGTGCCTCAACATTCATATTTCCACTACTACTGCAAAATATTAGAACTTAATTATTCCTGGAGAAACTCATGCAACCTATGACATGTTGTCCATTATAAGGGCTCCCTTTTGGTTCCTTATTTGAATGGCAAGGATGGGATTATGAATGAAGATCAGTGATCAACCTTCAATATTTACACAGATCGGTTTTAACACAGAATACTCAGCCTCCCAATAGAAACGCTTCAACAGAATACCTTGACAAACAGTTAAATAAATCGCCTCCTTGACACAAAGGAATGTGATCCTGCAAAGATAAGGCTCGTTCTGCCCCTCATGAATCAATGATTTTATGAAAGGCTCGGTCTCACACTTGCTGTGAATAACACTATCTGTGAATGCTCATATTTCATGTGAGATCACATGGAGACCTCTTGTTATGCCTTCCTGCTTGTGCAGTGTAGAGGGTTCCAGGACCTAGATCGGCCCTCATACAATATTATTGCCTCTTCTTTACTTGAAACATCTCTCAGTCTGCTAACAGCAGATCGTGCCCTTTGTGAGATGTCTCAGCACATTGAAACAAACCACGTTGTAGCTAGTGGTGTTGGTGTTGCCACTAGTGGTGCAATACCTCAATGATCTTGAGTGCATAAAAATATTTTACTCATTAAAATGCCATGAAATATGAATCAAGAATTCTGTACTTCAACGTCAAGAGCATTAAAAAAAGCATCAATCCAAACTTCCATAAGAACCATCCCACTTGTTTATGAAGAGCTCAATAGATGCAGATCTGCGGGTCTTAGATATAGGCTTGTAAAACACACCGACCACAAACTCATAACTAATTTTGACATAAGTAGGTGGGATGAAATTTTCATCAGCCCATCTCTCCAACCCGCTCTGATACCAAAATAGAGATTTTAGGCAGAATAATAGATGCAGCAAAAATTAAACATAACAAAATATCGTGCTTCATGTTTTTCATTCA
Organism: Sequoiadendron giganteum; assembly: GCA_007115665.2. NCBI lineage: Eukaryota > Viridiplantae > Streptophyta > Pinopsida > Cupressales > Cupressaceae > Sequoiadendron > Sequoiadendron giganteum. The sequence goes on along the minus strand of CM021102.1, from coordinate 18,504,276 downwards.
ATACATATTACATATATAGGATTCTTATATCCTAATTTGTAGGAAACAAATCTCTAAATATGAGTTGTTTTAACAATTTAAAATAACTCATAATAAAATCCCATCTAATTACTTTCAAACCTAGAATAGCTACATGAGTTTTTATTATAACTCACTTTTATTTTATCATTAAACTATTCTATTTAACAAACCTAAAAACTTAATAATACAATATTACTAACATGTTCCCCTTGAGCAAAGAGTACTCGCGTACTTCTTGTCTTTATATTTTATGGGCACTCCTTGAAGGAGTATCCCATAACTTGGCATATGTCACAAAAAAGTTTCTTTGGGCAGTTCGCCTTGGTATGACGTTTTGCTTTGCATTCGGTACACCGCAGTTCTTTGGATTCTTTTCTTTGGAATTCTCCTTTTTTGCCTTCAGCTCTTTCATCATTCTCATCATGTCTCGTCTGAGGGCTTCTACGGTTTTTGACTTGTCATTGCTACTCTCGTTCGTACTTTCATCATCATCTATCCTTTTCTTCCTCGAGAGGATGTCTTGTTCTCTCTCTCGATGTCCATCACCTGATTGTAAGCATCGACATATGAGGATGGAGGTACCACCTTCATTTTCTTTCGCAACGAGGGAATTAATCCTTTAATGAACCAACACTTCTTCAACCTATCTGCCAGTTGACTCTCAAATTTTACCAACAACTCCTTGAGCTTACGATTGTAAGCTCGTGTGTTCTCATGTTTTCCTTGTTTAGAATTGTATATTTTGGCTATGATCTCGTTATCATCTCTCAGAAGCCTGAATTCTTCTTGAAATGCTCTTTTAGTGATCTCCATGTGGCTTTCTATGCTACTTCTAGTTCTATGTACCAGACTATTGCTAAGCCTCTAAGAGTTGTTGGAAACGCTGTCAATGAGTAGTCGATGTCTTCCTGACCATTTTCTATCCATTTAGTTTCACATGTCTTATAGTGTCATACTAGATTCTCTGACCTGTTCCCCGTGAATTTTGACAACTTTTTTCTATCAACACTTGGACTGGCTGGCGGAGTTACCATCTTCCTTCCTCAATGTCCTCCCTATATGTTAGACCTGATTGAATTGTTTCTCTCGACACATTCCGATGCCTCTCTTGCACTCACAACCATAGTTGGAAAACTCGCCAAAAATTGGCGAGTTTTTTTGGAAACGAGTATTTGGTGCAAGAACTCACTAGAAAAAACTCGTTGATTTTTTGGCGAGTTTTAAAAAAAAACTCGGTTGCTCAGTAGAAAGACCCCCATGGCCGGAATAAAGGCTGCCCCTCGACCCCACTGGGGGCATTGCCCCCAGGCCCCCACGAGGGGCACTGCCCCTCGACCTCGCTAGGGGCATTGGCCCCAAATCCCCACGAGGGGTGCTACCCCTTGACCCCATTAGGGGCATTGCCCTCAAACTCAGATTGAATTCATTTGGTTTTCTAGGTACTCTCCAAGTTGAAGTTTCCAAGTTTGCCTACAAGTCTTCATCTATAATATTGTCTAGTTCTACCTCTCCCCTAGTTTTCACTAGACATGGGAAGAGGAAGATTTAAATTTGTAAAATATATTAATATAGTATTTACTTTCAGTTTTATAAAAACAATTTACTATTTTCATTTTGTTTCAGAGTATCAGTATCGGCTCATTCCACTTGAGGATGCCATTTTGTACTCAATTTGCTTTCAAATCAATCAAATACAACTAGACTCAACTTGAAGTTCTATGTACTCATTTGACTCATTGGATGCATCTTATCATTGAATTTCGCAAAAAAAAAGCGTTTTTAATGAAGTTTATGCATTTTTTTAAGTTACCGAGTTTTCGCCGAGTTTCTTCCGAGCTGAGTTTTTCGGGCTTGTCGAGTACTTGCAATTGGCGATTTTTCCAACTATGCTTACAACCACGTTCAAGTCTTCCACTCATTCATTTTCAGCATCTTGCGCACTGTGTGTATCCTGGGGGTCGTTCCTGTACTACCTCTGTTCGGGGGTCTTCGGTTCGGATCCTCCAATTCTCGGTTACTCTCTCGATATGGACAACTTTGGAAAAGGACATATACTATTTTCAAGTTCCTTAGTTAATTCATTTTCAGCATCTTTATGTTTTTCTTCGTCTGGTACAGACGATTGCTCGAAAGTGAGTTGGTTTGTTTCTTCAACAAGGTTTTGGTTTACTTTGGCAAAGTCTTGGTTTATTTCGGCAAGGTCTTGGTTTGTTTCTTCGACAATTTGTTTTGATCTTCTTAGTTGGTCTTCTTGTTCTCTTACTCTTAGTGATCTTCGTATCCATTCTTTGGATGATTTTAGTTCGCTTGGGATTCGATTCTTATCTTTGTTTGGTCGTATGGGCGTTAATTTCCATGAGTACATCTACAACTGGTGTTGTGTTCTTCCTCCTCCCATTTGTTTCTCTCTTTGTACCATTGTAGTGTTTGTTGTCACCTTTGCTCTCAGTCTTTGTCGGCCCGAAGATCCTGGAGTATGATGAATTGATGTGCAGCTATCTCGACAATCTGTTGAGAAGGTGGTCGACCTCTAGGATGACACTTAGGTTGTCCCAGATGATTGCTCGAGGGACATCTCACCTGAGAGCCTCCCTTCGTATGTGATCCCTCAACGATATATCCCATAGATTCACGAGATCCTCTGTCAACTTGTCTTCTCTATCTTCGTTGGCTCTTACCGTCTCTTCAACTAGTTGACCCATTACGACTCCATTATCTCGTCAATGTGATGTGTATGAGGGTTCAATTCGGCAACGACACCAAATGTTTACTCATAGGAATGACTTGACTAGTTAATGGAGTAAATTAGAATATAACTTATAGAACATAATAAGAAACATACATATCCAGTACTCACGATAGCATATGCACAAAACAATGGTATTCATTCATTAATAGCAATAATTACACTATACAATCATCTGTGCTATTTCCCCGACTACAAAGAGAATAAGACATATATAGTTGCCGATGGTGGTTGAGAACACCAACCATCAGGAACCATTCGTTACAACTAATCAAAACTGGTCGGAGACTTAACTCCCGAAACAACATGTAATATAAAATATTTGCTGCATACATTAGAGTTTATTTATTTACTTTAATTGGCCGACGAAAACAATATAATCACTCTTGGCCGACTACACAATAGATGACTAAATTGATTTTAAAATGAAAATTAATAATTTGTTTCCACTGAGCAACTCCAGAAAATTCCTAATGAGGTTGAAAAGTATAAGATTTTAGATTTACCTTTGGATACTTGAATCTTTTGTCTCAATGAGCATTGGAAGCAATACAGTACTTTTTAATGTTTAGATAACAACATGACAAATGACAAATAGGACGGTTTTTTTTGCAGTGTGTCAAATTACGATATTTTATAATGATTCAATTGCTTATTTTTGAGTCAAATTTGTTGGCCTGTATTTCATGAGTAGTGGTTCACATGGACCCATCTCTCATGAGCAGGAATGGTTCACTTAGCAGTCAATTCATCTAGGTGAAATATTGGTCAACAAGTTTGACTCAGAATCTATGCAATTGAATCCTGATAAAACATCATAACATGCGAAATTATAAAGCCGCACTTGGCATTAACTTATATGTGATTTCATAGATTTTCCATCTTTTTCTTATTTTTGTGTAATTTTTTTGAATAATATTATATTTTTATAGGTCTTTTAATTATGTCGTTTCCTGTTCTATTTCCTTGTTTCTGTGGGATATAGGAGATTGTTTGCAAGATGTTCTCTTTTTGGAAATCATGCTTGTTTCTCCACTTTGTGCATCTCAGATATAGTTATATGTCTTTACATCTCTACATTGCTTTTGGTTGGTTATGCATTAACTGGGAATGTTGTATTTTTACTTTTATACCTGTTACATGTATTTATTTTCTTTCTTTTGCTTAAAGAAATGCTCCCTGTCTTGGCTACCCATGTTCATTTACAAACATCAATAACATTTGAATTGTCAAATCTTAACATTTTAAAATTCTATTATGATTTTTCTCTTAGTAGTTAATTGATCAATCTCTAAATTTCTTCCTAGGGTTATGTCTGTTTCATAGTTTGCATATGAAACAATTTTGTTCATGATATAATTTGTTATTTCTTTCAAGATTAGAGCATATGAATGGAAGCAAGCAGTGCTGAAAGCAAGGCAGAAATGTGAAAATTTGAAATTTCATCCATCCAAGTTATCAGGGTATGAGTAATATATATAAAATGACATGAACTTGTCTGTCCAAAATATAATACGTATTTGATATGGGTACAAACCTTCGTAGTGGAGTACCTAGTAGCTTAGGACAACTGGCCGTAAGATATGTTTCTTCAATTTTCAGCAAGGAAGTTATTGGTATTTGCTTTTAATGTTAGAGCTGTTTACAGTAAATATTATCTATAAAATCATTATTTTTATGTATATTGGGGTTTCTATGCATGACTTTTACTTGCTCTTGTAAATTGGTTCATTCTATGGTAGATTCTGTAGTAGTTCCTTTCTTTCGCTCTTGCATGTGTGAATTCAGTTTTTCGTCTTTGGAATACCATACTTGGTTGTTAGGTTTTAAAGTGGTTGAACTCTGCTGCAGGTCTTGCAGATCATGACAATTACCATGAATATTGCCGCTTACTTGGACGTTTTAAAGTGAATTATCAGGTAACACGAGTGAGCATTATTTCTCTTCTAAATCATTGAAGTTCTACACCTTTTTGATGTCACCAGTTTGTTTTCATGTGATCATGTCTACGTATTGAGTGCCTATTTCATGTTCACGATTTGTCCTATATTATCCTAGCTACTGTACACCATTGATTTAATAATATTTTTTTATAACTTCTTGTGTTTGGTTGCTGATTATGTAATGAATAACCATAAGAACTGTCATTTAAGAAGCAAGTCTATGTCAGGGAAGGTATGCTGATTTGGGCCCTCCCAGTACTGACCGATTCTATAAGACACTACCTGTATGAAAAGATCTGCTTATCTGGTATTCATTGTTTTCATTGTTATGCCTACTGTCATATATATTGCTGCAATCGGTTAGTGTAGAATTGGTAGCAAACATTTTGGCACTGTTGCCTTTGTAAACATGGGTCATCAAATGTAGGTCAAAGGAAACATCAGCTGATAAATATTGACAAAGACATTAGAAAGATGGCAAAATAAATGGGTCAGCTGATTGACAAAGCAGTGGATATGAATCACAAATGTGTGAACAATCTTGCAAGAGACTTCAAGTATTTGTGGGACCTCTCTATTTGAGAACATGTTACTAAAGAAGCTAAAAGAAATCAAGTGCCTCAAGATACAATTTGGAATGATTTGGCAGTAATTGAAGGCATTGACACACTGCTTGATTGCCAGCTCCAACTCCTTGCTTGACATTGTACTATGTTGCAAGAACTTTGTGTCAAACATGACCGTGAAGCACGATAACAACAAAGCCTACAGTGGTATGAAGAGAGGGATTGCCCTGAGGAAGAAAAAGATTAGAGGATTGATGTGAATCCTCGAGAAATTAAATGCCATTGATTCCAAACAAAGGAACAAAAAAAAGAGTCAAACTAGTGAGAGAGTGGATCAAAATATTCAATAATCCATCTAATTACTTCGACAACAAGAATCAAGACAAAGGCTGTGAGAGGTGGCCTCTTATAGGAAGTCTGGGCCACAAGTATAGGATGTTAGCTGAAGTCAATGTAGAAGACAAAGACGAAGTCAATGCATGAGTAAGAGCAGAAGCCAAAGCCAAAACCAAGGAAGGGTTCAGCTAATACCAGAACACCGTACACCAACCACAAGTGTTGAGTGGGTAAAGATTGTGCAGCAATTGACCCTTCCAGAGGAAGTAAGTGTTGAGCTTGCAGATTGAGTGAGATCGACAAGCTAGAAAGAGTCTATGCACTCCATATAAGACTTGATAGAGCCCTTCTCTTTGAAGGGAATTTTGAATTTGCAGTAGAGTTGAATATGGATTTCATTACAAAAGAGAAACAAGTTGCTTATAACATAAATATATGTGGAATAGAGGAATTGTTAATTGAAGATCCACAACCAGTAACATTGGGACAAGTAGAACTAATAGGAGGGAGTAATAATGTGAGAGAACTTGAAGTCAAATGAGATAAAGTGCACAGCATTGTTGAATGAAGGGTCAAATATAGGTACATTTCCAACATTGGTGAGGAATGTCTAGTACAAACCTTCTATAGGAGGATTGTATTTGGAGGGTGTTGATGAACAGTTTTGTCACTGCAAATAACCAAAACTCACCCTACGGGCAGCGACAATGTGAACCAACAAATTTGAAAAGATAATTGATATTTATAATTGTATGATTACAAAAGGAGGTGAAAGCTCCTTATAAAGAAAATTACAAGACAATGTTTCTAAAAAGAAACAATCGTTAACAAAAGCGAACTAAAACAAAAAATAGAAAGAAGCTAAAACAAACTAAAGTGCAAACGAAAGTTAGTAAACGTTAACTGACGACTAACTAAAGCTAAGATGACCATTAATATTACATTTAATATTTTAATACCTTCCCTTAATGGTCATCGTACAAACAAAAACTAAGTCTACCCATAATCTTTTGGAAACGTATCATCGGTGATTGATAACTGGAGAAACATAACCGCCATGTGATTACAAATCCTTTCACATAGAACAAACAGATCAAGACACCGACACTCGAAAATTGTGAGCTTCCACTGCTTCCAAGTAGTAGATACAAAAGACAACATCCCTCCCGTTTTCCAAAAACCTGAAAAACAAGGTAAAGTCTGTGATCAGCTAGCATAAACTCTGGACATTAGTTGGCACAACACTCACGAGCTGTAAGATTTTTTCAGAAAAATTCCTCAAAAAACTTCTAAACTGCAAAATTTTTACAGAATTTTTTTCAAAAACTCTTTAAAAATTTCAAGTACATTTTTTCACCCAAAAAACTGGTCTGCAAACCCTAGTAGCAACCCATGATTTTTTAGATAGAAAAAAATCTTCAAAAAACTCTTCATAAAACAACACTTAGTAAATTTTTTTGAATTTTTTTTCGAAAAACTCTTTGCAGAAATTTTTATTTTTTCCAAAAAAATTCTGTCAAAACTGGCTCAAAAAATCAACCCTTTAGGCTGCCATGAAAACACGATTTTTGGAAAACCGCCCAAAAACACAGAAACATTGATGAAAATGCCCAGTAAATCTGAAAATACCCTTTCACAAGTTGGCGCAAGCACAACCTTCAATCAACAACCCAAAAATCTTCCAAAAATTTGGAGAAAAACTCCACGATTTTTAGGTAAACACAACCAATAAAAGAAAATGCCCAGCAGCCACGAACCAAAACCCATCACAATTTGCCATGAAAAGAGAACAAGTTGCCCACGATCTTCAACGAACAACACCCAAAAATAATGCAGATCCACAAAACCAGAGAAAATAGGATCATGCCAAACAGTAGAGTGGAATCACAAAATTTCCAAAAAAAACTTCAATTTTCAACAAAATCGGCTCACAAAACTTCGATTTTTATTTTAAAAAAAATTGGCGAAAAAAACACATCTAAGAAATTTCTTAAACTAATCAAGTTTGAGCTTGAGCTTTGATACCATGAAAAGATAATTGATATTCATAATTGCATGATTACAAAAGGAGGCAAAAACTCCTTATAAAGAAAATTACAAGACGATGTTTCTAAAAAGAAATAATCGTTAACAGAAGCGAACTAAAACAAAAAGTAGAAAGAAGCTGAAACGAACTAAAGTGCAAACGAAAGTTATTAAATGTTAACTGACAACTAACTAAAGCTAAGATGACCATTAATATTAAATTAAATATTTTAATAAAATGGATAATTTGTTATGAGATTAACAAATATCCTCTGCATTTAGAGGGGCAGCTCCTTTGTATGATATAATTTTTGTTTTCTAAACATAAGAAATCAGGGGTATGCTTTCAACCAGAAAGCAAGAAAGGTAGACAAACACTTGCTCATCACAATGATACAAGTGTGAAATGGATTTAGATCTACTAACTTGCTGAAAAGAAAACTGACAAACAATAAATATCATGACTCACAGATCACATTATCTAAAGTTCGCTGACTCGACTCAATTTAATTCTAACACTTACTGTAGATAAATAAAAAGAACATCAAAGAATGGCACTTTTTCATAGGAAAGGAATATTCAAATGCTTGTCAAAGCTCATAGACTCATTTACAAACATTAATATTTCATTCACATTTCGTTGCACACAGACAACAAACACCTACAAAAAGTAATCAGAAATGGAAAACTTTATTATTCTTCATCCCAATCTCCCAGACAGACTGAAAATCAGACATCTAATCACTATGCTACCCATAGCCCTCATAGAGGCTCCCGGTTGAACAACAAAAAGATCCTTCCTCTGTTTTCAGACTACATATTTATAGTTTTTTTTTTCTTTTTTTGGAAGTTTTTAACTGTTCAACGGTTACACCACTAGTTATTTTAAAGAACACAATTTTAGAATATCTAAAACTGAATTAATTGTAGAATTGTTGGTGAGGCGATAATTTAGAGAATCTTTATTCACTAAACTCTTTTGTAACCTTTCCTGTAACTGTTTCTTTTGTTTCAGTTACAAAAGAATTCTATTCCCCCCTATTTTTATTCTCTTCGCAACTGACTTGGAATCTCTATGACCTTTTGAGCTTCCTCCACTCTGTAGATTTTAATGTGTCCTTCCATAATATCTATTTAAGAGGACTCAAGTCGATAGACTATAATTAACTCATGGGTCAGATAATAACCACTTTGACTTACCACACTAGTTATACAATGTCACATTCACCCTACAACTTCGATTCAATTGGAAGATATTCTTGTAGCAGGTGGAAGCTCGGTCAAGTGAGTAATTCTAGGCACGCTCAAATACTCTTAAGTTGGGAAATTTGGTTTCTTTTATGAACTCCTCTATGACAATGGAGGATAATGCTGTTGCAACTAATCGTTCAATAATTGTAACCATTCGCTATGACTTCATCCTTACAAACTGGCCGCGGAAGTTGTTGGGCGATAGTAATGATTCAATGAATGACAGTAAATAATTCAACTGCAATCAATGAAAAATTCTAGTTATCCTATGCTCTTCATGTTCCATTGCGCCGAATGAACTTCATTTCTTTGAGGCCCCTTATCATGAGTTCGTGAGTTTGGTCTTGTTTTAACATCTTGCCTTTGTGTAACAGTGACTTAGTTATCACCGAATTTCCTTGAACTTCCATCAAACTTTGTCTTTGGCAGTTTTGCTTAATTAACTCTCCATATCTCTACCAATGATTGTAATTCTTTCTTACTCCACCTCTTTGGAAAGCATAACTGATACCTGTGAATACAAAGGCAATTTCAACAGAAATTTCGATGAAGATGCCGAAAGTATTATCTGTGTTCTAACTTGCAAGTTGACATTTCTCAGAACAATTTTTCTAATGGTAATCCGTTGTCAACGAACAGAAGGAGTTTAAAAAATTGTTTTGGCTTCTGAAACCAATTTTAGAAGTATGTTAGGGTACTGGCAATAGTTTGGAACTCTCCTTTCCACTTTTTACTTCCATAGCCTTTGATGATGTTTCGGCCTTTTAGCAAGTTCACACAACCATAACGGGTGCCAAAACTAACTTTAAAACCAAGCGATAGCTCTATTTCATTTTCACTGCCAATTTATGACAAGGTTGTGACTTGCTTCTCGGGGGCCGCCACTGTTTCTTGAACCCGTTCCTAGCACCGATAGCCTGCTTTTTTTATTCCCACGTTCCCTTATGATTATGAAAGGTGTTTCAGGAACTGAAAGAAGTTGCCCAACTGGTTGAAAATGCCAATCGGAACAAATAACGCCTGACCGAGTAAAACACTTAGCATCCATCTAAAAAAAAACTGCATTGGTAGATGCTCAATGCTACCAAGAGAGAGGCCAGAAATATAAATCGCAACTTGCATTGCTCCAGACTTTTTAATTGCTTAGTAATGTCAAAATTTCACTGTCAAATTCATCAGAAAGATTCAAGTTCTTTGAAAGGGCATCTTTCCCTTCAAATCACTAGGAAATTGTTGCTGTGAACATATATGAAAGGCACCATAAACGTTCTGTATTCTACCTCCATATTCAACACAATCTCGATATCCTTGGCTGAGCTTCTATAATTTTCTGCAGAGGCCACTGCAATGATAAGTGATTAAGATGTTTGAGACCCCTGGGATAATTATGCACTCGGGATGCCTACATATGTGATCATTGAATAAATGCTTTAGAGATTAATGAAGCAGACCTCTAATCATTAATAACTGTCTCCAGTAGCGAGTTCATTGATTGTCTTACTCGTACAGAAGCTTTGGGGAATACAAAGCTATTACCATCAAAAGATCATTTGACACTTGAGCACAAATAATTTGAGTCTCTAACCACTGTTGCCTTCCAATCTTGTGTGTAAGAAACAAAAACTCTTCAGCTCAATGGAATCAATCTTGAACTTCTGGATAAGTTTCCCATGCTCGCTTATGCATAAATCCATTGCATTATGACGATAATATGCTTGTGGCTTTAACTGCAAAACATTTGAGTCTGATTTAAAATTTTTTACGGCTGCCAAAGCCTTACCCGAGTGAGCTTTGCAAGACCAATAAGATTGAGTTTACTCACAAGAGGTATATCCAGATTCCCAATGAATATTCTAATCCTAATTTCATGTCTGGAAATCAGAACAGAAAGCGGTCACGATGCCAAATCCGCCTCAAAATACTGACGCCAGAAAGCAAGTGACGATTAATGGGTTCCAAACATACTCTCGATGATGGCCTGCAATATTCCCGCGACCAAACATTAGAACATTATCCTGCCTCTGTATGCTGGGAAATGTAGACCAAAAATAACAGAGACATCAAGATCTGATGCTTTGACGGTTAATCCTTCATCAAGAACACGGCATGACTCATTCACAAATGGAAATGAAATCATCCCAAGTATTTCCTCATCTGCAAAAACCATAGGCTTTCCTCTTCTCATCATGTAAATAGAAACCTTTACCATCCTTTCCCCATTGTGTTTGTTTTCTCTCATTAGCTGCGTTATAAGCAATTTGAAGATGCGGTCTGAAAGTCTGAGATAAACATTTTAGCAAACTCCGTAGATACTCCATGTCCAACCAGGGAGGAATGTAATGGAGACATTAACAGCAACAACATATTTCCAGCTAGTGTGACAAATTCAAAATTGCCCTCAGAATGTTTAACAGATTACTGGATATCTGATACAGTGACCATTAATCTTGCAGGCCTATTTTCAGATTATTTCATTTATCATCAATGAAAGTAAAATTAAAATCAATGAAGTTCCTAATGATAGGATGCGCTGCTTCAATGGGGCTGAATAACAAGGGGAAAGTTTTAAATTTGCCAAACTTAAAACATGGGCAACAGAGGGCCACCTCAATGAAAATTCACGAGTAATCCATCTACTCAATCTATTGAGAAACTATAGCTGCCACAAACTACTAGTGATAGATTTAAAGATCATGTCCATTATTCTAGGATGTGCATTACCATGTTGATTGCCTAGTTAGACAAACATCGACACTAGTTGTGATGCTTTCCAATTACGCTTTGAGGAGTAGTGATTGATTGGTATATTAATATCCCAAATTTTGAGAAAGCCACATGGGACAATCTTAGGATGGCATTTGAGAGACAATTCAGAGCCACGACAATGAGATTGTTGTAGAAATCTATAATACTTGATATGGTAAACATGAAAATATATTAGCCTACAATATGAGGCTCAAAGAACTATGACACAAAAATCAAGAGAGAACCAGTTGATGGCGTGAAGAAGGGTGGTTCATTGAAATGTTGATACCCTCTTTACAAAGAAAGATGAAAGTAGCTCCAGCCCCATTTGACGAAAAGAAGATATCCTTCCACTTTAGAAAAAGTGAAGATGGTGATTTTTATTCAAGTGATAATGAAGTGGGATTGGTTCAAGCTCTTCAAAGGGACACGCTTAGGATAATGAAAGAATTAAAGAACACCTAAGAAGGAAGAGATCTTTGGTGTACAAAGTTCAAGATAAAAGGTCATACCAAAGTCAATTACCCTAAGAGGATATTGTGTGAAATATGTTATCTTGTGGGCCACACAATCAAGGATTGAGCATACAATTTCAAGGAGAGCCATTGACACCACCCACCATAGCAATACAAGCTTAAGGATGCATCTCCCAGTGTGTCTACAAGTGCATCACTTGGTGGATACCAAAATCAAAGATATAAAGGACGTTGGAATATGGGTGTAAGTGGAAGAGTGATCCAATATGATTTCCAAGGCTGACTAGTTATAGAATGTTGAAAGTGTAATAAAGGGGGTCATTTCACAAGATATTGCCTTATTAAATCATGGTACTTCTAGACTTCTCTATTAATGATGTGGACTTGGGGATCATGGTGATGGCAATTGTGCAAAATAAGCCAATTTCAATATGATTGATATAACTAACTTGATGATGAAGTGATGACAATTGCTAGATTCCAAAGAAATAGAATTCACTTCCTTGGCCCACCCACAAAGATTCAACTGTTGGGCAAAGCAAGGGCAATAGCTGGGAGAGAAATGCTTGAAGAGAGGAGGCAATCACATGTGGATGCAGCAATGAGTAAGCTTAGTTTTGACAATGCTTTTGCTAGGACAGAATAGCAAGCCCACTATACCTATAATGGTGACAGATTTATTGCATTGTATTCTAAAGTTGAAGGGTGCTATAAAAGCTAATGTATAAATCTTTGGCCATGGCATGGAGTGTACACACATAGCTACCATCAAATGCCTCAACATTAAGTGAGGGAGAGCATATAAAGAAAAACAAGGAACCAATAGTAAAGCCTCCTTTTTGAGGAAATCAAGTGATTGATCCTATGCTCTCGACGATGAACCCAGCCTGATGACATGCAATTGTGCACATGGAGATGTCAAGGAATGAACTTATCAATGCTATTTTTGATAATGAATCTAGTGTGAATGTGCTTCTAGAGGAGACTCGGAGGAGTCTTGGGAAACCCATTATTTGGCCAAAAAAAATCTCAATTGCTAGGAGCATATCAATACAAATAAAGGTGTTGGAAATTCTCATGGAACAAGAGGTAATTATTAGCACCCAACCATTTATCCTAAATTTGTGAGTCATCTCTTTAAAGAAGATGATCTATGATGCATTATTGGGTCAAGGCTGGCTAATAGTATCCAAAGCCAACCATAATTGGAAAGAATTTGTTGTCCATTGAACATAGAGGTTGTAAGTATACAATAGATTTAAAGTACCAAGTAGTGAGCAAAGATGTAGCCTCATTTGAATGGTCATCAAGCTCTAACACTAATGAAGAATGCTTGGTTAGCGGAATCTAAGGTACCATAGAGCCGAATTATGAAGTTCGAGAGTTGTAGTCTTGCTTCGAGGATGAAACCAAGTCTATGAGAGGTCTCTTCTATTGGCAAATGGAAGATTATGAAGTCTTCTAGCTTGGTTGTAATTTTGTGAAGGTCATAAATATTTAAAAAGGAAAAGGGAAAGGAGAAGATGACTATGAAGAATTTGTTCGTTAAGCTTATCCACTAGAATTTATAGAATGGAATGAGGGTAATGCTAAGCTAGATTGAAACATGTGCATCATTTTGCTTATATCAAGGACATGAAATACAAAGAGTCACCTATGGGGAAGGCAATATTGAACTAGGAGATACAAGTATATTATGGTCGGAGATGATTGAGATCCATCATTGAAGGCAATTGCACTCAAAAATATTATGGACTTTAAGGACATGTTTCTTTGGATGTATAAAAACTAAAAACTGATACCATTGGAGATATGTGTTCATGGATTCCCTTTAATACTTGGAGCATGATGAGTACAAAGGAAAGCATATCGAATGAATCACAATTATGTTGCAAAGTTCTAGGAAGAGATTGATAAAATGCTTGATGTAAGTATAATATTTAAGTTGCAAATAAGTGTTTGCGTATCTCCAATAGTAATATGCCTGAAGAAACTTTCGAGACAATCAATAGAATGTGTTGAATTTAGATGCTTGAACATAGTCACTATCAAGGTAATGTTTCCTTTTTTAGTTTATAAATTCTATATTAATAGTTGGGCATGATATTTACTTCTTTATTGATGGCTATTTTGGTTATAAACAGATTAGCATAGTTCACAAGGATAAACTGAAGACCACTTTTGTGATGGAAGATGGGATTTATGCATACAATCAAACACCATTTGGACTCTGTAATACTTTGATCACTTTTTTGCAGATTATCATGCACATATTTGATAAGATGGCAATGGAAAACTTCAAGGCCTTTTTGAATAACTGCTTTATTTATGGCAGTCAAGAGGCATACTTATGGGCTTTAGGTAATACCATATAATGGTGTAGAGCAAAAAAAAATAGCTTTGCATCCAAAAAAGTGTAGGTTTGTGGTACCTCAAGGGAAGCCCCTCAACCACATTTTTATACAAGGCTGAACTGAACTGAAGACAAACCTTGACAAATTAAGGGCCATTATGGAAGTGGAAGCACCAAGCAATATGATGGAATAAAGTCTTCCTTAGGCCACATTGGCTACTATAGGCATTTGATCAAGAAATTTGCACAAGTATCTTCTCCTTTAGATGTTCTAATGAAAAAGGGACCTCTTATATTTTGTTTGACAATCAAGTGCAAGCTTTGAAGGAAGTAAAGGTTCTTTTAATTTGTTCATCCTTGTATACCTAGATTGGGATAAAGAATTTCATGTAGATGTTGGTGCTACAAATTTTTCTATTAGACCTATCTTAGTCCAAGTAGGAAACCGAGGGCCAGATCCTAGGTTACTAATCTTGGTATTAATTCAGGTTTGGGTTCGGTTTGTGGATTTGGGCAAAAATTTTTTAGGGTTCACTTTGTTGATACAAAAACATATGAAATGCATAAATATATACATATTAATAACCTAAAAGCAAGTATTGATTTAGAATTTATCTATATTACATTAAACTAAATAATATTATATTTTAAATGTATAATATTCAACTAAAAGTATTAAAATTTAAATTTGTTATAAATATTAAAACTTAGTATAATATATTAAACTAAATGAACATATCTTTGAAGTATTATTAAACTAAATATTTTACTAGTGTTATGTTCTACACGGATTTGAAGTATTACATTTTATATTCAAATATTGTTCCAACACAACTTTTTTGATCTTTGTAATATATTAAAGTTTTAATTATTTATTATTTTGGTCAAATGTGCATCTTGTATTGTTGGATAGACATTACCTTGAAGGTGAGCCCTAAAAGTCGATAAGTGTTGGAAGTTCCATAGTAACGAGACTCAGACTCGGCTAGGGTGACTCGACTTGGGACTCGAGGACTCGGGACTCGGACTTGGCGTAGACTTGGCAAAATGAAAAAAAGTAGAAAAAACCCTAGAAATTTAGAGATTTTTAAGGATTTAAAACTTGTTTCAAGCACCCTTTATTGAATACAACACAAATAAAATAAAATTTGATCACATACACAAGTATACAACGATCACATAAGTATAAAGTACACAAATTGTAGTTGCGTTGCTGAAGGAAATAACATACTTAGATATATAAAATTAGTCAAATGTATACAAAACTCATGGAATATGAAATCCGTAACATCAAATATTCCATACAAATATGAAATATCAAAACAATAGCTATAAGTCTATGAATCTATGGCATAGTTGAGCCGGCATCCTTCCTACGAAGGCGTCTAAGGGTCCTGGATGATTAAAAGTTTCTTACATAAGTATTGTAAAATGAAAAGTTTAAAGCTTTTAACTTTAAATTTGAATTCGATAATGAGATACATCTAGATTCTAAAATAATAAAATTTAAATATAAATTTTAAAACAATTAAACGAAAAAGAATTACTTGGCTACATGGAAGGGAATGGTGTGGTAGTGCCAAAAGTCTGCAATTGTTTTTTTTGCTGCATCATGTGCGTCCTTGTTCCAACCCATGCTCTCAAGCGACGGTTGGGAACCAGAAGTAGTGCGTGGTATAAAATATGAGTCCATGACATCAAATGTTCCAAACAATACAAAATATGAGTCCATGACATCAAATGTTCCAAACAAATATGAAATATCAAAACAATAACTACAAGTCTATGGTTCAAAGGAGTTTGCATCCTTCCTACAAAGGCATCTAAGGTGGGTCCTAGATGATGTAGCAATTGCAGCCATAGTCTCTGCTTGTGACTCCATGCCACCCTCACCAACATTAGTTTTGGATTTGTTTGCTCATGCTTTAGCCTCCTCCTCTGCCATGGCTATAGCCTCAACCTCTCTATCTACCTAGTCAACCCAATCAAGGTCCTCATCACTAGCACAAGTATACATCAATCATAGAAGTATAACTATAAACACGAATTGTAGCTGAGTTGCTCAAAAAAATAACACACTTAGATATATAGTCAAAGACTCAAATGTATACATAACTCATGGAATATGAAATCCATGACATCAAATGTTCCAAACAAATATGACATATCAAAAGATTCAAAACAATAACTAGAAGTCTATGGCTCAAAAGAGCCTGCATCTTTTCTATGAATGTGTCTAAGATAGGTCCTGGATGATGTAGTAGCCATAATCTCAAGTAGCAGGGAAATTGCCCTAATGGGGTTGAGAGGTAGTGCCCTTTGTGGGGGTTTAGGCGCAGTGCCTCTAGTGGGGTCAAGGGTCAACACCCCTTGCGGGGGTTTGGGGGCAGTTCCCCCAATGGGGTCAAGGGGCAACGCCCCTTGCGAGGGTTTGGGGGCAACACCCCTTGCGGGGGTCTGGGGGTAGCGCCCCTTGTGGGGGTCTAGGGGCAGCACCCCCAGTGGGGTCAAGGGGCAGCACCCCCCAGCGGGTTCGAGGGGCAGCGCCCTTGGTGTGCTTCCTGTCGCGATACAGGGCGAGGTCGAGGGGCAATGGCCCCCGCCACCAAGTCCAAATTAAGACCTCCAAAACCATACAAACCTCCATGGCGTACATCATTTTGCATTCACAGTAAGTAAAAAAAAAAAAAAAAAAAAATTTAAATTTCATGTAGTTTTTTGCATTTTTCAAACCCTGCCTATTGTCGAGTCCTGCTGATGGGACTCCCCTAGGCTCGGAAAGTCTACCAGACTCGGCGAGTCCAGCTAGGACTCGGAAGGACTTAGCCGAGTTCGAGTCTGAGCCCCCAGGACTCGACTAGGGTGACTCGACTCGGGACTCGCCGATTCTTGGCGTCTGGGCGAGTCTCGTTACAATGATTGGAACAAACAAGGGTAGATCTAGTTGGCATAAGCAAAAGGGATTCTATTGTTTATCATTATGAGTGAACGTCGCAAAGCAAAACCACAATGAAGACGACGTGAGCTGAGTGGAATGGATTTTGTTGATTGTTGTTGTTGCTTGAATAATGTTCTCTACCATGACAAGGAATTTCGATGAGAAGATTGTGGCAAAATAGAAAAAAAAATTAAAAATCCTCCATGTTTATCGTAATGTCAATGAAAATGCATTATAATTTGTTTTAGATTTGTCTGGGTTCATTTGGGACAAACCCACAATGATTTCGACATCTCTTGTACAACTCCTTGGTAACATCAAACTAGAATCTCAATTGGGTTTGAATCAGACCTAAATATAGGGCTTCTAGTTGACACGCTGTTAACATATACTAGATCACTCTTTTTAGCAAGAAGACTATTTGTCATGTCCCCGAAATAACAAAACCATAAAGACCAAGTGTTAAAATACAAATCAATTAAGAAATAAAATAAATAGCAATATTAATATTAAATATAAAATAAATGTGTATCATATCAATATATAAATATATAAATATGAAATAACAAATATAATAATAATATATAGGCAAATTATTGTTATTACATTCTAGTATTAAATAACTTAGTATCAAAAATAATAATAAATAAATATTATAATCATTACACATCAAAGATTGTAATACATTAGAATAAAATAATAATAAGATATTAGCAAATTGTTTTATTATTATACTTTAATGTTAAAATATGTTCAATAAAATAATAAAATAATAAAATAAATAGAAATCTGAAATATCATAATTATAGTAATAATATATTATTTTAAAAATAGATATTATTGTGATAATAAAGGCAGCAATTAAATCTAACAAAGGGATGTATTTTATGAAAAGTCACCTCTTTCACCAAACAATACATTCCCCCCATGAGTCACCTACCTTGAATGGTATAAATAGAAGGAAGGAAAATAAGGAAGGGGAAAAAAACATGGAGAAATAGGATTTGCAATTTAGAACAGCAGCAACAATTATTGTTATGCATTGGAATATAGAGCCATTTAATATATATATTATTTAATAGGCATGCAAGTATATATGCATAGATATAGATAAATTTTATAATGAATAATATGCAATGAATAAAGAATATATATGAATAAGGAAAGAATAATTATATAAATATATATATATGAATTGTCCTCATCCTATGATCAATTTAGTACAAGGTTGAAGGAAGCGAGTAAGGAAACATGGAGAGATATAGCAACTCAGGTGATGTACTCACTTAGCAATAATATTTAGCATATTTTGAATATAAGAAATAGATATTTCTAATTTGATTATTGGTGTAATGCTTTCTTTAGTATTATCATGATGATAATGATGCTGATATTAACTTAAAGAATTAGTAATAAATGCAAATGTATTTGATTGCTAAAGGATTGTCTTCTTTGTGTTTGTAAGCCTACTAGGGTGGAAGGGCCTGAGACAGGTGGTGCCTAAAAACCCCACTTAACAATCCGCTGCGGCCATGGAGGGGTGGTAGGCTCGAATCCCCTTAGAAGCTCCGCTGGCTTCCCCCAGTAGGTTGAGTGTCTTTTGAGGTGATGGCACAGGTAGAGAAAGCAGGTACAAGTGTTTCCTCTAAGCACGCCACTCCGAGACGTTCATATCGCTCGGGGCCAAGGGGTGGGTTGTCTTGATAGGACGCTTGTGCTCTTGGACTTAGATGGATAGCTTTGGGCGGCTCTACCCATGCCACTCCTCATAGGTCTTTATTATTGATTTGTGATTATATTTATATTTGGATATCTAGATATTAATGCTAACAGATATATGTACACGTGGAAATATTAAATGCAGACTTCAATCCAAGATTACTTAGTCAAAGAGAACATTTATTTGAAAAAGAAGAAACCCTAAACTTGATCAACAAGTGAATTCTAGAAGAATTATACTATTGCCCAAGGTAGAGAAGAATTATAGCACCATTGAACAAGAGGCTCTCAATATGATTTGTGCCATCTAAAATTTTTGGCTCTACCTGCTTGCAACACTATGCATAATTTTAGTGGACCACTAAGCACTATTGTACCTAGTGAATAAACCCACCATTCAAGGTCAATTAAGTAGGTGGTTGATGCTTCTATAAATATTTGCTTCAAGATTGTGTGTAGAGTAGGAAGACTCATGTAATAGTTGATTAGTTGTCACAGATAAAGTTGGGAGAATCTCTTGAGGGTGTGAACAAGGATTTTCATGATGCTCATTTATTCCAAAAGGCTATCTTACCTATTTGTATGAAATTATTGGTGAATATCTATCTACAATATGCTTTCTAGGGGACCTGTAAGCTGCTGAATGGAGAAAGTTAGCATTTAAGGCAGAAATATTCCAATAGATAAATTAGTTGATGTATATGATGGGCCTTGATGAAGTCTTACATTGGTGTGTTAAGGAGAAGATTTTGGATCAATTCCAAGAAGCACATAAGGGTTTGGTTAGGGGGCCTGTGGGTCTTGAGGCTACAATGAGGAAGGTGCTTCAAGTAGGCCTTTAGTAGCCAACTCTACATCAAGATGCCAACAAGTAGGTATTAGGAAGTGGCACTTGTCAATGAACAGGGAAGCCCATTTAAAAGGGACTTTATGTCCCTTTGGCCTTCCTAACTTGAGGAACTCTTGAATGTTGGGGCATAAACTTCATTGGATCATTAAAGATAAGTGGGGTACAATGATGTAAGAACGTAGTGGTTGCCACATTGTACTTAATGAAGTAGATTGAAGCCAAGCCCATTACTTGACAATAGTGCCCAAAGTGTTACAGGATTCATCAACATGAAAATAGTAACAAGGTTTTGGATTCCTTTCTAGATTACAAGTGATCATGGAGGATATTTTGTCGACCATGCAATTAGGTTAATGACCATGGAATTCTATATTTTCCATTCATTCTAGAGTTCCTATTATCCTTGGTCCAATGACCAAGCAAAGGCCACTAACAAGGTTTCAAAAGTCAAGTGGCATAGGAGGAGCAAATTGAGAGAACAATTCCATATAACATATAAGTAACGTCAAGCCATACTCCCATTTGGGTTGTGTTTGGGTAAGAAGCAGATTTTCCTATGGAATATTTATGCTATGTTTATGAAAAGCTATGGAAAAGAGATTGGGTGACAAGGAGAGCCTTAGAGAGCAGCTCAATCGGTTAAACAAATTAGGTGAATGATGGCTAACATGGCGGGCCATGGAGGTAGCACAAAGAAGATGAAAATATTGGCACGACAACAATTTCTGAAGAAAGATTTTTAAAGCTGGAGAATCGTTACTTAAGTACAATGGCAAGTGCAGAACCAAATGAGGCAAATTGAAGGTAATATGGCTGGGGCAGTTTAAAATTTTGGAGAATGGAGCCTTTTGATTGGAAAATCTGGATCATATTCTTAGTCAAGGATGCGGTAAATGGCTCCAAATTAGAAATTTATTGCCTAGGGGCAAATAATATAAATATGATTGATATAGAAGCATCCAACAATGAGAAAACAAATAATAAAGGTGTGTTAAATATTGTCGACGATGAATTTAAAAATTAAAATAAAGGTACCACAATTAATTTTAAGGAAAAACTAAATGGATGACAAAAAATGGATGAAAATGGAAATAAAATTTAAATCCACTTAATTTTGATCTGATATCAATCGTTGAGCGACCCATTGCTGGCCAAACAAAGTGTGAAATTGTAGCAGCCAAGCACTTGCATGAGTGAACAATTGAAGCATATTCCCTTAGTGCATAACTAAGGAAGCTCAAGGCTGACTATGCGGAATCATCTAGTTCACCACTTCTTAAACCTCCAGGGACATCTCCTACTTCCCCACCTACAACTTTTTCTTGTGTTATTAGTGTTGTGAAAAGGAACTCCAAATTTTTTTTAAGGGGGGCTAATGTAGACTGTTGATTTATTAATGTTTTGTTGTAGCAAAATCATTATGTTTTGTTGGCATTAGGTAGTAATGTGACTTCTTGTAGAAGGGTGTGTTGGTAGCTAGATGACTAGTGCACCATGGCATCAAGGGTGAATATTACCATCTAAGAACAAAGGTGGATCACATCATTTTATTTTTCTTATGATTGAACAATTTTAGCTGGGAATTCTTGATGTGTTCATTATGTTGTCGCTATGTTCAAACAATTTTAGTTGGTAATTGTTGATTTATTGAGCTCATTTTTTCGGAAAATGGAAATAGCACTGAATGTTATCAGCATTATTGATGATACACTATTTTGGTTTATAGATACCATGCTAATGTTTTATGCTACTATTCTTAATTTATGGAGCTCCCTTCTAAACATGGAAATAGGATTGACTTTGATTGCCATTGTTGATAATGATTTATCTTGTTCTGTGGATGCCATTTAATGTTTTATTCTACCATTCTTGATTTTTGGAGTTTACTTTCTAAGAAAATAACATCGAATTTTATTGTGATTATTGATGATACTTTATCTTGGTCTGTAGATGTCCTGTTAATGTTTTATGCGAACTATATTACTGGGAATGTTGTTTCTTGCATGGTTTTAGTTACACATATTCAGAAGATAAAATAAATGTTTTTGTTACCTTATGTTGTTACTTTGTTGTGATTTTAGCCATGTAATTTTAATAAGGTGTTTGTTGGCCTATAAATTATATCTGAGCTATTTTATTTTTATCTTTGGATTAGTCTGAAACTGGTCAAGTGTGTGATTTATATGCCAGAGAATATGGTCTTTTGTCAGCATATGGTACAACTTTAGGTGTTATTTTGTTCCTTCTAACATTCTTCAATTTTCTTTTGCAGCTGTCTGAGCTTGTCAATGTGGAAGGTTACAGTGACTGGATACGGTTGGTGGCAGAATTTACATTAAAATCTTTGCAATCGTGGCAGGTTTGAACCACTTTCTTCATATGTTACTAGTGTTTGGAATCGTGGCAGAATTTACATTAACATCCAATATAAGTTCTTTGTTGTTGAATGCAGTGGGCTAGCAGCAGTGTTTATTACCTTTTAGGTCTTTGGTCCAGGTTAGTGACATCTGTTCCATATTTGAAGAGTGACATGCCAAGTCTTCTCGATGAATTTGTACCTAAAATAACCGAGGGATTCATTACTTCGAGATTTGATTGTGTTCAGGTATGATTATATTTGGTCATATATATTTCTAGGATTGATTCATAAAAATTGTTTGCTTGTGCATGTGTCTAAGTGCTTGCAGAAAATATCATATAAACAGCACAGTATTAAATGCCACATAGTGTTTCAACATTTGTCGTCTTTTAGGCCATACTGCCAGATGACCTTTCGGAAGATCCTTTGGACAACGTTGAACTTCTTCAAGATCAGCTTGACAATTTTCCATATATATGCCGATTTCAGGTGCTGATATATTTTTCCAAATCTCTTTCCTGGTTACAATTTTGTGACCTAAGAATTTCAAGTGTGCACTGAATATTTAAGATATTTAGATATTGGTTAATATATTTTTTCTACTAATTTTTTGCAAAATATTTGATTCAAGGAAAGCATTTGCTTTGTGTGCAGTATGAGAGCAGCAGTTTGTACATTATAAAACTTTTAGAGCCTATACTGCAGACATATACGGTACATGTTTTGACATAATTAAAGCCTTCTTTACCACATAAAACAATTGGCTACATCTTCCCTATCGACTCAAGAATGTATATGCAGTTTCAGATAATGATTTACATTATTGTCTATGTAGGAAGGAACGAGGCTGCCAACAAGTGGGGACAGTAATGAGCTGTCTATAGTAGAAGGGCAACTTGCTTGGATTGTTCATATCATCGCATCTATCATAAAATTCAAACCAAGTACAAGTTGCAGGTATCATTGGTTTGAGAAGCATCAGATATTCCTACTCTGGATTTGCATTCAACACTGACAATATACAGTGCTATACAGTGCAGAGCCACATGAAATTATTGATGCAGAACTTGCAGCACGTGTTTTTCAGCTGATTAACATCTCAGACACAGGATCACATGTTCAGGTAAATATTTTCTGGTGTATTTTCATACAAATATCCAAGAACTGAGTTCTTTGAGTGTTATGTTAATGGATTGCTGTCTGTTCTCCCAGTGAATTGTGTCCCAGTCTATGCTACAGAAGCTACTAAGGTCAACTCATTTAAGGCTCTGGAGCAATTGACCACTGTTCTTTCTTAGAGTGTTCCCTCTGATAGTCCTTCGCATCCTCCTTTTAGCTGAGTCTTGAGAAATACTCATTCTCTCACATAAACTGTTTCAATACATCCATTCCTTATTATATTATTGTAGCTGGGGCCAGGAAAATTATTAAGTAAACAAAAAATATGCATGGAAGGGTCAATTAATGGACAATAACCATGATCATGCCATTGAGCACCATGGACAACATTTTAAAAATCATTGGGGACAATATTAGGATCCACGGAAATCAGAATTCTTAACTGGATCAACAGTAGATGGCCAATTCTTGGACATGTATTTTTTTCTGGTTAAACAAGGGTATTTAGTTCACTATTCAAATCTTTCAAATGTAAATTACTAAATAATCTATTCAAAGGCCCAATTATGCTTTTGAAAGGTTTATTAACTACTTAAAGTTTGAAGATTGTTGGTTTAAGGGTTCAATTTGTTCTCCTGCATGTAAGTGTTACATACATTTAATTTGATAGTGTCCTCAACTAGATCCTGTGATACACAAAACATAGCTTTTTTGTACCAATCAGTTCAAGCTTCAAAGAAAAAATCATGGTATTTATTTTGAATGGTCATAATCCATAGGCATGTAAGCCACCTTAGAACATTTTAGATGTCATTTTGAGTATTAGTCTTATATATTTCATTTGTGGAGTGTTCTCTCTCTTTGTATGATTAAAATTTTGTCCTAAATTCCTGACGGTGTATAGGTCTTGTGTTTTGTAGTGTCCCTTGTCCAGCTTTGCCCTAGGTTTCGCTTGTTGCTTACGAATTGGGGATAGGGTTTCCTCTTCTCAAGTAGATGCCTTTTCTAATGGAGTGATTTCGGATGGGAACCTGCATTTACCACACAAATAATAATCCAACATACAAGCACATATATCGTTAGCACTAGCATTAAGACATCATAATCCATAATTCATCACCAAGGTAACTATTATGCATTGAGAAGACACTTCGCCTACTGGAGGAAGCTAGTGGAGCTTATAAGTGGGCTAGACCTACCATCCCTCCATGGTCCATCCGTTCTTGGTTCGGGCGGACTTGAGTGACACTCCTCCATGGCGCATCCCTTCCTTGGTCCGGGCGCACTTGAGTGACCCCTTCCATGGCCCATCCCCTTGGATTTGGGCGGACTTGAGTGGAACCTCTACTCATCCATGGCCCATCTTCATCTTAGGATTGGGCGGATCTTAAGTGAGGCCTCTTGGCTGCACCACTTTTCTCAGGCCCTTCCTCCGAGCAGGTTTTCAAACACTCAGACAATCTTTAGGTAATCAGCATATACTATCACATTTCCTTATTCCTTCAATTCAACATCCAAATCCATTCATAAAGTGATAATGACAACACTATGAAGATTGTTTGATTCATAACCAATTGTACATGCATTCAAAAATAAGAAAGAAGCTTTCACACATGGACATAAATGGCTGGTAATCAGATGAAACATGTTAGAGATGCATTCACTGTTAAGAGACTATTGTGCTAAATGCAATCAAATAGATTTAGTGCTCAGAAATAACCACACTGTGCCTTAATTAGTCTCCACGTATATATTAGATCACTTGCTAAGAATGTAGTGAGGTATTTCTATATTAAATTGCTGCTATAGCCAGGTCGAGTCACACAAGGTCAGATTATAGATCTAAAAGCAATTCTGAACAGGAATTCAAATTGAATATGTCATCCAGGCAATACTGTAATTTGCTTGCAGTTTCAAGATGCATTACACATACAAGTGGAAATCGCTGATGTACATAGAATATACAATCAAACAATTCATAGAATCATATTGCTTTAGTGATCTTAAGCTGAGAGGCCAAATGCTAATTGCTAAGTGAGTATTTCTCACCTGATGGGGATTTTAGCTTCTTCTCCAGGCAGTTTCAATCTTTTATGTGTAGGAGTTTATGGTGAACTCCTCAAACATCCTAGAATCACCTGCAAGACAAAGTAACTTCCACAAGAGAGAAATGGCAGAAATATTATGCTATCATTAAGATGCAAGAATGCCAAATTGAATATGGCAAAAAACATATGAAGCCTTGCTTATATAGGCAAGGTTGAGATGTAGTAGTTAATACGATGTTGACATGTGTCATAATCTTATGACATATGACAACTAACTAACTACCTAGGAAATGATGCTAGATAAGATAAGACTTCTAGAAAAAACAACTCATCCTTCTTGAAGGAATCTTATATCCTAAACAAACATGTGAACCCATCACCTAGTAAATGATACCTAGGAATATAATTAAATGCCTAAGTACTCTTATGTAAGAGTAAATAAATAATTAATTACACCAACACCCCCCATAAGTGCAACTTAGGAAGGAAATTATTATGCAAATGATGCAAATATGCAATGATGGGTCCCGACTACTAGGCCATGTTAGGTACCTATGTACATATGAAAATGCAATCTCTTCCAAACGGAGAAAAGGAGAAAACCCAATGGGACAAAACTCCTTTCCAAAAAAGAGATGAAATGCAAAACAATAATGATATCCATCACAGATCTAATAAATCTCCATCCACACAAAGGATGACAAGAGAGACCATTGAGTCCCCCCCCATAATGAGATAACTCGCTGCAAGAGAAGCACTGAAAGTACACTGTGGAATAATACTGGAATCCTCAATTTGGCAAGCAAGGAAAGATACTTCTGTTTGCTAGAAACCATATCAGAATCACTCAAGGACTTAGGTCAGAATTATAATAAAACAACATCAGACCCGATGCCAAGGAACACTGGAAAACTCGCAAACTGACACAACTCTGGAATCTAAGAAGCAACAGTCGATTGAGAAATGATCTGGATCTGAAATGAAGTGCAGAGAAAATGCAAACCTAATGCACAAAAAAAAAAGAAATAGTGCATGCATTGATGAATGCTCACATCTGCCTCCATGATGAAAAATAACCTCAAATTTGTGTAGATGACAAAATCTGAAAAAATAGCTTGCACCACTGTGAAGTACTCAAAACTAGCTTTCCATTGATATCTCGTTTGTAAAAAGCGAACACCATGACCAAAAGTTATGAATTTTTCAAAAATATTGAATTTAGCCTGCAAGAATCGGGTTTTCTAGCAAAAGAAGTTTAATTCTGATTTGATTTCTGAAAAATCTACTCAATGTTTGTAGACAAAAGCAGAAATCCGTAAATATTTTGATGCTAAAAGCAAAACCTATAAATTGTTTTTTCATCCAACAAGCAAAAGATAATTTTTAAAATTTTTTTTAACCTTCAACTAGTGAGAAAATGACGCGCAGCGCTTTTGGGACAGCGATTGTCTTCAGATCTGTGCAAGATATGAAAAATCTAAATGATACCCATTTGAGATTTCAACCTTGGCTACAAAACCCAAAAATCTTTTTTCTTGCAAATGAGTGGACACTAGATTTCTGAAGCAAAAATGAAAACGGCTCCAACAAACCCTTAAAAATTTGACAAAATATGTCAGATTTTGACGAAACAAAAGTCGATCTTGACTTTCTCTAACGCCTTGGATTCAATGGCTAGGTTCTCAAGACCTCAACTCGCACCCAACAAAAATTTCACACCAGGATTGGTCTCTCAGATATGGGAAGAAGTCTGCAACATTGAAGCTTTGATACCATGTAAGAGTTTATGGTGAACTCCTCAAACACCCAAGAATCACCTGCAAGACAAAATAACTTCCACAAGTGAGAAATGGTATAAATGTTATGCTATCATTAAGATGCAAGAATGCCAAATTGAATATGGCAAAGTACATATGAAGCCTTGCTTATATAGGCAAGGTTGAGATGTAGTAATTAATATGATGTTGACATGTGTCATAATCTTATGACATGTGACAACTAACTAACTACCTAGGAAATGATGCTAGATAAGATAAGACTTCTAGAAAAGACAACTCATCCTTCTAGAAGGAATCTTATATCCTAAGCAAACATGTGAACCCATCACCTAGTAAATTATACCTAGGAATATAATTAAATGCCTAAGTAAACTTATGTAAGTGTAATTAAATAATTAATTACACCAACATTATGATTGTTCTATTCTTCTCTTATTTTCCACCTCCCTATTTCTATCCCTCCTGATCATTCCCTTTTATCATTCGAAGGGCAAGAGGAGTCACGCCTTTTACCATGCCCCTTATGTCTAACGTTAATTATTGTTGTTGATAGTTAATCATAGTTTCTTTATGCCATGTCATGTGTGGATAAGAAGGGTCTTAGGAATCTAATTAAGTATCGGCTTAAGGGCTTGATAAAAGACAAATAATATAGGCGTCGATTTATTTGTTTGGTGGCTGCAAAGGATAGCAGCGACGGCTGAGGCTTTCAATTTATAGTATTACTTGTTTATTATGAGTTTTATGATAATTAATTAAAATAGTATTTTAAATTGCAAACATCTGTATTCATTTGCTAATTTTACATCAATTATTTTATCATTAAAAAATGATATTTATAATAAAAATGTTAATTTATTTGAGATTATAGTAATAATAATATCTCAAATAATCATAATTATGATAGCAATATTGAGATTATCTACATTTTAATATTCGTTTGATCTTATTATTTTCATTTCAATATGTTCTAATTTTGCGGACATGACATATTTCTTACTTTTTGTGTGTTTATTTGAATGAAAACAATTTGTTTTGAAGAGCAATTATTATGAATCTCAATGAATAGAGGGCCTTAGGATGGTGGTATGGAGGATAACCCAATGTTCCACAGGTATGCGTCCCCCCCAAAAACCTATGCGTTTCTAGAATGGGAAAATCACTGGGACGCAAGGACTAGGGGGAAATGCCCCCCAACCGCAACACCACCTCCATCGGGACACTGAGGATGTTCTTTAGATGTCGGGGATGTTGATATGTTCCCTAGACGTTTGGGGGATTCTCAGGAGTCTCTCGATTGTCTTAGGGATGCTTAGGCGTCTCCCACTATCGGTAGGCCAAAAAGAAATCAAAATTAAAAAAAACATAATTTTTTTACTGAAATTTGCACCCAAGGCTGAACCGGGAACCCTAATGGCCAATGGGCCCCACCTAAGCTCCTCAAACCCTATAAAACACCCTTGAAATCCTCATTTTTACTCACAAACACAAATCAACAAGAAGGTTGAGGAGGAGCAAAAGAATGAGAGAAAAAGAGTGAAAGATTGAGTGAAGTGTTGCAAGCACAAGAGGGTTGAGGACGAGCAAGAAGAAGAGGATCTAGTATCTACACCAATTTGCAAGGATTTTTCAAGCATAAAGTAGGATTCTGTGACTATTTCTGATTGTTTTTAGTTTCATATTCATATTCATAGACATGGCTGCAAGTGTATATTCAATATTCATATTGCCATCAATATTCAACTTTGAAATTTGAATAGTTATTAGTTTAGTTTAATTTTTTTTTTTTAATTATACACCAATCTGTCATATTTTTTATTTTTTTACTTTTATTAGTTTATATGTTGAAATTTGTTGAAATTTTTCATTTTGTCAAACTAGGATGGAACTTATGTGTATCCTCTGCTTTTGTTATTCATGCGACCTTAAGTAAGAAAAACAAAAGTGAAATCCTTGGTTGACAAAGATTAAGAACAAAGATTTTTATTTGTGTCTCCTCTGCTGTTGTGCTTCATGCGACCTAAAGTAAGAAAAACAAAGCTAAAATCTTTGTGTCTTAATCATTTAGATTATGCTGCATGCATAGTTTTAATATTAATTTTAAAATCATAAACTTATATATCTTATATTGTTTATTGTAGTGTAACTATGAGTTCCCATGACATGAGTGAGGATGAGGTTGAGGTTCAATCTCAAAG
Organism: Sequoiadendron giganteum; assembly: GCA_007115665.2. Classification (NCBI taxonomy): domain Eukaryota; kingdom Viridiplantae; phylum Streptophyta; class Pinopsida; order Cupressales; family Cupressaceae; genus Sequoiadendron; species Sequoiadendron giganteum. The sequence continues at coordinate 18,474,805 of CM021102.1, read as the reverse complement.
TGAAATTGAATCCGATTATGCACCTAAGGCTGATGAAAATGTAGAAGTAGAGAGGGGTGGTTGTGAGACCCAAACCACGAGTTGCATGGTGACTGCAATTGCAAATATGAATTGCTCCTCCATAATACTGGTAGATTTTGCTAAGGGTCCCTTTGAAACAATTTGCAACAAAATTATAGAGTGGTCCTTGGGCATCTGTGGCACAAAGTTGTAGAAGTGCCACTTTTGTAATGTTGAATTTTAGGGCAGCACTACTAGAGTTAATGCCCACCTTCATATCCGAGGAAAAGGTGTAGATATATGTGAGGAGGAGTTGGGGAGACACCTGAAATTTAGGGTTGAGATATGTAGGGTATGGCATGTGTAATCTCCCCTTATGATGCTTAGCCAATTTGTGCATATTTAGCAAGTTTCCAAGTCTTTCGGAGGCTAAGTGGTTAGCTAGGGAGAATTCCAACATTCTTGGAGAAGAATAAAACTGTTGTTTGTTCATGAATCCCTGTTTTTTTCTTCGAAAGTGATATCCTCCAGGTGCTGTTATGACTGTAAAAAACCCTGTTGTTATTTTGGTTGTAACAGCTGTTGAAGCCTATTGAAAAGCTCAAAAAGAATCAGCTTGCTACTGATAACACCCTGCAGTGTGTCCTGTTATCAAAATTTTGAAGATCCTTTTGATTCTGCTAGTGTGAAAGGATTGCCGGTGTGTTAAATTATGAAAATGCAGAGGGCTTATTTAGTAGAAACCTATATTCTAATACTAGGCACTCAAGGATCTATTTAATAATTTAGGACTTTTTACTTAAAACTATTAATAACACTTTTTTACTTAAAACTATTAATAACACTTTTATAATTATTTTTGATTGCCTTGAAAAGGTGTGGCTTTTCACAGATGCTTTGTTTATAAACAAGAGATTTGTCATTTCTAAATCTAGCTCTTATAATAGATTCATCTTTGATTATGAAACTGGTGGGCTGCTCTATAATAAATCCTTCCCTTGTTAGCTTTAGTAATTGGCTTATATTTCATCATGCAGGTGTGTGCCCCTATAAAGTTGATTACATTACTGAAATTCTACCATTAGAAGTGTGCCCCTAAATTCGCCATGCGAACGCTGATATGGACAGATGCCCACTTTGTTTTTCTGCTTTAAAAACTCTGTTTTATGGGCCATTCTTGCGAGCTAGGTGTGTACTAGTAAATTAGCCTCTATCTTTGAAAAAAATGTGCTTTGCGGTGTGCACAATTGGTTATGTGTGCATCTATGATTTATTATTTTGGCTTGGTTTTTTGTAACTAATGTCAAGCTTTATTGAGGCACACTCTTCACCCCTAAGTGTGCACCTATATGGAACCTCTTCCTTTTGAAAACATGCTCGCATCCCTTTCCCATTCACACCAATATTAATATTCCATTATATTTTTATATATATGGAATAACATAATCCTAAGTTACCGGGTTCTTCTATTTTACCCGTAGTTCTGGTCCTGGTTCGCTCCTGGTTCGGGTACTGGTTCGGTTCCCCTGTGGGTTCGACCAGGGTCCTTCATTTTTGGGTTTGGTTCGCCCAAGTAGAACCCAAGAGAACCCGGGCAGAACCCAAACAGGAACCCAGGCGAACCAAGACATAACCCACATGCCTAGGCATCCAAAAAGTGGTTTTTTGAGCATTTTTTTAATATTTTATGGAGTATGACTTTGACCCACGCCCAAGAGAACCCTAAAAGTGACCTCTAAATCACTCTAAACACCTTAACTACCTCATTCTTATTCATTTGTTTTGCAAACAAGCATTTTCATTCCAAGAGGCTGAGCTTTCATTTTTGCTTCTTGGATTGAAAGCGGACTGTGACACAACTTTCTTTTTTCAAAAATTGTTCTGCATCATTGTGGAGCTATATTAAGCTACCACTCTCAAGACCAATGTAACAATGATACAAAATAATGTTTGAGACTGCAAGAAGACATCAAAATGGCTAGTGTATTAAACAAATTCTTATGATTTTTGAAGAATGTTGATAACTCTACTCAATTGGCTTCTTTTTTCAAAATCATACAAATTGAACCCTTTTATCAATAGAGTTTGTATAACAAGCTACCACAATTCAAGTTTCAACGATGAATATTTATCATGCATGTTTTAAACGACATTCAAGTTTATGGTGGTTTTGTTGTTTATATGATGTTATGTGATATTCTAATCCTACTTCATGCTTCTAGTACTAACGAACCCAAAACGAACCGAACCCACCCCCCAAAAAATTTAGCTGAACCGGCGAACCGAACCCACCCCCCAAAAAATTTAGCCGAATCGGCGAACCAAACCCTCGAACTAGAACTAGAACCGGAACCGGAACCGGTAACTTAGACATAATCGTTTATGTGAGGGAACCTTAACACTCATGAATATCAACAATTTATAGAAAAATGTATTTTTTTTATTTGGTGCACCCTTGATTTTTAACTTTAAATTTTGACATTGAATCCTTCTTCATTCAAGTGTACCCTTATTGACTACATGCATACTAGTAAACAATACTTTTTCTATCTTGAATGTCTATTTACTGTAGCGGAGTGCACATTTAGTCTTTAAGCACACACCTAATAGCATGAAAGACAACTTTTGAAAATCACATTCTCTTTGGGTGACCTAGAGTTGTCATTGATCACTTTTATGATTTGAATACCTCTTTTGTAGTTCCTTTTTTTTTGTCCATGATGGGCTTTGCACAATTGAATGACATTGTTTGTGTTTTGCTCATTGTTCTTGCACAAAATCAAAAGGAGGGATGGCAAAAACAAATTAGACCAACATAACAAAGCAAGGGTTTAGCTGGAGATTTAAGATGGTATGAAATTTTTTTATGGGGACAAGATTGCAGATGTGCTTCAGTTTCTTTGGATCAAAATGAACAATCATATTTTTCAATGTTGCAATAGGGACATAACAAGCTTCCTTGGAGAAGTCGGTCTATTTGATTTTAATCTTGGTTAGTGTTGGTGTGAATAAGGGTATTATCTAACTAGTTCCACTATTAGGTCCCTTTCACATTGTTTTTGTTAACTCAGAGGTATCCCCGTGACCCAACCCATCACCTAACCTGCCTTACCTTGTTCTAACTCTTTTGCCAAGTTGGGGACAGGAAGGGGGGAGTTGAGGCGAGACTAGTCCTCTAAGGATGTATGCAGCCACCTACTAGCCACATGCATTGGATGAACTTGGACCACGGAGTCAAACCCAAGACCATTGGGGAGCATACCCAAGACTTAGGCTAACTACGTTACCGTGCTAGGCTCTAGTCCCTTTCACATGTTATCACTTAAGTTTATTTAGGGTTCACATAGGATATTTATCACTTTATGTCTCATATCATAAGATTAAGACACTTGTCATAATTTTATGTTGTCCTTTGTCATTTATTTTTTGTGTCCTAGGTCATTTAATATTAACTCTCTCATGTCATAGGATTAAGACACTTGTCATGATTTTGTCTAATCCTATGTCTCACCCTGGCCTATGTAACCAAGGGTCTCTCACACATTGTATATTCATTCTATTTGCATTCTTTGATAAACATACATTTTATTCTTGTCATATTGATCTTTTGAGTATCTTGTGCTTTCAATAAGCCTTTAGATCTTGGGTAGGTATCTCCATAGCCAAATCTTACATGGTATCAAAGCAAGTTGGGTGCCTTTGGTTAGTCTTTTAGGAGATCTTGAGTACAGATCTTGTATTTTCTTGAAACATTGAGTATGCTCTTCTTTCGCATCCTTGGATGATCTAGAGAATCAGAAAGGTGTGATAGAAATACTAGATTTTTGGGGGTTTGTATTGTGATGTTGTATTGCAAGTGCATTTTTCGAGATTGGTGGATAGATCTAAGCTCACCATTGCGTCTAGAGTTCCTGAGAAAGTCAAATTTGCCTTTTGTTTCATCCTAGTTGGACATTAGAGGCCAGATTTGCAAGGGTTTGAAGTTGGGTGTTAGTTTCTAAATCTAGAAGTTAGCCATATTTTTGGAGCATTTTGGGTCAAATCTGACCTTGCCATCACACTTAGAAGGCCCAAAAACCTATAGATTGATTGTCAAATTGTTGATTTTGGAGAAGTTGCCCTTTGAGGCAAATTATTTTTGTTGGCTAGGTTGTATGACCCAACCCCTACATTGCACGATTTTTAAATAAATTTCAAAATCAAAAGAATTATATTCACAATTTCTGAAAAGTTGCTGAAAATCAAAAATTATAATAATATTTTTTTCTTTACGGTACTAAGGGTATTGACAGGCCTACATAGGTCTTGTCAACCCCCCATACCTACAGGGTACTGCGGGGTACTTGGAGCCTTAAGGCTCGAGCCCCACACACAAGAGGTCGTGGGCCTCTAGTGGGCCGCAACCCCTTATATGTGGGATGGGGTGTGCCCATGTGGCCCCCCCACACACATTAATTATAAATAAAAATTTCAAATAAAATAAAATTAGACAAAAAAAACCTCTAGCAGATCCACCAAAGTTGACGACTAAGTTGGCAACCCCCAGATTTAGTAGATGTCTCCAAATTTGGTAGAGGTTTCAAATCTGGTAGAGATCCAAATTTAGGAGGTGGACTTCTATCTTTGGAAGATCTTAAATTTGGTGAAAAGTGTTTCTTAACATTTTACCCCTCTTCATTGGCGTTTTCAAAATTGCAATTCAACTTTGAAGGCTCATATCTTGGGCTCAAAACTTTCTTTGTTAGAGCAATTTATTTTTGATTTGAGCTAATTTTTCGTGCTCTACATGTTGGGACGGTTTCTGATTTTGATGCACATATTTTCCAAAAATTGCAATTTGTCACAAGTGTTGAATTGTTCTCATTTTGGGAACTTCCTTGGCTCCATTCAAGCACATACAAACTCATTTTCAAGTGCATTTTAAAAAAAAAGTATAATTTTGTGTACTTCATAGTGGTGTTATTTGTTTATAGTCATTGTGGTAAAAATTTGTACTTTCATCATATAGCCTTATTTTGACAATTGCATTAAATTTGATCACAATTCGATTTAATATTATTTTGGCAATTGTAAGCATTAAGATCAAAAGTTCACTTAGCTTTTTATTGCAAGTGGCAATTGTAATTGCACTAAGTATAAAGTGCCAAATCATTTTGCTTTGGGGGTGGTTCTTTGATTGTGTAATTTGGTGGGGCTGTGTCGTGTGATTGTGCTTTGAGTTCTCTTTCGTGCTCTCAAATTTTAGCCATGGTTCATCCTAAGTTTTTTGTTTTAACTCCACATAACTATGCGACTTGAAAAATAGATGCATGGAATAAACTAATGGGAAAGGATTAATTCGCTACATTGATGGATCCATTCTAGAACCAACAAACCCTAATTTAAAAAGTGAATGGCTTATTAAAAGTAGTATGGCTCTTGGAACTCTACGTAAATATGTTTCTTTTGGTGTTATCTTTCATATTGATAAGTGTAAAATAGCTAGGATGCTTGGGATAAACTTGCTCAATTGTATGGAAAAACTGATGAGATTAGGGGATACAAAATTGACACTATCCAAGACTATTCAACTAAGGCTAATGAATTAAAAGCACAACTCAAGGATTGTAGCATTGATAAGAAGGATGCACAATTGGTCTTCACTTTGTTAGATAAAACTTCCTTCAGAGTATGCAACTTTTGTTTCTAGTTTCCAGACTCATCGGTTGACTATGAGAAGTGCCTATACTACACCATCATTTGATTCAGTTATAGAGATGTTGATGCTTGAACAATCAAAGTTGATCTCCATGGGTATTCTCAAGTCATCAAAGTCACAAGCTTTAGTGGCAGGTCATATGACAAGATCTAGAAACAAAAGAAATCGAAGAACAAGCCACACAGAGATAGAGCAGAATCATCTTCTCCTATGCAAGGAGACTCTCCATCCTCTTCCAAGAAGGGGAATTCACAGAAGAAGGAGAGACCTACTTGTTAATATTGCAAGAAAGTTGGTCATGAAGAGTAGCATTGCCATAGTAAGCAAATTAATGAGTTGACAAACATTATCAAGAAAAATCACTTCAATTTGCCATCTTCCAACAAACAAGCAGCATCTTCTTCCACTTCTTCAAAATCATGTAAAGGGAAGGACAATTAGTTGGATTAGCCACAAACTCTTCACAACACATCACATGGTTTTTGATCAAGAGCAGTTTTCTTCTTTGGAGCCTCACATTCTTATAGGTGATGATCCTTAGGTGGAAATTGTGGGAAAAGGTTTCGTTGACATGGATGATGGAGCATTTGGAAATGTTCTTTGTGTTCCAGACTTGTGTGTCAACCTTATTTTAGTCTAGCAAATCACTCATCTTGGGAATGGCAAGAAAGTTTAGTTTTCTCCAGACATAGTTGTGTATAAAGATCTTGAGGATGATGCCTTGGTTGCAATGGGACAAGCCAATCATGAGTCGTGGCTATTTTCATTCTCCCACTTTGTGCTGCAATCTCCTTGTACAACATTACTCATTCATATTCGGTGAATAAGTTGTGGCATGAGTGGTTTGACCATCTTAACTACCGCTATCTTTAACAACTCAGCTCATAGGATATGGTCACAAGACTTTGTTGAATCATTTTTCAGTTGGTGTGTGTCCAAGTTGTGCTGTGGGTAAGCATCTAGAAGAAAAGTTTGATAAAGGTAAGTCTTTAAGGGTTTGAAAAGTCCTTCAATTGGTTCATAGTGATCTTGTGGGTCCTTTTCCAACTTTGTCTTTCAATAAGACTCACTATGTACTTACCTTCATCGATGACTACTCCAAATAAGCTTGGGTCTATTTTCTTCTTTAGAAGAATGAAAGTCTTTGGCAAGTTTTAAGAATTCAAGGCTCATGTTGAGAAGCAATTTGGAAAGTATGTTAGGATATTACGTACTGACAATGGTCGAAATATGTGAACCATCATCTTGCACAATTTTGTACTCTTGAAGGGATAGATCTTCAACATTAAGTTGCATACACAACACAACAAAATGGTGTTGCTGAAAGGAAGAACAAGACATGAAGGAGATGGCTAGCTGCATTATTTATGCTTGTTCTCTAAGTCTAGCATATTGGGTTGAAGCCATTAATTGTGCTATACACATTCAAAATCTAGTTCCTCACAAGGCATTGAAACTTATGACTCCTTTGGAAGCTTGGTGTGGTAGGAAAATAGTTGTGCAGCATTTTCGAGTTTTTGGCTACTTGGGCATGCATTCTTAAGAGAAGCGCAAGGCTTTGGAGCCTCAAAGCAAGCCTTGTATCTTTGTTGGTTTCTAGATGGTGTCAAGGAGTATTGGCTCTTGGATCTAGAGACACATGAACTTTTCATTGAGAAGAGTGTTCACTTTAAGGAAAGCTCTCCTAGCTTGGCCTCTAATCCTCCTCATCCTTCCTCCATAGTGGACTTAGATGATAGCAACTTAGATGATTCTACCTTGCCTCAAACTTGTAGGATTACAGCTCGGTAGGGTTCACATTCTGAGGCCGAGGATTCTCGTCATTTATCCCCATCTTCCTCGTCGCCACAATGGACTCGACAAACTATACAGTCAGTAGGCTCTTTTGTTGGGGATCCTTCAAACACTCGAATGACTCAATCACAACATCGACATCTTCCACATGTCTACATTGCCTTTGCTTTTGATCCACAGTCATTTAAGGAAGCATCGAGAATTGTTGTGTGGGATTCAACATTGGAGGAAGAGTATAGTTCATTGATGAGGAACAACGCATGGTATCTAGTCCCTCTTCCTACATGAAGAAAAATGGTTTAATGTAAGTGGATCTATCGAACCAAATATGTAGTGGTGGAAATATGGACAAGTTCAAAGCACGACTTGTGGTGAAAAGTTTCTCATAGGTTCTTGGTGTTGATTACACAAAGACCTTTGCCCCTATTGCTAAGATGAACTCCATTCGCTTGACTCTTACCATTGCTATAGCTCTTGGATGGGTTGTCCATCAGATGGATGTAAAGAGTGCATTTCTTGATGGGGATCTTCAAGAGGAGATTTACATGGAGTAGCCATAGGGATTTGTTAAGGATTCTTCATTAGTTTGTAGGTTGAGGAAGTCTATTAATTGTTTCAAGTAAGCTTCTCAGGCTTGGTATGCCAAGATGGACTCCTTTCTTCTCTTAGCAAGATTCTCTAGATGACACTCAAAACCAAATGTCTACATTTTGCGATAGGATGATTGTCATATGTTTCTAGTTCTCTATGTTAATGACTTGATCATTATAGGGAGTTCATCATCCATCATTGGTAGTCAAATCCTTTTATGCATTACGAATTTGCTATGATTGACTTAGGCCCTTTGCATTACTTTCTCGGGATTGAGATCTCACAATCTTCCAAGATCACTCTTGCTCAATCCAAGTATGCTCTTGATCTATTAGTTTGGTTCCACATGGCTGATTGTAAGCCTCTACAAACTCTTTTTCTATTTGGAGTCAAGTTTGAGGCCAAGTGTTCTACACCACTAGTTGATGCCACTTTGTATCGTCGGCTTGTTGGGAGCCTCATCTATTTGACTCACACTTGCCTTGACATTTCTTTTGTGGTTGGCATGGTTTCATGCTTTATGCAGGAACCACATGAGATTCATTGGAAAGTTGCCAAATGCATATTACATTACATATAGGGTACTCATCGATATGGGATTCACTATGCAACATGTAGCAAACTAGACTTTGTTGGATATACAAATTCTAATTGGGTTGGCAATATTGATAATCATAAGTCCACATTTGGGTACAACTTTCATCTTGGTTCAAACCCCATTTGTTTGCAAATTAAGAAGCGACATGCCATTGCTCTTTCTTCAACTAAGGTTGAGTATCAAAGAGCTATTAATGCTGCTACTGAGGCTATTCGGCTTCAAAATATTTTGAGTAAGCTTGGCTTAACCATTCCACGGTCAACTGTTTGTGTTTATGACAATCAAAGTGTCACCCAGATCTCGAGAACCCAATTTAACATTAACGAACCAAACACTTCGAGATTCATATGCAATACATCTGGGAGCTTATATAGGAGTAGGTCATTGATTTGTGATATTGTCCTACAATAGAGTAGGTCGCAAATATCTTCACCAAACCTTCACTGAGAGTAAGTATCATCATTTGCAAGTTCTCCTCGGGGTATGCGACATTTCTTCGAGGGGGGATTTTTTCCTCATAGGAGGTTTTGTCCTCATCTTCTAGAGAGTGTTTTAAAAAAAAAAATTCTCTCTTTTTGGACGAGTTTTGTCCCATTGGGTTTTCTCTTTTTCTCTGTTTGTGAGAGATTGCATTTGTACATAGGTACCTCATCAAGCCTAGTTGCGAGGACCCATCCTTGCATGTTTGCACTTAAGGGGGGGGTGTTGGTGTGATGAAATGTGCCCCTTCATTTTGTTTTGGAATTGTCACAACACAAACCAACACGACGCTAATTGATTAGCGTTATCTTCAAAAGAATAATCAAACGAAATGCACTCTACACCAAGAATGTGCACACAAAACCCGATGTGGGTGAGGTGCTAATATATGGCGGAGGAAACTGAATTATAACTGAAAGTTAAATACAACTGAATGCAAAGAGACGGTGAACCAACCATTAGAGATTTCCACGCTACCACTTAATGAGTGGGGGGAAAAACATTACAATTAAAAATTAATTCATCCGCTGCGGCATACATCCACTCAATAGTGGGAATTCGCCACTTTTCAGTGGGTGACAAATGAGAGATTAATTTGTTCTTTCTCCACACTGGCGGTAAACCATCTAGGGGTTACAATTTTTGAATAAAATCAAAAAGTAATTGCAAAAATATAAATTACTAAACAGTACTACTGTTTCAGCCTTACAATGCTAAGTATCTGCAAGTACAAAATGTTTATTACAATGAATTTGCAACAGCAAGTTTGCTCCAAACTCCTGCAATGTTTATACTACATTCTCAATTACAAATATGAGTAGAAATTCCAAGGAAACATAGCAAGAGAAGGGAATAATCAGGTCTGATTTGCAGAACCAATAAACTAAATGTTTAGACCAGCAAGTAATCTCCACTAATTTGTTCAAATCTCCACCCAAAAAGCTCCTACCTCCTCCAAATCGAATGCACATAACACTAGAAGCATAAACACCCGAGAAATAGTGCATAACATGGAAAAGTTGAGTCTGATATATGTAAAACCAGCAAACTCAAACATTATCAAAACACGAATAAACCATCTAGGACATGGCGCCCTTCACCCAAGAGTACAATAATGCAAAAACATTGATTATTGGATGGCACAAGACTCTATAACCAACACAAAGAGATGGTTCGGCCCTAGGAGAGGGCGACCTCTCTAAGAAATTAGAGACTCCAAAATAAAATCTGCAAATACACAAGAATGATTGCCTATTGCATAGGAAATGATTGAGCAAATACCCATATGCAAATTAAAATCATTTCAAAAGCTGTAAATGAAAACTCGTTTCAGCCATACTTGAACAAGCAAGTACAAAATTGAAAAATCTCACCAAAATCTTCAACGCTGATGCACAATATGCACTTCTAAATGAAGCACACTCACAACTGACCATCTAGGGAACCATAGTTTCAAGCCCAAAGAATGGTGTAGAAAAGCTAAGCTCCCCCTTAGCCAGGTTCAAAAATCAAATCAACAACATTTCGATATAATTTTCCAAAGATGAGAAATGAGAGAGCAAAGGCCTTCTTTTATAGAATTGAAGATGACTATTGGCTTTCCATTTTCCAACAAAAGGGACGTCCATTTTAGTTTTGCAATAATTTAATTTTTAAAACATTTAATTCACCTTTTTTCTCCTCTTCATTTTGGCGCCCAAATTTCCTTAGGGAAATATTAAACATTTAAATGTTTAATTTGTTTTATTCCTTCATGAGGCGTCCTCCCTTAATGGCCCCCTTTTAAAACAACATTAAGTCATTAATCTAGGCCATGGGGCCTAAAATAAATTTTAAAACATTAATGACTTAAAATAAATCATTTCACCAAAATGAGCCTCAAAATGTTGAAAGTCAATTATGCTCCAAACTGCACTGCCCAAAATGGAAACTGAGCTGACTGCTGATGCTATTGCCCAAGATGGCATTGCCAGAAATATAACTTACTAAAAATAGTAAATTTTGAAAAGTTGCCTAATGCCTTTGCATGCCATACCACTGCGAAGCTTTCTGAAAACCCAAAAAGAATCCGCAATCCAAATCTCGAAACTCCAATGTGTTGGCTAAAAATAGAAAGTTTCAGAAAAGGTTGCCAGATGGAGATGCATGTCACACCATTCCAAAGCTCTCCAAAAACTCAGAAATCTCCACCAGACATGCATCAGAAACTCATACATGCAAACCTTCAAAATTTCTTCAGAACCCCTATAAAATAGGAAACCCTAATTTTTCCTCTGACAAGCCTATGGGCTTCCAGAAATAGGCTATCAGTCACTGAAGGGTGTATAGCTAAAATGGAGACATTACAGTCTGCCTTTCACAAAATTGCTTGTCCTCAAGCAATTCAAATGCCATCTCAAAATCATCATGTTGAACCAAATTGAAACTGAATATGATCCCAGGGTCTCAAATTGTAAAGCTCGAAAATCTAACACATTTCAAATTAATCATTCCCATGTTCATTGAACATCCAAGGTGAGATTTAGTGATAGCAGAATAAAATTAACATTCACAAGTGTTCCAAAACAACATTAATTTAATGAATTTGCAAATTTGAGTTTACATACACCACATAGGGGTGTTACAAATCATCCTATTCAATGATACATCAATAAATACATTCATAAAATAGAGTTTCAAGTTACAAACTGGCTAACAAGCCATACATAGTACAATATATGAAGCATATCCATAGCAATAGAATCTCTGAACCTCATCCGCCTTGACACCATCGGTCTTCTTGCGCTGAGGCTAAGAGTGCGGTTAAGATGCCTTTTCCACCCAACCATGAAGTACATGACTTGGGTTTTTTCCTAACTCGAAAATATCCCCGACCCTACATGAGGAGCCTAGCAACCTTTAACAATAAAGCAGGAGGGAACTCTCGATGCATACTTGTTTGCCTATATGCATTCCTAAACTAGAAAAACATATTTCTTGCAAGCAGGATGTGCCATTAGTTGAAATCTAACAATTATTTTAAACAACACCACTCAATGTTCAATTGCATATGTAAATATTTAATTAATCTAGAATTAATTTTCCATTCTTTTAATTACATATATGAATATAAAAGAAAGTAACCATTTAAAATTTATCGATAATTAAACAATCATTCAAATCACAGGCTAAATGCATCTATATGACATTAAATGTTTGTGTGATCGAGAGCATCATTCCTGCTTTACCCTGCCAAGAAGCTAATCTCCCCTACCTTAGCCACACCCTTGGTCTTCGACCACCTGCCACTCAAGTACACTCAAGCAACCAACATGAGATTAGTATCCAGATAGAATCAAATCAACTTAACTCATAAGATCATAATACATTAATTTTGAATATCATTTTTCCATTTTGCATCATTTTCAAAATAAGACGATATTTCATTCATTACAAATTTTCATGAAATGTAAAACACCGGATTAGTCATCTTTTAATCTACTACATACACATACATTAAGCCATAAACCAAAAACCACATAAAGCAAAAGTAGGCATCACCAAAATTAGAGACGTGACAAATCAATCTAGGAGATTGATAGCACCAACTGATGTAAGCACTGCACTATTGGATGCCAACACAAGAGACCACTAGATTAAAACTAAATTGAAACGTCATGGGAATAAATTCCAGAAGGCCAACAATGGTTTCATCATTTTTAGCTGTTGAATAGCAAACCCAAGTGATACCAGGATTCCAAATCATCCTTAGGAACACTGTTCCTCTAATCCGTTGCGCTACTCTGATTAAAACATCTGAATACCCAAGGTGGAGCAATATATCTCGGTCCACGAAAGACAACGCACTAAACATGTCAGTGCTCGGGTCCCATATCAGTTTGTAGGACCTCCAAACCTCGCTATCATTATTCTGATCAACAAGAAAAATGTTCTCAAACAAGTCATCAAACCCATGCCAAACAAATAACTATGCTCCACACTCTGAACTTTGACCATACTGAAACGTTCCCTTGCTCTTTTGAGGCAGAAATTGAGTCCAAATAGGAGATGGAGAGGCCTGAAAATGAAATAACCAGCTACCAAACGGGTCTGAAATAATCATCTTGAGATCTGATTTTTGGAAAATCAGCATCCAAGAAGGTGAGCAGTAGCAGCAATTCAAGAATTTCTCAACAAAAAAGGCATAATTGTTAATGAACCAAACTGGTGCCACCTTCAGCAAGGGTCCCCATGCCACCACAAACCATCTTTTGATCACACTTTCTTCCCCAATCACTGTTTTATGATCAAAAGTAACAAACCAATAACAAAAAAAGAAGGTAGCAACAATCATAGAACTGAAATTTTGGCACTTATCTCTCGAACGAACCTTCTTTTTATGCATACGAATCTTCATAAAAATATACTCGGAATCCCAAATACTAATTTTCAATTGGAGACATTTCCCAACACAAGAGCAAATGATCACAACTACATTATGAAAATAATGTGCTGGTTTATCCCCTTTAAAATTTTCAATATTACATTCATGTAAAGTAATGCCAGGAACCCAAACCAACAACAGTGAAGAACCACTTCTCAGACAGAGAATTGCTCTCCCATGAATCCTCTGATTTTCTCGTTCCATCTGAATAAACACTTCTTGAAACTCCAAGAAGTATTCAACAAACCTATGTTCGTTGAAGAAATTGAATTCAAAGTCTTGTATCATAAATTGTCGGAAACATTCCATGAATCCTTCATCAAATACAATTCTGAAATCAATTACTCTGAGAGAAGATGGCGACGTATTAAAGTTTGACAAAAACCTCACAAGTATCCTTATCAAACTATGAATAAAATCTTCATCATTGCGCCAATCACTCTTTGTTGATGATCAAAAAGAATGTCTTCATTTCCTTGAGTTACCATTCCTTGCTGAATGGATGTACTAGGAGCAGCAGTAGATTCATCTTCATGTAACTTACATACCACCTCTCCACTGTTGAAAGACCAACTAGAATTTCCTCTTTCTTCAAAAATTCCTAAAGAAATTGCCTCGTCATTTTCAAAAAAAGGATTTGTGTGAAGCACATTGGTACCCACTTCAAAAAGTGGATTATCAAAGGCCTCAAAGACTTGTTGACGAGAATTTGAATGCTCCTGTCTCTCAGGACAACGTTCCAAGTCAAATGTTTCTTGTATGAGATGAAACTCATCAAGAATTTTCTGAAGCTCCTCTACTCTTCCTTTGTTTTCTTGCTCCGAAGAATATGGAACAGCAAAAATCTGATGCTCTGCTTTAATTAGAGCCTCATGCACTTCCTACAACTTATTTTTAGTAAGCTCGTTCCACTCCAATGCCTTGTCAGCAATTTTAGTCACTTTGTCTTTAACACAAATGATGTGCAAAAGACTTGATTTGATTTCCTCCAAGGCAAACTTAATGAACTTCATATCAACAATGGAAATGCAACATACATCTTCTCCTCTAGGCACAACATAAATCAAATTTTCAACATGTCGATGCAATTCATCAAGCTTTGACAGAACTTGAATTCCATTTTCAGTAGTTTGTGAGCTTGAACTGCAACCTTCATATGCTGGCTGAGATGATGTAGTACAACTTTGTCGGATAAAGATTTCAAAAATTGTCTGAGCTATACTCTTCAACTTGTCACGCATGTGGTGGACACTCTCCATCATCCCTTCCATAGCTCCTTCCAATTCCTTAGCACTCTGCCTTAGCTTGGCTTCAAGAGAAGAGAAATCTATTTTATAACTGCTAGAAGCTTCTCCTTCCATGTTGTCTTCTACACATGATTTAAGGGAGCTGGTCAAATCACCTTTTAAATGGGAAGAGACTTCAGCTTCCTCTTTCTCTTTCTCCTCTTTAGCTTGACTTTCAAACCAGCATTCTCCGGAATTGTGAAGTAGCAACTCACTGGTTGAACATGTATCTTCTTCTAACTGAACTACTCTTTCATTTGGATTTACAGTTGTGGCTTCTTTAGTCACATTACATTCTTCTAAAGAATGCCTGGATTTTTCATGTGTTTCAAGAACTGTTGTGGGCATATGGCTTTCTTCTGTTGAATGCATGGACGAGAGAAAATCCGTAGATACCCCTTGAACTGTTGCTATGAATTCAAAGGGATTCCAACTTTCATTCTCCTCTTCAGCTTCAGAAACCTCCTCTTTGTTTTCAACAATCTTCTTCATAATGGTTTCAACTTTTCTTCACACTGACTAAAAATTCCATTAAATAACAAATCAGCAGTGGGAGAAATTTGCTCTTCAGGCTCATAAGCATTCTTGAGAAGGGATTTGACACTTTCAAGAAGAGTATCAACTTCTTTGATGGTGTCAATTAGAACATTCTTAACAGCTACAAACACCCCCTCTTCTTGCTCACTCCAAGTCGAGGTGAAGAGATAATAAAACAAGTGATAAATCTGATTTTCCAGCCCCAATTCAATCAATAGGATGCAAGCTCTAACTTCAGAAAATGCCTCTAAAACAACAACTCTTTTTGAAAACAAACTGCTTCCGATTTCATCCAAATCTTGAAAACTCTCCACTATCATATTTAATGTGATCTTCATGGTTTTTTCATCATAGGGCATTTGGGGTACCTCAATTCTTATCATTTCCATGAAGCAAGAAGAAATCAGCAGCTTGGTTTCTTCATCAGGATGCCTCATCCAATAGGGTTGATTCAAAAAAGTCACTGCAGGAACTAATGCCAACTGCATTTCCTCAGAAGGTGATTGCTTCACTTGTCTCAAACAATGTTTCTTCATCTTCCCTTGATTGAAATTCTTTGTCAAGACTCTTTCCAACCATATAAAGTGTCTCTGCCAACTTCATCTCTTCTTCATTAGCCATGCTTTAATCTGACATCTTCTAAACTGAACTCAATCTGCCCACAGGTCTAGTAATTGTTGGTTTTATGCACGATAGTCAACACACGCCCAAAGAATTATCTTTCTTCTTTACAAGCACTACAACTAGAACACAAAGAGTTTCTTGGTTCCTCGAAACCTCTGCAAAAGCATCAATCTCAGGCCACTGAAATTGAACTTTGTGCTGACCTCTGGTGTAGAATCTGATTCCTCTGTCATTCACCTGTCAACTAACTTTGTCTTTCTCATAGGATGGCAAGATCTTTTGCTCTGACACCACTGAAATGCGCCCCTTAATTTTTTCCTGGAATTGTCTCAACACAAACCATTACTATGCCAATTGATTAGCATTAACTTCCAAAGAATAATCAAATGAAATGCGCTCTATGCCAAGAATTTACACACAAGACCCGATGTGGGTGAGGTGCTAACATATGGCAGAGGAAACTGAATTATAATTGAAAGTTAAATACAACTGAATGCAAAGAGGAGGTGAACCAGCCATGAGAGATTTCCATGCTTCCACTTAATGAGTGTGGGGAAAAACATTACAATTAAAAATTAATTCATCCGCTGCAGCAGGCATGTGACAAATGAGAGATTAGTTTGTTCTTCCTCCACACTGGCGGTAAACCATCCAGGGGTTACAATTTTTGAATTAAATCACAAAGTAATTCCAGAAATATAAATGACTAAACAATACTACTGTTTCAGCCTTACAATGCTAAGTATCTGCAAGTACAAAATGTTTATTACAATGAATTTGCAATAGCAATCTGCTCCAAACTCTTGCAATGTTTATACTACATTCTCAATTACAAATATGAGTAGAAATTCCAAGGAAACATAGCAAGAGAAGGGAATAACCAGGTTTGATTTACAGAACCAACAAACTAAATGTTCAGACCAGCAAGTAATCTTCACTAATTTGTTCAAATCTCGACCCAAAAAGCTCCGATCTCCTCTAAATCGAATGCACATAGCACTAGAAGCATAAACACCCGAGAAATAGTGCATAATATGGAAAAGTTGAGTCTGATATATGTAAAACCAGCAACCAATATGCAGACCAACAAACTTAAACATTATCAAAACATAAATAAACCATCTAGGACATGGCACCCTTCACCCAAGAGTACAATAATGCAAAAAAAAATTGATTATTGGATGGCACAAGACACCATAACCAACACAAAGAGATGGTTCGGCCCTAGGAGAGGGTGATCTTTCTAAGAAATTAGAGACTCCAAAATAAAATCTGCAAATAAACAAGAATGATCACCAGCATATGAAATGATTGAGCAAATACCCATATGCAAATTAAAATAATTTCAAAAGCTGTAAATGAAAATTTGTTTCAGCCATGCTTGAACTAGCAAGTACAAAATTGGAAAATCACACCAAAATCTTCAACGTTGATGCACAATATGCACTTCTGAATGAAGTACACTCACAACTGACCATCTAAGGAACCATAGTTTTAGGCCTGAAGAATGGTGTAGAAAAGCTAAGCTCCCCCTTAGCCGGGTTCTGAAATCAAATCAACAACATTTCGATATAATTTTCCAAAGATGAGAAATAAGAGAGAAAAGGCCTTCTTTTATAGAATTGAAGATGACTGTTGGCTTTCCATCTTCCTCCAAAAAGGACGCTTATTTTAGTTTTGCAATAATTTAATTTTTAAAACATTTAATTCACCTTTTTTCTCCTCTTCATTTTGGCATCCAAATTTCCTTAGGGAAATATTAAACATTTAGATGTTTAATTCCTTCATGAGGCGTCCTCCCTTAATGGCCCCCTTTTAAAACAACATTAAGTCATTAATCTTCCTCGAAAAGGGATGCCCATTTTACTTTTGCAATAATTTAATTTTTAAAACATTTAATTCACCTTTTTTCTCTTCATTTTGGCGTCCAAATTTTTTTAGGGAAATATTAAACATTTAAATGTTTAATTTGTTTAATTCCTTAATGAGGCGTCCTCCCTTAATGGCCCTTTTTAAAACAGCATTAAGTCATTAATCTAGGCCATGTGGCCTAAAATAAATTTTAAAACATTAATGACTTAAAAGAAATAATTTCACCAAAATTAGCCTCAAAATGGTGAAAGCCAGTTATGCTGCAAACCGCATTGCCCAAAATGGAAATTGAGCTAACTGTTGATGCTACTAGCCAAGATGGCACTGCCAAAAATAAAACTTACTAAAAATAGTAAATTTTCAAAAGTTGCCCAATGCCTTTGCATGTCATACCACTACGAAGCTTTCTGAAAACCTAAAAATAATCTGCAATCTAAATCTTGAAACTCCAATGTGTTGGCTAATAGCAAGTTCCGAAAAAGGTTGCCAAATGGAGATGCATGTCACACCATTCCAAAGCTCTCCAAAAACCCAGAAAACTCCACCACACATGCATCAAAAACTTATACATGCAAACCTTCAAAATTGCTTCAGAACCCCTATAAAATAGGAAACCCTATCTCTGACAAGCCTACGGGCTTTCAAAAATAGGCTATGACAGTCACCGAAGGGTGTTGACACACATTTCAATGCTCGACAAAATCTTTTTTATATAAATCTATCTAGTGCAAAGTACAATTTATCATAACTAAAGGATGCATATGATTTTTAGTTAAAACAGAGATACAATACCATAAGTGAAACAAGATCGGATTGTAGACACACAAACATTAAGCACAAAAGGATTACACACTAAGTTGGAAAGCTTCTTTTGATAATAATTGTAAAACAAGGCTTACAATAATTATGAAATTGCAGTTAACACAAAAGAATTGAATGGTGAAACTTTGAACTCATTGAACAAAAATTTCAAGATTACGAAAGCCTGAAAATTACTATTAGAAATTAAGTGCAAAAGAGCACTTATTGCTGGTGTGAATAGGGTTATTCCCCTAAGTAGTTCCACTATTGGGTCCTTTTCATACCTTATCAATTAAGTTTACTTAGGACACTTTTAAGGCATTTCCACTTTATGCCTCATTTAATAAAATTAAGACATTTGTCATAATCTTATGTTGTTGTCTCACTTTGGCCTATATAACTGTAAGAGAGGGGGACCAACCATGTCAAGGCTCCAGGTCACTAAGAGTCGAGAGTGGACGACTGCCCTAACTTACCTCAATCTAAAGGACAAGGATCGAGAATGAAGAGCACTATGTAGTACTTGTGTCACTCTTCAGACTCGAGTTTCAAGTTCAGGCTAGGTGAGTTAGTTTTTAGGATCAGTACTATACCTCAGACAACTCTTTGTTCAAGGACGGAAGCACGGTTCTGAGATGACAACCCGACGTGCTGGCATCTCTGTGGTGCATTAGCATCTGTACGGGCATAAAACGTAAGACATTAAAAATATTAGAAAAACCGGCTAAACAACCTAGCTAGTAAATAATGAAGTACAAAAAGTAAATGCGTAGATAATGAAGCAAGTAAATAAAGACTAAAGTGACAAAGATTAACTCACAAAAATGCCAGTTCGCCAGCTAGCACCACAGGTACGTTCACCTACACACAAAAAAGAGGGAAAATTGTTGGGGCTATATAAGGGCCTGCCTCAGTCAGACCCCCGTTTTGGTGTTTCCACCTCCACGGACAGCTAGAAAGCAACAAAGTAGAATATGCGATCAAGGAAAGAAAGTGAAGAACACTACAAACAATACTATGCTACTCAATCAAATCAGAAAGGAGAGGACTGAGGCATTACCACTTCCACCCAAAAGCTCACTAGCCAATGGAAGGAGAATGCAAGGTATGGACTTGGAAAAGTCACCACAACTGCAACGGTGATGAAGGGAGGTCTCTCAAGACTCCAAGCCCACACTTGTAAAGTTGCCTTACACTTGCGATATGGAGTTGATGGAGTGCCAAAGCTGCTGCAATGCTCAAAAGTGGAGTGCTGCTGCTTGAGAGTGAAGAAGGTTGAGAAATTGCTTAGAGAGTTCAAGAGAATTGCTAGAGATCCAAATGAAGTGAGAATGAATGTTTTTGAAGGTGGGATGGGAAGAATTGAAATTGAAAAGAACCATACATATGTTCTCATTTATCAATGATAGAATCATTCATGTATTTGAATGCAGTCATATAAACTGAAATGTAACATTGCATTTTAAAGCAATAAAGCACTGAAGCAAATGAATAACAAAGACACAAGTAGACACAAGATATGCCGAGTGGAAAACCCTCTTGGGGTAGAAAAACCACTCCTGAACCTGCTGCCTTTTTCAGGCTTTCATTTCAATAATTATTTTGACAAAGCCTCAATGGCTGATTTCTGAGCACCGACTCAAGGAGCACCAACCCCTCTGTTTAGAGACACCAATCTCAAGGAGCACCAACCCCTTTGTTTAGAGACACCAATCTCAAGGAGCACCAACCCTTTTTCTATTTTTCAATAGAACATACAATAATATAGAGGATCTCTCTGTTTCTCTTATTTCTGTCAAGTGCCTCTTGATAGACAATGCATAGAATTCTCAAGAGTCAAGAATGACTCTTCAGGATTCCATTCATTATCAAATCTTGATACAACTTGAGGAAAATAATCTAGTTACAGTGTCAATACAACTTCTCATCAAACTGCATTACATTGATATGACTTTTTTTTCCTTTTCTCACTCTCTCTTTTTCAATCTTTCATGATGCGGAATACAAAACAAACAACACATTGTATTTTCCAAATTTTCAGCATCACACTTACATTACCCCATTTCCTCACTTACAAAGCAGAACTGCCCTTATTTCTTTTTAGGTTTATCAGAGATGATTAAGCCCTAATCTCTCTGTTTTCCTCTTTTTACATTTACATCATTACATCCCATGAAGGGTTACAACAGTTGCTCATTTTTCACTTTCAAAGAATTACTCAAAGATGATTATCAAGTTACCATGTTACAGTCGAGCAACAGTGATAGATGTTACCATGATCATGAAGGAAAGATCATTCTAAAAGGATCTTCTTACTGGATTACTCAAGCATTGTGCAAATATAGCAGGCAGACTGAAACCTGTTCTCTCAAGCAGCCTGCACAAGCAATGCTAAAAACAAAACAGCAAGCACTAAACCAAATCTTCAACTTCCATGCAGAAGCAAGCACTTATCCCTTATTAACCTTGCCAGTAAAGGTAACGGTTCTGCAAAGATAAATAGATGAATACCTGTGAAGACCAAAAAAGAATTTGCCATGAGCAATTTACCAGATCTGCGAAGTAACTAAGCAGCCCAAGCTCTTTCCTCATTCGAGCTTCCAACCGATGGCAGGAGACTGACAGGTGAAACGACCATTGTCATGGTCTTCCTATCTTCCTTATACGTTGTCAAAGTTCAGTAACCCTGCAGATTTCTCAATGAAATGGCTGAAAGAAAAACTGTCATGATGGCAGCCAGAGTAGGGTTCCAAACCCTTCGAGCAATAAATTTTTTTTGACCTAAACTTCCAAAACAAACACATCGTAATCCTTTGCAAAAAATGAAAGTCATTTGGAGTCCGAGAGGGCATACATTAAATTATCAAAAATTCATTAATAGACTTTGAAATCCGCTTTCTTACTGCATAGCCGCGGTCTTCTTTCGGACAGCCCGCGGTATAGCGGTGACTAGCACTAACTGTTACTGCTTCCTTTACCGCCCAACCGCGGTCTCCCTTCGGACTACCCGCGGTACAACGATAGCTCCTTGTAAACCGTTAACTGTTTCCACCGTGCTACCTCGGTTACGCTTCTGACAGTCCGCCGTATAGCGGTAGCCACCTTGCTTGCCGCTAGCCGCTTCCACCGCATTACCGCGTTTAACTTTCTAACTGCTCATGGTGTTGCGGTAGCTTTTTGCTTGCCGCTACGGTTTCCACCGCACTACTGCGGTTACTAGCTTAACTGCCAGCGGTAGCGCGGTAAGACCTTTGTAGTCTGCGGTCTTACCAAAGTCAAGTATGCCGACGAAAAACAAACTCATAATGCCTTTTCAAAAATGTGAGCAAACAGTGACTTGCATGCCGACACGCATTATATCAATTTGATAGCCATTGACTAAAAACAAATTGCCATCACATTTGAAATCCAATGCTATAATTATGATCAATGGTATCCAAAAACATGAAGACTGATTTCATGTAAAAACCACAAAGCTATAAACACAATACAAAACAACCCTTATAGAATGCCAAAAACTGAATACCCAGAGCTTCAAGAACATGTTTCAATTTCAAGATGCTTGTTACTGATCAAGCCATAATTAGTCAACAATGAAGTAAGTATGCCAATGTCAAATGAATATCAAATATCAACTATGCCAAACAAATGCCATAATAAGACCAGACTGAGAAATGCTTCCAAGGCACCAACCCAGGGCAGTTTTGACATCAAGGACAAATGCCACAGAAGAAGTCAACAGAGGGATGTTACAATTCGACCTCAATCGAGTGTGTAACACCTCTGCCGATTTTAGATGCAGGAATCCGTCAGGGATGGCAGCGCGCCGCGTGGACGTTCGTGCGTACGTCCCCGACAAATATTCTCTCACCGACATACAAGACAAATGCCAAGTGGATGGAAGGCAAGTGGGTGATGTGGAATTTTGCTTTCGGATTTGATTTTCTAAGGTGAGGGTATGTGAAAGGGGAATTTGCCCAAGGGGTGCAAATTCGCTCCTAAACATTTTGCCCCCACTTTAGCGAGCACGAGTATCAATGAGTGCTTGGTAAAGTAGATAGAAGAGATAGAAATGTATACCTAAACTATCGAGGAAGCATACCGCGATCTGGTGAACTCGAGAGCACAGGGCAGGCAAGGGACTCCATAGGTACTCTCTCCTGAGGAGTTTCAAACAAAAAGACTCCATAGCTTCACAGAACTATGAAGTTGCACAAAGTACACTATAGGTCCTCGTACCAACGATGGAAAAATCTTGTAGGATGAAAGCGTCTTACATGCCCATAGACCTGCAAGAAGGCTACCCCCAAGTTCTCTCTCATGAAGGAAGCCCAATGAAGTAATCGTCTTGCAGGTCCGTAGACCTACAAGAAGGCAACCTCCAAGTTCTCTCTCATGAAGGCCAATGAAGTAAGCACCTTGCAGGCCCGCAGACTTGCAAGGAGGCATCCCTCGAGTTCTCTCTCATGAGGGAAACCCGAATGAAGGAGTTTTCGCAAATGGATTGGAAAACGGTTTTACAGGCGCACTCGCGAAGCGACATGTTTATCTGCAAATAAAACATGTTAGAAAACAAAGCAGCCATGCAAGCAATCAAATAGACAGTCACGCAAACTGTCAACAAATTGGAAGGCTTTCAAAGGGGTCCCTCGGGAACCCTTCAAAAGAAAAGGGGTCCACTCAAGGGATGCGCTGTTTGAAAGTGTAAGAAAAATGTTTTTTCTCAAATCAATTCATCATGAAGGAATCCTTTTGAAAGATGTTCACTTCATCAAGGAATTTGAAAGGAAGAAGATGGCCCCTCACGAGGGGAAGGTCGAGGCTTCTCCCGCAGCAAAAAGCTGCCCCCCCCCCGGGAGGAAAGTTCTCAAGTTCTTTTTTTGCAAACCCATGAAGGAAACACGTTCCGTTAGGGGTCCAATTCGAGAATGTAATTTTTGAAAAAACATGCAAGGGTTTTTGAGAAAAGATTCGTTGGTAACAAATGTGTTTTTATAAAATCAAAGTATCATGAAAGAGGCGTTATCACACATACGAGGGACAACTCAAGCAAAGAAGAGAGAAAGACAAGAAAAGAGTGAAAGAGAAATAGCAACATCACGAACAAGAGACACAGAGGGATCTGGTTTTGTGGCGTTAGAGCTACTCATGCTTATATAAATGATAGGTAACCGCGGTGCAAGGCAAAAGATCATCAATCCCCACCAGATCAAGAAGAATGCATGGAAAACAAAGTAAAAATAAAAACTTGGGTCAACATGGAAGGGAAGCCTAAATGCCTCCAACGGTTTGCATTGTCCCCAATTTGTCGAAAATCAAGGCACAAACATATAAGAATAATGATGCAAATAGAAGAAGGTTCACGACACTTAATCACTCCTATATCCAAGCACCAACAAAGGTGACAAGGGTTATCCAGGAACACGTAACGCAAGCATGGGGGAACACATCACAACACACACCTAATCTAAAATATAAAAAAGAGGCCTCCCCCTAACACTCATCTACCAAGAGATCATCTACTTCCCAATCTAGATCATTGTAAGGGGAAGGTGGACAAGCTTGCAGTGGTGGAATTTTAAAGGGAGGAGCTTCCGACCCTCCCGCAACAAGGGCTAAGGAAGAAGCCCTCGCAAGGTCTTCTCCGCTAGGCTCTTGTGGAGCTATGGTCAGCGATTTTGCAACGATCGCCGACAAGGTTGGGACTTCGTCCAGAGAGTTGAACATGTACTTTATAGGAGTGCCATGTCGTACCTCAACGGATGGAGAGGATGATGCCTGAGATTCACCGCTTGGCTCACCGAGCGATTTGGGAGCGGTGACAAACTCAAGGGATGTCGGAGCTGGCTCCATCACCAAGATGGAATAAGCTAGCGCAGGAACACCTTTTGGAGAAGGTGGGCTCCTCTTACGCCATCCATTTCTGGAAGGGCCGACCTTCGCTTCTTGCTTCATCGGGGGATGTGAACTCCCCACAGATGAGGCAAGAGGCGCAGAGGAGGAGGAGGAGAAAACCGCGGCGGACACCATCGAAGTGTTCGACATGTCCACGAGTTTTGGAAACGGCGGGATCTTCGAAAGAGACATTAGAAGAGGCGGCTCGACCAAGGGAGCAATAAATACCTGCACCTTTTCAGGGTCAAGCGCACTCGTGCTCATCGCGAGAGCCGAAAACAAAGTTGAGTTTTGTTGAACAAAATCAAAGGGGAGGAGAGAGGACACAGTAGGAGGCTCTGATACAGGGGCGGTCGACTCTTCTTCCTTTTTCTGCAAAGTGGCTTGCACAGCTGCCAGAGCCTTTCGTCGATGCTTGCGCTCATGCGCAAGATGGTTTCTACGACCCTTTGAGCTAGAGGTTGGGTGCTGGGAAGGGATAGAACACTCCTGCTCAACCATAGGAGTGTCCATCACAACCGTTTTCGGCGGAGGGACAAACTCCTGAATGGGAGCAGGAGAGAGCGATTGAGAAACAATGGGGGAGTCAGCTCTAGCGCATCTTCTCGTTTATTGCTTTAGGAGCAAGAGCGGTGGGAGGTCTCAAAAGTCAGACATAGAGGATTCCCCGTGGGGACCCTTTCTTCTGCCATATCGAACGGGCCTAGGCTTCGTGGGCAGAACGGGGAGCTCAAATGCAAGACGCTTGGGCTTTCGCCAATCGGGCACCATGGGATTCTCCCGCAAGCAGGAAACATAATTTGATGGCGCTGCAACAGGGCAAGGGGAAGTGTCAGGCTGGACAGCGGAAGAGGAGGAAGGGGGGCCTTGAGAGCGCTTCTCTTCTTCTCTTCTACGTGCCTTGGCGACATCATTATTAGCTTTTAAGCAGGCCCTATGCGAGATAGGATAAGGAGATGGAGGGTACCTCACCTTAGGCGTTAAGCGCGCCTTCTTGTACTTTTGATATGTTCAGTACAGGAAGTCCTTCCTAAGTGGAAGGGGACCAATGCGTGCAGACCAAAAGTCATCTAAGGAATAGTTATCATGCGCAATTGGTGGTTTATAACTAGTGTCGTGAATCACATGCACTGAACCCCCATGAATAAACTTTAGACATTTATGCACAACTGAGGGAATTGCGTTCATAGCTACTAGCCAAGGGATGCCTAGCTTTACTCTAAAGAGTTCAAACCCCAGGATTATGTTAAACAACAGGTTTACAGATTTATGTTCGACAAGGATTGACAAAATGACACTACCAAGGGGAGGTACGAAAAGCTCGTTATGCGTACTTATGGTGCTCACAAGTGCGTCGTACCCATCTTTATGCAGGAAGTTAATTAACATAATCTCCTCGATTATGATATTCACTTGAGATGTCGGGTCAACAAGAACACCCGCTACAATGTTCTCATTGATTTGCGCAGGGATATAAAGAGGAGATGGTTCTCTATTGAAACCCATCAGCAGGTCCTGCGAGGTGAAGGTTATACTTGGACCACTACTCCCAGGCTGTGCAAAGGGGATAGGTGAATGCAGGAAAGAGGCCATCACCCACACTAAACAATACTCTCACAGAGCCCCCCTAAGGTTTACAATTACACTGTGACCCAACTAAGGCTTCGCAATGCAACACGTACAAAACCTTCCAACTATGCTTACTAGGAGTCGTAGGTTGCGTTGTAAGGCTAAGGCCTCACAACACTCACACCTACAACGCTCCTAGAACACGAGGAAATGAGCTTTCAGTATTGCAGGACGAAATCAAAATGGTTCACATCAGGTTCACCAAAAATGTAAGAGAGGGGGACCAACCACGTCAAGGCTCCAGGTCACGGAGAGCCGAGAGCGAAGGGCTGACCTAACTTACCTCACTCTAAAGGACAGGGATCGAGAATGAAGAGCACTATGTAGTACTTTTGTCACTCTTCAAACCCGAGTTTCAAGTTCAGGCTAGGTGAGTTGGTTTTTTAGGATCAATACTGTACCTCAGACAACTCTCTGTCCAAGGATGAAAGCGCGGTTTTGGGATGACAGCACGGCGCACTGGCGTCCGTACGGGTAGAAAATGTAAGACATAGTAAAAATACTAGAAAAACCGGCTAAACAACCTAGCTAGTTGACTATAACGAAAATGACAAAATAATGAAGTACAAAAAGTAAATGCGTAGATAATGAAGCAAGTAAATAAAGACTAAAGGGACAAAGATTAACTCACAGAAACACCAATTCGCTAGCTAGCTCCACACGTACATTCACCTACACACAAGAAAGAGGGAAAATTGTTGGGTTTGTATAGGGGCCTACCTCAGTCAGACCCCCATTTTGGTGTTTCCACCTCCACTGACAGCCATATAGCAACGAAGTAGAATATGCGATAAAGGAAAGAAAGCGAAGAACACTACAAACAATACTATGCTACTCAATCAAATCACAAAGGAGAGGAGTGAGCCGTTACCACCTCCACCCAAAAGCTCACTAGCCAATGGAAGGATAATGCAAGGTATGGACTTGGCAAAGTCACCATAGTCGCAGCGGTGATTAAGGGAGGTCTCGCAAGACTCTAAGCCCACACTTCTAAAGTTGCCTCACACTTGCGATGTGGAGTTGATGGAGTGCGAAAGTTGCTGCAATGCTCAAAAGTGGAGTGCTAGAATGCTGCTTGAGAGTGAAGAAGGTTGAGAAATTGCTTAGAGAGTTAAAGAGAAGTGCTAGAGATCCAAATGATGTGAGAATGAATGTTTTTGAAGGTGGGTTGGGAAGAATCTGCCATTTTCGGGATCTGTTGGTCGAAGAGGGACGTTACAATTCGACCCCAATCGGTTGTGTAACGCCTCTGCCGACTTCAAATGCAAGAATCCGTCAGGGACAGCAGCATGCCGCGCGGATGTTCATGCGCCGTGCGTGCGTTCTCGACAGATATTCTCTCACCCACATACAAGACGAATGCCAAGTGAATGGAAGGTAGGTGGGTGACGTGGAGTTTCTCCTTCAGATTTGATTTTCTAAGGTGAGGGTATTTGAAAGGGGAATTTGCCTAAGGGGTGCAAATTCGCTCCTATACAATAAACAAGCGTCTCTCACATATCGTACACATAATATATTCTATTTGCATTTTTTGATAGGAATATAGTTTATTCTTGTCATATTGATCTTCTAAGTATTTGCGTTTTCCATTAGGCCTTTAGATCTTGGATAGCTATATCCATAGCTAAATCTTACACTTATTTATATTCTCTACAAAGTTCAACTCTAGCTATGACTCCTTACATGACATGCAAGTTTTATTACAATTTTTTTTGTCAATAAAACTAAAGTCCAAACCGTGCATCAATCACTTAAATTGGTTGTTTAAATTATTACAAACTAAGACTTAGAAGTTCATGCCTCTTGGATGACAAGATAGATGATCTCAGGATAGCTGACTTTGAGCTACAAGCTAGCTTTATCCATAAATAACTTTGGATGATGATTTAGATGAAATTCTTTGATTATTTAAATTTTCCAAATCTTTTATATTTCTCGACATTTCTTCATGATGACATCGAAAATAATTCACAAATTTGGTGAAATTGTAACTTGAAGATGCTTAAACGGGCACAATTTATTGATCAAATCACCACTTTCACTGGGCACAGTTTTATTCATGCAACATCACTTTGTTTGGACTGGCAAAGAATTCTAAAAGGTGTACCTTGAAATTTTACACAAGCAATTTCTGCTTGTTGATGTCACTTATACAATATCTGACATCCTTTAAAAAGTGTGCTATACTTATTTCATCAGGCGCAATTTCTCCCTTGTGACTGCCACATAAGAAAAGACAAAACGAATGAGAAAAGTGCACTGCCTTTTAACTTTTTCTCAAGTACAATTTTACTTATTTCATTGTTAATTTTAGAAAATATCAAATAAAATCAAAAAGTGCACTTTACTTTTGGCATGAATCACATGCTGGAAGTTGTTTTACTTGCTGACTGGATATTGCTTGTCTTTTTATGGTGCCTCTCTGACATCTGACTGCTACCCTTCATATGCTTCTACATTTTATAAAGTGTGTTCAGTTTGGAGTTTGCCGAGGTGCGTTTCTCTCTTTCTGCCACTGTTTTCGTTGGTCAAGAAATGAGCTTTTGTCTCTTTCCCTGCATTATCTTTCTCTTTTTGGTGTTGTAGTTTTTGTTGCCTGGCTTATTTAGTTGCTGACTAGGTGCTACTTTGTATGTGCTGACTCAGAGATAAAACCACCAAACTCCTATATATTTTCCTTGGCACTATTCTTTAGACAATATCCTATCTTGCTCTAGGTGCCATTCTGTATGTTTACTGTATGTGCCATCTCAAAATGTCATGATAAACTTAGTTGTGCTGATTGGGTGACTGAGAATATGTGCCAACCTTTATTTTGCTGATTGATTGAGCAATACAAAACTGTGCCAAAATACCGTTTCTTTCCTTGCATGATTCACTAAACTCAAATCTACTTGCTGGATGGTGGTGTTAACGTTAAAGGGATGCTTCTTAGACTTAGTTTAATGCCGTGTTTGCCAATGCATTCTTTCACAGCTGCAAGTTACAGCAAAACATAGTCAACAACTTCATCTTTAACTTGATTCAGGAACATATGAGACCACAGTCAATTTGCAAAAACTTATTAGTCAAAAAAATTGGACCAAGACAAGACACCATTATCACTCATTAGGAATGACTACTAATACGGGTTTGGCTTTGACACACAATTGATTGGTAAATTGATGATGGAAAATGGACATCATGTAATATGATCATTGAGTTTCTGATTGGGTACAACACACACTGTTCCATTTTTAGTTGTACCAAAGGGTGAAAATTAAACTGCTAATAGCCCCCAAGCTTCATGTTTGCTGGTTTGGTGATGCAACATAACATGCATGATTTGATGTGTTAGGGTATGCTCTTATGCATATTAGACCAAAAGAAATATTGTTGTTTGTTGTCTTGGAATAGTACACCTCCTAGATGAGTGCTTGGCAAGGTTCTCGAGCTTGTAGAGATGGTGGTCAGACTGATAGAGGTAGACAATATGTTAACCCTACACCATAGTAGGTATAGGCTAACTTCAAATTTGTATTTGGATGAGTAGAGGGAAACCTAGTTAGAGAAGTTGTGACTCAGTGTGGGAATCACTATGATGATTTGGATAGGAGGGTGACTAAGGTAGTATGCATGGGATGACCAAGCTTGACTTGGATCAAATAGAATTGTGATGATTCATTACATAGCTTGGGAGTTGTCATTTGATTTGTTTCTACGTAATATATTTTCAATCTGAAATGATGTAGCCAATCATTTATAAATCAGATTTATCCATAATTCCATGGAGTTTCGGAATAGGTTGATGAGTTTTTGGGACAAGGGGACCAAAGACGTTGATTTGGGGATGGCAGTTGGAAAGGTTTAGGGGAGAAACTCCCAGCAGGGTTGAGAGGCAGCGTGCATACCACACTGGCCTTCATGGTACATGCCATATGCATAATTTTATCCCAATGTTCTCTCCAACCCTAAATCCACACTATTTTAATATTTGTAATTAAATCTTCATTTTTAAGAGAGCTAATAGTGAAGTTGAAGAATTTGGCTGATCTTAATGATGAGGGCTATGCAGTTTTTGTAACTTTTATTCAGTGTTATGGTGTGGGTGGGGTCTATTAGACTCTAAGGATTAGGGGTAGTGGCCCAAATTTCAAAAAAATCCATGTTTTTTTAGAAGTTATGTTTTTAAGTGCTAGATGTGGGGGATGGCTCCAAGTTTTTTGAACATGACTGAGTTTCATTGGGGGAGGTTGGGGGTGGCAGTTCAAAGCAACATGTCCTTGTTGAACACTGGACTTCTCATTGGACTAAAGTATCTTTTAAAAGTTCGAGTAAAATTCTGTCCAAATTTTCACATATCAAAATAGCATTGTTAAAAATTTAGAGAAACTCAAAATTTGATTATTTTCAATGTTCGATTGAGTTTCTTGACGTGGAGATAGGGGGATTGGTTTTAGGGATGGAGGGACTGGGTGCCTAAGTTTGGGGACGTCAAGGGGACAACGGCGGGGGCGGCAGGGGAGGGGTGCTGAAATACATATAGTACGTGAAAATTTAGTTATAAAATGACGTATAACTGGAGAAGCCTAAGGAATAAGTAAAGTTTCAACAAATTGCAATGATTGCATTGAACTACCAGTAGTTTTTAAATTTTTAAATTAACTTTTAATAGTTTACATTGAAAATCAAAATATAGACATTGGAACGAGGACTAAAAGTTCAATTTTTTTTAATAATGATTCATAATTACAATCAACAATGTTCAAAGTTCAAAGTTCAAAAACAAAATAGTAAATACTAGATAGTAATACTAATGACTCGTGAGTCAATGGCTAATGGCTTGATGCCTCTAATCATCCACAAGATCCATGCCAATGTCCTCATCACTGGAATTGCCGGACCCCACATGCT
Organism: Sequoiadendron giganteum; assembly: GCA_007115665.2. Taxonomy (NCBI): domain Eukaryota; kingdom Viridiplantae; phylum Streptophyta; class Pinopsida; order Cupressales; family Cupressaceae; genus Sequoiadendron; species Sequoiadendron giganteum. Next base: position 18,443,684 of record CM021102.1, on the reverse strand, counting down.
ACCCTCTTCCTCTTGCAAGAATGAAGAAGCTTTGTTGCAAGGTGTGCGCCCTTGGTCCCCTTGTGCTATGCAGCACAACGCTCGAGTTCGTGACATGGCTTAACCGCCTCCCATGGATTCATTAACTCTGGCGGCTGTATTGGGCATGAATAGTGTAATGTCCCTTTTCAGGATAACCCTAAATCTTGCCCTAAAATCACAAGCTTAATGTAGTTAGGGTTATAACTCACCACTTAGATCCTTAAAGAGAGATAAACCTTGGTTTAGAGCCTATGATAATGTTAGAGATCCATCTCTCAAGTAGCCTGACAATTGGCACTCCATATTGAACATTGGAATTAAGTACGAGTAAATCTATATTAGACATCACAACCAACATTTCCCCATAATTGATCACACTTCTCATGTTGCACGAAGGTAGGAAGGTATGATTACAATGGTGGATCTCATGCTTCAACTAGACCCAAGGGCAGTACCCTGATTAATTAGGCAGAAACCCTCTTGGCCCTTGTGGGCTCGTCATGTCCCACCCCTGGGTGGCGTATCTAGTGGATACCAACCTAGACCCAAAGGCAGTAGCTTGATTAATCAGGCAGAAACCCCCTTGGCCCTTGTAGGCTCATCATGTCCTACCCCAGGTGGCGTATCTAGGTGGCTCCATTACACGGATTCCCCCTCTTGTGATCCTACTTCCCTACCATAATGGAACATTGTAATGTCCCCATGTTAGCCCTACACTCTTTTTGAGGTTTTAGCCTATTTTCGGAAACTCATAGGCTAAACAGAATTGAAAATTAGGGTTTCCTATTTTTTAGGAGGTTTTAGTTGTAGTTTTGAGGGCTTATAGGCATGGGTTTTTGATGCATGTTTGGTGGAGTTTTCTGGGTTTTTAGAAAGCTTCAGAATGGTGTATCATGCATCTCCATCTGATAACTTTTCCAGGCACTTACTATTTATAGTAAGTCATGTTTGGCTTCCCGGTTTGTGCTCAGAAGGCATTTGGAAACACTTACTATTTATAGTAAGTCATGATTACTGCTCAGTCAATGTTTAGATAATGTTTTGCAAACTTACTATTTATAGTAGTTGCTATTTTTGGTAAGTTTATTTATAGCAGTATCCTTCTAGTAGCAGCTCAATCATCTGCAGTTCACATTTTGGGCAGTGTGGTTTTTCAGTTGGTTTTTGAGGGGTTTTGAATTAACTTACTATTTTTGGCATTGGCTATTTTTAGTAAGTCTATTTGTGGCAGTGGCACCATCATCATTTCTGTTTAGGTCATCATTCTATTTTTGGCAGATTCAGTTTGAATGTTGGCTTTGGGTTTTGGCTTCTATCCCTCTTTGGACTGAGTCGCAGACTTAGTCAATTTTCATATCTTAAAGTTGTACCCCATGCCTAGGCTTGATGACTTTAAGTTGTCTTAATGAGGGGGACATAAGGGTGTCGATTTTCATAAAGCATTTAAATGTTTATTGTTGCAATTTGAAATGGACGCCTAAAAGGGAAATGTTTTAATATTTTAAAATAAAGTAATTGCTAAAAGGTGGCGTCCCTTGGAGGAATTGAACAGTTTCTTGTTGGGAGTTACAGTTTGCTTCATTTGCCAATTTGAAGCTTATATATTTGTGCTTTGCTCTTGGTATGATGTCTTGGAAAATTGAATAGTAAGGTTATGCTGCTGGTTTGAATCCAAAACCTGGCTAAGGGGAAGTTTGCGAATTCAATCCATCCTTCGGGCTTGCAACTATGGCTTCCTAGGTGGATCATTTATGGCTGTATTTCACCTTGAAATACAGATGGAGCTTCAATTGATAGAATCGAACAGGTTGTTGATGTAAAACTTGTTTTTGGCAAGTTGCTGATTTGGCCTGGCTGAAGCTATTTTTTGTTCATAGCTTCAATTGTGATTTTGGTTTTGTTTTGGGTATTGGCCCAAGCTGTGCTACTGTGGAGGGCGCCCCTTCCTGTAAATTTGCAGATTTTAATATCAAGTTTTTGTTTTTTAAGAGAAAGTCGACCTCCATGAGGGGCCGCACCATTTGGTTATTGCATTGGGATTCGTGCCTTCTGTTATCTTCTGTTTCTGGCTCAAATTTCCATTGGAGTTTGGACGTCTAGCTTCCAGCTATTGATCGACTGTGGTAGGGAAGCATTTAGAGCTGTTTCAGAGGAGTTTTGTCCAAATTGGTGAATCTATAGCTTGCTGGTCTGATTTTCTGTACTCTTTGTTTCTGATCAGATTAGATAAGTTTAATTATCTTGCTGTTTTGAGCTTCATATATGCATCTTTTCATATTGTAAATGTTAGAGGAAGTGATACTCTAACCATTGCTCTTTTTGAGAATTCATGGTTGATACATTGCAGCTGTTTAGTAGTACTAACAACAATTTGTTTACTTGCTGCAATTTACTTGTTTGTAATTCCCCCCACGAAATAAAGTGGTTGTGTGGATTGTATACCCCCCACAGTTTAAGTGGAAGTGAGGTTAATTGGCTGGCTTGCCGCCTTTAATTGTTTGTAATAATCACACCCACAAAATAAGTGGAGTATTCCCACCGCTTGTGGATGCCTGCATAAGCAAAAGAAATTGTATTTCAGTTTAATATCTAGCACTCCACCATATGTTAGCACCTCACCTTGCAAAAGGATCTTGCGTGCACATTCTTGGTGTTGAGTTTAACTCTTTTTTTTCAGTTGTTATCAAGTTATTAGATCCTAGGGATCCTCTGACCATATGCCCGCCCCTCCTCCTTAAATGGTTTTAGGGCGCATTCTTGGTTAGAGTTGTTTCAACTGTGTTTTGGTTTAGAGCTAATTCTTAACGGGTGCATTATTTACATTGTTGTGACTGAAAATTAAAGGCAAAAATTAAGGGGTATATTTCAAACATGGACCTCATAATACAGACAAATGATTGACTACAGACATACATAGACATGTCTGAATATAATAGGGCATATCATGAGAGTAATGACAATACATAAGTATCTATACTATCTCACACCATTTAGATTAAAGAATCGTAAATACTTATAAGACTCAATAATTATTGCAAGCACCATTATTGCACAATTATATATATATATTCTATATAAATATGTGTATATCCTCATCTCTAATTGACTTCAATTTATATAACTATTTCTAATAAATATTTATATATCATTATGTATATATTCTATATAAAGATCTATATGTATATTATTATCCCTACTTGATTTACAATAATTCCATTGCATGAATACATGTATATATAATTGCAGATGATAGTGATAATAAAGGCTACCACAGAAATAATAATTATGAATAACAAACTATAATAACTATGATAGAATAATATTGTCTAATAGCTAAAATATATAATTACATTCAATTACTATAATAGAGTATACCACAATCTGTATAAATCTGAATATGCCTCCTATAACTGATCCGGTGTTTCCTTTAGTTCAGAATATATTCTTATATTCTTTCTTTATTTCCACTCATCCGTCGATGCTTTCCTCTTCTCATATATTCTCCCTTTTATTCCTCCCTCACCTTGGAGAAGAGACTTGATTGACATGGAGGATTGTGTCTTTTGGAAGGTCGTGACTTTCTCTTTATTGAAACCATTCCGTGGTTAATGATGATTGCTGCCTTTGCTAAATTAGTTAACAATAATTTAGAAGATTTTTGTATCTTATTTAATCGCTGGTCTAACACAACATAATTATCATTGTCCATATCTTTTGATCGCTGCTGACTTTTATCTTAGGAGATCTAATCGTTATTTTATTGGTAGTTGCTGCCTTTGTGAGAATTATCGATGCCTTGTCTTTATTGCTGCTGTATATGTTTTATACCAATATTTTATATTATACGTTTCTTATTAAAATATATCTATTATTATCATTATTCCAATATAAATTTTAATATTTATAATATTATATTATGACGATTATTGTTATAAAAATATTTAAATTGTTAGTATTTATTTGGTTAATATTTATAATATTAAATTATGATTATAATTATAATAATATTAGGTTGTTAATATTTGTAAATACGTAAGTTGTCATTTATTTTATTTATTTGCTGCTCAACACTTAGTTGTTTTAATGTTCTATTTCGGGGACACGACAAACAGGTCAATCTTTTAGTGCAACGACAACCGTTTGTGCAACAATTGTTCTCAGAGCCTAGTTTACGGGTTCAAACCCCTTGCTTGCATTGGGTGGGGGTTGTTGCATGGTGTGCACCCTTGGTCTCCTTGTGCTGTGCAACAGAGCGATCGGGTTTGTGACATGGCTTAACCACCTCCTATGGATTCATTAACTCTGGCGGTTGTATCGGTCATTAATAGGTCGATCTTTTGGTGCAATGACAACCGTTTGTGCAACAAGCTCCTTTTGGCTTGCTCTATCCTAAGCTTGCTCCTAACTTTGTAAGTCTCCTTGCAAGTTGCAGCTCAAAAGCCTCAAACTCAGATTTTCAGTTCACTCTTCCTCTTCAAGTTGAGACTATAGCAATGAATTTGTGAATAAGATTGAGACAATATGTCTCTCTTATCACTTTTTTGAGAGGCCTTGGGGGTTGGGGTCGACTTAGGGTTGGGATTAACCCTTTTAAGTGACCTTTTTCCTTTTGTTTTTTAAAAAAATCATCAAAATAAATGCTGCACCACAGGAGTCTTCTTCGAGTTTCCTAAGTTGTTGAGGGATGTTTGGGAGTCTCGTGGACATCCCAAAGTCACCTTTTTTAGTTTCCTTGGAAGAAACGACCAAGAAACACCCCCCTTTCAAGGAAACATTTGGGAAACAGTAAAGGAAACTTGGAGACGGCAGAGGGACGATGGAGGGACGTTTCCCAGGCATCCCCACGTCTCGGGGACTTCCTCGTCTCGAAAACGCCTGGTTTTTCAAGGGTGATGTGTCCTCATGGAACATTGATTATTTTTGAAATGTCTGAGGTGTCTACCTATTCAACCCTATGAGCATCCTTTGATGCAATGGTTTGTTATGAATCTCTAATCATTGAATACTCAATACAGTTAATCCTAAAACTGGTTTAAAAAATCAATTTCTGGCTGCCAGGCTGCAGCCGTTGCTATTGTATTGTTCTGATGATTTTTATCTATTTAAATGCGTTGTATAGTTAACTCTTCATAGAGATGCAACCGTGAACTATCTTCTTTGATTAGATTCTGAAATGAAACATGAACAAAAGTATAACTGTTGTTAGTATGTTATATAACCAGCTTGCGATTAACGTTGAAAAATCTTATTGTACCCTGCCCCTTAGATTTTCTCAATCCAGAAATGAATGCTCTTGCTTCAGGGCTGTTATTCAAGGTAGAAGCATACCCTTCGAAATGAGAACAAGCAAAGTCTTAATTTTAATTTATTTGTTTCCTTCATGCACCTACTAATCGTTGTCTTCTTCGTAGGATCAGCAAAAGAATATTTATATAATTATAATATATTAATGAGTGAGAAAGATACAAAAATTGCAGACATTTTATTACTTAGAATGAATGAATAACTTTTAATGCCGACGAGGTTAATGGGACAAATACCGCCATTTTATTAGTTAGCTACTTGTCCAAAATTGTCCAATACTTACATACACATAGTTCTACTTCCCATCTTATTTCATAATTGTTGATAAAAATGTACAGACAGGTTGCTATTGGTACACACTAGGACAACCTTAACAGTTGGACAAAATTAAGCAATTTTGAAAATCAAAACATCTATGTTCAAACTTGGAAATTGGAACTGTATATCGTAGCCGTTACATTGAATAACTATTTCAGGAAAAATAGTAGATGCAGATATTTTATTTTGAATTTCCCGTTTGAGTTTCCATAAAAGAAGTTTTCTTCAAATCCTTTCCTCTAACATCTGTAGTCGGCCATAGTCGGTCATCGGTCGTAGTCGGTCGTCAGTTGTAGTCAGTCGTCGGTCGTAGTCGGTTATAGTCGGCCGCAGTTAATTATATTTAAATAAGACTATAGTTAGTTTATAATATTTCATATTCTTTTGTACATGGTTTGGGAAGATTAATTCCCGACTAGTGATTAGTTGTTGTCATGAAGCGTCGTGACGGTTGGTTCCTCAACCACCGTCAGTGGCTATTTGTATTCGAGTCAGTATAGTCGAGGGTGTGTGTTGGTAATTATGATATTATGTTATATGCTTTGAATCTAGTACGGCTATTGTACTTGGTTACCGCGAATAATAGATGAAGTACTATTTTGCTATGCAATATGCATTCATGATTGTTCATACTTGTCTATGTTCTGTTAATTCTGTTTACTCTCGTAGTATGTTGTGAGTACTCCAACAAGTAAACATTTGGCCTCGTTGCCTAAGCGAACCACGAAATCACTCGCCATTATGGCAGCGTAATGGGTCGACCGACGAAGGAGTCCGTAGAAACTAATGAAGAAAGAGAGGACGACTTGACACGAGATTTGGTAAATTTGTGGAACATATCCCTAAGAGATCACGTACGGAGGGAAGCCCTCAGGTGAGAAATCCTCAAGGCAGTTATCTGGGATAGACTGGAAGTGAACGACGAGGTTGATCACCTTCTCAACCGTCTGCCAAGATTGTTAGGCCGCCACATCATCATCCCGCAGGACCTTCGCGTGGAGGAGGATCAGGAATGCCGAAAGCAACAAATCTTACAGCGGTACGAAGAACGAACCAAACGGGAAGAGGAGGAATGAGACACTAGCTAGAGACATACCCCTGGCAACCAACAATGATCGCGTGAATGACCTGTAATGCCCGTACGGCCAAACAAAGACAAGAACCAAATACCATTCGGGCACGAAGCTCAGGAGGAAAGGATTCGGCAATCACTGAGAGCACAGGAGCAAGAAAACTGGCAACGAAGATTAAGGCAAGTTGATAAGGAGTTAAATGAAGATTTGATTGAAATAAACCAAAGTATAAAAAGAACAAATGCTAATCTCGAGAAGATAGACCAATCCATCAGTAGAGCGCATCAAAATTTTGTGGAAGGGAGGGACGAAGGACCCTTCATCACCTCGTATATAGAAAAATATAAAAGTCGAGAAAATGAAAATGAATTGAGTGGAGAACTTGAGAACAACATCTGACGCATTCGGGAGTTGTTCATATCGGACGACGACGAAGGGCTGAGGACTGGGAGATCTGAGCCCAAGACCCCTTGGCAAAGGGAGAATTGGAGTGGAACCCAGGAGACTCAAGGTGTCGAGGACGCTGACGGAAGACGTGGGAGTGACTTGTACGTGGCCGAGAGTGGAAGTGACACACCGGAACGTAACGGGGAAACTGGTCTAGTCAGGTCCAATACACAAGGAGGACAACGAGGAAGGATGGTGACTCCAAAGCGACAAAAGCTGCCAAAGTTTACGGGGAATGGGTCAAAAGATCCAGTACGACATTGCAGAACATGTGAAACAATCTGGATAGCAAATGGACAGGATGATCCGAATCACTGGCTCAAAGCATTTCTGATGACACTCAGGGATAGTGCCATCGATTGGTACTTAGAATTGGACCAAGCAAATAAAGCTTCATGGAGATTACTGAAGCAAGCATTTCAAGATGAAGTCAGACTTTTGAGGGACAACAACGAGATCGTAGCAGAAATCTATAATACCAAGCAAGGGAAGCACAACAGTGTGCGGACCTGTAACCGGAAACTGAAGGATCTGATGGGAAACTTGAGTCACAACTAGCGAATGGCCTAAAGAAGAGATGGTTTATTGAGGGTCTGCTCCCTTCGCCACGGAAGAAAATGAAGGTGGTACCTCCATCCTCGTACACTGAAGCATACAACCGTGCGATGGACATTGAGAGTGAAAACAAGACAACTTCTCGAGGGAAAAAGAAAGATGACAACAAAAGTACGGGGGAGAGCGAAGATGAATTGAAAACCGTACAAGCCCTCTGTCGAGACATGCTGAGAATGATGAAAGAATTGAAAGCCGACAAAGAAGGGTCAAAGGAGGCAAACGAACTGTGGTGTATGAACTACAACAGGGAAGGTCACACGAAGGCGAATTGTCCGAAGGAGTTATTCTGCGATATCTGCCAAGTGATGGGACATTCTGTCAAGGAATGCCCATACAACTTAAAAGCCAGAAGTGCACAAGTACTCTTCACTCAAGGAGAACCATCGACATCGCCGAACACACAACTGAAGCCCCACTACAATAGCAATGCATCCCCTGGAGGTTACCGAAGCAACATAAGTCCAAGGAACAGAATACAGTACGATAGTAAAGGACGACCCATGATACAATGTCGGAAGTGCAACGAATGGGGCCACTTCGCCAGGGAATGCCAGAACGACCAAGGTTCGAGAGGAAGACTGTGCAAGTGGTGTGGGCCACACGACCATGAAGATAATGAATGCCCCAAGCAGAAGGGTATCCATATGCTGGAAGTAGAAGAACAAGAAGTACTGGCAAAGAAGGCAATTGACCCAAATCCACGTATGAAAAAACAAAGGATGAAGGAAGCAAAAGCCGAAGTGAAATTGGCGATGGCAAAGGAGAACAAAATACCTCTGGAGAAACCAGGAACCTCTCGGCGGTTGGAGGCAAAAACCAACATCATACGATAGGTATTGCAGACCATCGTACCCATCAAAGTAACTGACCTTCTGCAAACTCTACCGCAATTGGGACTGGCAATGACAAACGTCTTCGGGGATGGCAAGCAATCAGGATCAGAGGATGGAAGGCAAGGAATGGTACCTGAAACGCCACCGTACAGTGAACAAACCATCGACCCTGGACTGTTGACAACAAACATTGTGAAGATGCCAGCTGTTGAAGATAGATAGCTTCGATTAGATATAAATGATGATTGCATTTATTATTCATCATCATTTATATCAGATCACTTCATCCAAGCATAGTTAGAAATATATTTTTGAGGATATAATTCATATATATAAAACAGATCGAACTTAATATGATCGCCATTGCTAATTGATTAAGTTCGGTTCACTAACTGTTAAGAGACACTAACTTAGACACGTCCCATGAGAGACACGTCTCATGAGACGTGTCTCTCTTAACTTGGGACGTGACTCCCCCTCGCTATATTTAATAGAGTTCGAATCCTCAAAGTAGAATATCAAAATCAATAAATGTTCTGCAACTGAGCATTCATAGGAAGAGAAGAATTTCAGACGTAGTTTTCCTAATACAGAAAATTAAGACATAGTTTTTACATCTACTTAACAATCACAGTTCATCATCCTGAATCTGATCTGATTGATTTGATTAATTTAACATGGTATCAGAGCCACGTTGAGGAAATCCGAATCAAATCAAAATATCAGATTATTTAGAAAATCGTAATTTTCTCTAGAAATCAAATACACATTACATTCTTCATAATGTCAAGTGTAATCAGATTTGAGGATCGTCTTGAAGGTGCAAACAACTTTACTTCATGGATGTTCAGAATCATGATGATTCTGAAAGAAAATAAGTTAGACTCATTTGTGAAAGAAACAAAATAGAACTAGAGAATGATCCAAAGAAATCTCAATGGATTGAGAATGATGAGAAAAGTATGAAAATTATAGTAGATGCAGTTAGGGACCATATAGTACCTATCCTATCTAAACATGAAACTGCATATCAAATGTTTAAATCCCTTGAGAAAACCTTTGAAATAAACAACACCAGTAGGACCCTTGCTCTAAAGAAGCAACTCAATCATGTTCAAATAAACAAGGGAGAATCCATTAATGCTTATTTCATGAGAATCAATGAATTAAGAAATCAACTATCAACAGTCGGACATCAAATTGATAGCAAGGAGTTAACTCTAATAGCTCTAGGTGGCCTACCAAACTCATGGGAGTCATTTGTTCAAGGAATAAGTGCAAGATCAAAACTCCCTAAATTTGATAGACTAAGAATAAATTGCTTACAAGAAGAAACAAGACTAATGACAAAAGAAAACAAACCAAAAACCATAGATGAGGATATTCAGGTGCTAAATACAAATTCTCATAATAAAGGTAAAAAAAAAACTTCAAAAGAAAGAAGAATTCTTATGGAAAGGGACCATTCAAGAAAAGCAAAGACATCGCCCAAATTCAATGTTTCAGATGTGATCAATATGGACACTATGCAATGAAGTGCCCTGATAGAACAAAACAACAAGCATCCTTTGCTAAAGTTAGAATGACAAATACAAAATATGACTCTGAGAAATTTGTCTTCTACTCAACACTATCCAGCCAAGTATCAAACAAAGTCAACAACTGGGTAATTGATAGTGGATCATCTAGGCACATCACAGGGTTCAGAGAACACCTAGATACTATGAAAGAAGAAACTGACGAAGAAGTGACAATTGGGGATGATTCTGCACATCCAGTAAAAGGGGTTGGAACTTTCACCATAAATTTGAAATCTTGCCTCTCTCTACAATTCACTGGAGTATTGTTTGTACCAGGAATTAAAAAAAACATAATATCCATTTATGCTCTTGAAGACAACGGATACAGGGTTACCTTTATGGATGGAAAAGTTCTGGCATGGCCAAAGAACTCCACTATAAAGAAAGCTCAAACTATAGTTGTAAGACAAGGATATCTCTACAAATTGTGCACAGATTCTAAACAAGCCCTCATTCATGAGACCTCTGACTCAAATGAAATTTGGCATCGAAGATTAGGGCATCTTCATTTCCGCGCCCTATCTTCTGTAGAAAAATTAGTAACAGGATTGCCCAAACTAAAACAAATTCATGAAGGAGCATGCAGAGGGTGTGCCCTAGGAAAGAATACAAAGGGGACCTTTCAAAACAGTTTGAGTAAAACCAAAAATGTATTAGAACTAGTACACTCTGACTTATGTGGACCCATGTCTGTACCCTCCATAGCGGGATTCTTATATTATGTAATATTTGTAGATGACTTCTCTAGGAAGACCTTGGATATATTTTCTTAAGTGTAAAGAGTCAATAGAAATCCTTAAAAGGTTTAAGGAGTTCAAAGCACTTACAAAAAACTTCTCCAGGAAGAGAATCAAAATCCTAAGAACAGATAATGGGAAGGAATACACCTCATAAATCTTTAACGAATTTTGTGTAAATGCTGGGATTAAGAGGGAGTTTACTGTAGCCTACAACCCCCAATAAAATGGTGTTGCTGAGAGGAAAAATGGAACTATTGTAGAAGCTGCTAGAGCAATGTTGTTTGACCAAAACATTGAAACCTCATTTTGTGCAAAAGCCTCTAGGACAACTGTCTACATCCAAAATAGATGTCTCCACTCACATCTAGATAACAAGACTTCTAAAGAAACATTTACTGGTATAGAACCTGACATAAGCAACCTAAGGATCTTTGGTTGTCCTGTCTACATTCATGTACCTAAAGAAAAGAGATCCAAACTAGAACCTTCTGAAAAGAAAGGGGTATTTGTGGGATATAGTGAAACCTCAAAAGCCTACAAAATATACATATCCGGACAGAAACAAGTTGAATTGAGTAGAGATGTCATATTTGAGGAAGACATTGCCTTGAAAAGGGCAAAGAGTTCAAGTGAAATAGAAATTCAAGATTCCCCTAAAGTCTTAGAAGAGGAACCTGCTCCTGAGATTTAGAGGGAGTATCCTGAAGAAATCATAAGTGAAAATCAAATTGGTCCAAAAGAGAATCTCAATGACAATAGCAAGAAGAGACCACTTTGGGCTAGGAAGATGATTAAAGAAGTTGAGAATCATTCAACACCCAAAGGAACCTTTAGAGAAAGTAAGAGACCCAAAAGATTCTCAAGCTATGTTGCCTTAATGAATGAGATCATTAGTTCAGAACCTACTAGTGTTACGAAAGCTTTCAAACATCAAGTGTGGAAGGATGCAATGATGGAAGAGTATCAGTCTATTTTGAAAAATGATGTATGGGATATAGTACCTAGACCAAAAGAGAAATATGTTGTCTCTTCCAAATGACTCTTCAAAATCAAACATGCTGCTGATGGCAGTATAGAAAAACACAAGGCATGTTTTGTGGCTAGAGGTTTCTCACAAAAGGAAGGTATTGATCATGAAGAAACATTTGCACCTGTTGCTCGGTACACCTTTGTGAGAGCAGTAATAGCTATTGCAGCAGCTAAAGGCTGGAAGATCCATCAAATGGATGTGAAAACTGCCTTCCTGAATGGGACCATTGAAGAAGAAGTCTATCTAGAGCAACCTGAACGTTTTGTGATACATAAACCTGACTCACATGTATGCAGATTGAAGAAAGCTCTATATGGACTTAAACAGGCTCCCAGAGCTTGGTATGAAAGAATTGACAGCTATCTCTTAGGACTAGGATTTTCCAAGAATGATGCAGATCCAAATCTCTATTTTAAGGTAATTAAAGGTGATATGCTAATAATAATTTTATATGTTGACGACCTGTTGATAACAGGAGAAGATCACCTTATTGCTCAAGGTAAAAAGGATCTGACTTCAAAATTTGACATGAAAGACTTGGGCATTTTACATTACTTCCTGGGGTTAGAAGTCTGGCAGAAATCAGATGGCATCATCCTAAATCAAGGAAAGTATACAATTGATATTCTGAAAAGATTTGGGATGTTAGACTGTAGAACCATGTCTACACCTATGCAAACCAATTTACACAAATTGAAAGAAGCAGCAACATAATCAAAATTTGCAGATCCTACTCTCTATAGACAGATAATTGGATCATTAATGTACTTGGTTAACACCAGACTTGATATCTACTATACAGTAAATGCCCTAAGCCAGTTCATGTGTGAGCCAAAGGAAATTCACCTTGTTGCTGTGAAACACATATTGAGATACCTTCAAGGTACTATTGGATATGGTCTTAAATATTGAAATGTCCAACTAGATTTACATGGATACTCTGATTCAGATTGGGCTGGAAGTGTCACCGATCAGAAAAGCACATTAGGATGTTGCTTTAGTTTAGGATCGGCTATGATCTCTTGGATCAACAGAAAACAGTCTTCAGTGGCACAAAGCTCGACATAAGCTGAATATATTGCAGCCTCTATGGGGGCAAGAGAAGCAGAATGGCTTCAAAAATTGCTTGTGGGATTATTTGGTGAGCCCCTGAATCCTACTATTATCAATTGTGATAATCAGAGTTGTATCAAGCTTTCAGTAAATCCAGTATTCCATGATAGATCTAAGTATATAGAGATCCCTTACCACTATGTGAGAGACATGGTAGAAAGGAATGTGATCTAGTTGGAGTACATTAGTACAAATGATCAAACAACAGACATTCTCACCAAACCTCTCTCCAGAGTTAAAGTTGAACACTTCAGGAAGAAACTTGGTATGGTTGAAATGTAATTTGTTATTGAGATTGAAATTCAAATTGTTTATGTTGTACTAATCTATATAAAATATGTTTAATGTGTAAACTCTTTTGTCATGTGTGTGACTCCATGACTTTATGGGCCCTCTCTCCCCCTGTGTACATTATTGATAGGTGACAATCTTTCTAATAATGAACACTTGTATTTGACATTGTAAAGTGACGACTCTACAATGATTAGTTGAACTATGATGATAGATATCATGTGACTTGATATTTGTGGATATGTCATGATAGTATCTCGTGGACATTTTGATAGATATCATGAGACTTGATATCAGTTGAAGATCATTATGATCCTTATGAGATAATCATGGTGGATAAATATATCCGTGGATATGCCATGAATTATTATGGTAGACATCATGAGACTTGATGTCAGTGCACATACCATAATGAAGATGTGTTATAAAGAATGTCATGTGACTTCACACTTTAAGAAGCATTTCCATATCTTCTGATATCACGAGTAAAGGTGATATCACTATATACTTGGTTAAAGTTATCTTCCCTAGCTAAGAGGGAGTGTTGAAGATAGATAGCTTCGGTCAGATATAAATGATGATTGCATTTATGCATCATCATCATTTATATCAAATCGCTTCATCCAAGCATAGTTCAAAATATATTTTTGAGGATATAATTCATATATATAAAACAGATCGAACTTAATATGATCGCCATTGCTAATTGATTAAGTTCGGTTGACTAACTGTTAAGAGACACTAACTTAGACACGTCCCATGAGAGACGTCTCAAGAGACGTGTCTCTCATGAGACACGTCTTCCTAAAGACGTGTCTCTCTTAACTTGGGACGTGACTCCCCCTCTCTATATTTAATAGAGTTCGAATCCTCAAAGCAAAATATCGAAATCAATAAATGTTCTACAATTGAGCATTCAGAGGAAGAGAAGAATTTCAGACGTAGTTTTCCTAATACAAAAAATTAAGACATAGTTTTCACATCTACTTAACAATCACAGTTCATCATCTTGAATCTGATTTGACTGATTTGATTAATTTAACACTAGCGGTTGTTCAGATGGAGATCAGAGGGAACATTTTGACAAATACTATCATCGACGGGGGATCGTGAGTCAATGTACTACTCGAAGGCACATGGAAGAGTCTCGGGAAGCCAACACTCTGGCCACCAACATTCCAACTCGTCGGTGTCGATCAATATGGTACCAAAACCGTTGGGAAAACTGATGGTGCAAAAGGTGGTGATCGGAACACAAACATTCCTACTGAACTTCGTAGTCTTTCCATTGCAGAGGAAGGCCTACGATGCGTTGTTGGGACGAGGATGGTTAGTGGCAGCTAAGGCAAATCATAATTGGAAGAGGAACGCACTCTCAATCGAGAACAACAGGCGGAAGTACGTCATTGACTTGAAGAACCAGACTGTGAGCGAAGAATTGGCTTCCTCTAAATCAGAATCAGATGGAGGTGAGTTGGATGTCGATGAAGGAAGGCAGGCGATGGAATTGAACGTCGATGGCATACTCAAATTTGAGAGTTGCTCGAAGGACGAGACAAGCTCACTAAACGGGTTGTTTCACTGGCAAATGGAGGATTACGACATGTTCTATCGAGAGTGTAACATGCTATAGATCGAAAAAATCCAGGATGGAGAGGAGAAGAGCACGCCTAGCCAGACACTTCTAAGTACAAAGAAAGAGTATTAGAAGCGGACGATGCGCAAACCCACAAGTCTGAATAGGTAGGAGATGAAAAAATTGTGTTGGAGCCAAAAAATGAAAAAAATAGCTAAGGAGAAAATAATGGAGTTAAAAATTGAAAAGTATGAAAAAATTAAAAAATTAGAAAAAAAGAATAGAGATGAAGAAAGAGACAAAGAAGAAAAAAAAGATGGAGGAGAGAGAAAATAGATGAAGGAGGGAGAAGATGGTAAAAGCAAGAAAATATTAAAAAAAAAGGAGAGAGAAGATAAGAAAAAGAAAAAAGGAAAAAAGAAGATACAAAAGATGAAAGAGAAAATAATAAAAAGCAAAAAATGAAGAGAGAGGAGGGAGAAAATAAAAATAGAAAAAAGGAGAAAGGGAAATTAAAATAATTCAAAATTGAGGAGAGAGAAAGAATGCAAAAGGAGAAAATCAAAAGAATTAAAAAAGAGAAAGTATTAAGTGAAGAAGAAAATATTAAAGTGGAAAGTATTGAAAAATTAAAAATAATATGGCCATTAAAGTGAAGAAAATAAAAATTCGCCAAGTCCCAGCCATCAAGGACGTACAACCATTTAAAGAAATTGGCAAGAAAAATAAAGTTCGGCGAAAAATTAAAAGCATCATAGTACGGCCATTTAAAGAAATTGCCGAGAAAAATAAAGTTTGGCAAAAAATTAAAAGCATCATAGTACGGCCATTTAAAGAAATTGGCAAGAAAAATAAAGTTCGACGAAAAATTAAAAGCATCATAGTACGGCCATTTAAAGAAATTGCCGAGAAAAATAAAGTTTGGCAAAAAATTAAAAGCATCATAGTACGGCCATTTAAAGAAATTGCTGAGAGAAATAAAGTTCGGCGAAAAATAAAAAGCATCATAGTACAGCCATTTAAAGAAATTGCCGAAAAAAATAAAGTTCGGTGAAAAATTAAAAGCATCATAGTATGGCCATTTAAAGAAATTGCCGAGAAAAATAAAGTTCGGCGAAAAATTAAAAGCATCATAGTACGACCATTTAAAGAAATTGCCGAGAGAAATAAAGTTCAGTGAAAAATTAAAAGCATCATCGTACGACCATTTAAAGAAATTGCCAAAAAAAATAAAGTTCGGCGAAAAATTAAAAGCATCATAGTACGACCATTTAAAGATATTGCCAAGAAAACTAAAGTTCGGCGAAAAATTAAAAGCATCATAGTACGACCATTTAAAGAAATTGCCGAGAGAAATAAAGTTCGGCGAAAAATCAAAAGCATCGTAGTACGGCCATTTAAAGAAATTGCCAGGAGAAATAAGGTTTGGCAAAATATTAAAGTCAGAAGCATCATTAATCAAAAATCAGACGGCCATTGGGAGAGAGGAAGTTCGGCGAAAACAAAAAATTGCCAAGAGCATATATTGGTAGGTAAGAAAAGGGCGTACGCCATTAGTAACCAGAGAGAAGGCATACAGTGCATCACAGAGAAGCGCGAAACACTGGACAAGGAGGTGGTAGGACACACAGTATGACAGGTTGAAGACACAAGGCATTGCACTACAAATAAATCACAAGGTGTGGCAAGCACTGACAATCAAAGGAGGTTCGTACGGCACAAGGCACTATAGAGAAAGGTCATACGACCCCAGGAAGGCAGTATCTGGCGGAGTTCAATAGAAAAAAAGAGTTGTCACATTGCAATCCTTCACATCGTACAATGTCTGGCAAATTTTCAAACCGTACGGCCTTGGAGAAATCTCCACATCATACGACATACTCCAGGTAGAAGAGGCGTTCATCAAGTTGGGCAGTGATCTCAAAACGTACGATATGAGATGAATTTGCCCATACGGGTGAATGAAGACTTTGGCATGCGAATGATTAAAGGTTTTGGCGTACGAAATTTGGCGAATACATGGCAAGTACAAACCGTATTGCCAAGACAATTGCCAGGCACACCGCCAGATTTGGAATCGCTAGTTGCCACACCGCTAGACTTGGCATCGCCAGTTGCCACACCGCTAGACTTGGCATCACCAGTTGTCACACCGCCAGACTTAGCATTGCCAGTTGCCACGCCGCCAGACTTGGCACTGCCAGTTGCCACACCGCCAGACATGGCATCGCCAGTTGCCACACTAGTAGGGTTGGCGGTTGCTGTTGGAGGAAGTACACCGCTAGGGTTGGCAGTTGTAGTTGCAGGAAGTACACCCCCAGGATCCGTAGTTTCAGTCACATCGCCACTACCAGATTTGGTAGTTTCGGGAGATGCAGTGCCAGGGTTGGTAGTTTCAGTGGCACAACCAAGAGATGCACCGCCAGTTCTGGGAGTTTCAGGGGATACGCCACTAGATCTGGCATTTTTAGGGGATACACCGCTAGGTCTGGCATTTTCAGGGGATACGTCGCCAGTTCTGGCAGTTTTACGGGATATGCCGCCAGATTTGACAGTTCAGGGGATACACCGCCAAGATTGGCGCTGCTAGTTACCTCGACACCAACCACATTGCAAGACATGCCAGACATGCCAGTGTTGACACCGCCAACATCGTCCAAACAACTGTCAGGCGCACCGCCAAGAGGACCGTCGCTAGGAGAATCAAGCGCATCGCCAAGACTGACACCATCTATGCCACTCTCAATGACAACATTAGCATCAATCACACCAACGGTGGTGCCAATGGCCAAAGGGTTGTCCACAAGATCGGTCGAGCCGCCAGTCCCATTGGCTCGACTGCCAGGACCATCAACGGGACCGCTAGGAACACCAGGAGTAGTTAGAGAGAGTGGTCTCAAGTAGACATTGGTCGAGAGGTACCCTCGTCTTTGTTTTTCGTCATTTGGAAGACTACTTTTGTGGGGGGAATGATGTAGTCGGTCGTCGATCATAGTCGGTCGTAGTCAGTCGTCGGTTGTAGTCGGCCATAGTCGGCCATAGTTAATTATATTTAAATGAGACTATAGTTAGTTTATTATATTTCCTAAGTTACTCGTTCGGTTTTTGGTTTGGGTTCGAGTTCAAGAACCTAGTTCGTCGGTTCGGGAATTTTTTTTTTTTTTTATTTGGGTTCGGTAATACAAAAGCATATAAAAATCAGAAATATATACATATTTGCAGCAGTAATTAAGTTCAGAATACACCACCATATTAATAGTCAAATAACATAGCAAAAATGAAAAATACACACCACTTTATACTCAAATCATCAAAGTTCGAACATAAAAATGTAAAGTGTTTACAATCAGCCATTAAGAAATATTGATCATTGATCAATCTGAATCATATGGGTCATCCAAAAAAGCAGCATCATCAACATCATTAGATGCTACATTATGTGTAGAACCACAAATAGCATTAGTGGCACTCGCACAAGCACTGCCACTAGCACTTACACTACCATTCTCATGCTCAGCGGTTGCTTCAGGCTCTTAGTCATCATCAATATCAAGTGCAGCTAAGTGACTTGTGGAAGCATCCAAGTCAAGCTGCTCTGGCTCAATATCCCACCTCCTTGTGTCTCCTTCTTTGTAGGAACTTTGCTTGTGTGTAAGGAGGCACAAGTTTGAATGCACATACACCAAGTCCTCTGCCTTTTTCCAATGTAGCCTATTGCATTTTATTGAGTGGATGAAGGAGTATGTGCTCCAATTCCTCTCGGAAGAAGATGAACTGGCAACCTAATAAGACCAAATTAAATAGTCAGGAGTTACAAAATTTAACTAAACAAAAATATTAATTAATATACAATTAAAATTACAAAATATAAAACTTACTTGGCATAAAAAATTTATTGCAATAGGTTGGAGGTGCGTGTATTCTTGCCCATGGAAGTACCACTAACTATGAGCATCCACCCTAACCTTGTCTCGAAGAGCATCAAGATTATGATCAACACTACCAGAGCATGCAAAAGCCATGAACTCAACCCTCACTCGATCACGTTGGTCACGATCAGTGAAGAGTCTACGGATTGCTGCCTTGTACCCTTGAGCCATTTCAGCATCCCTATATGGAGCAACTCTTGATGAAGTAGAAAGTATGTCTGGACTATAATATTTGGGACTCAATGCAAAAGCGAGAAGATGCAACAGAGTGGTCATTTTGTTCCATCTATCAACAATGATTTCCTGTAGCTCTTTGAAGAACTTTTCTTCAGGATCTTCCTCTTTTGCATTGATGATGGTTTTCATCTTCTCAATCATTGAGTCGATACCATCATATACTTCACCCAAACAATGTCTATCCATGTTAGTGTCACAAATCATGCTCAATATGGGCTCAGTGAAACAGACGAGATACTCAACAAGGCCCCACCAACTATCATCTAGGATCCTTTGCTTGACCCTATTTGCCCTTTCATTGGTAGATTGCCTGTATATGGCCCAATTAGGGCTGATCACCATGGCAAAGAGTGCCTCACGAACCTTTATAAGTCGTCTCAACACAATTGTGTTGGTGGCAAAACGAGTCTCGACAACTTGTTTGAAAATCAAAATTAAAACTAAAATATAAGTTAAATTTACAAAATCAAAATTTAAAATTAACAAAAAATTCAAAAAATAAAAAATAGTGAGAATTAACTTACCTTCAACAACTCCAATTTTGAGAATTGTCTAAATATTCCTTGTGTCATATGGTGGTTGGTGACAAACATTTGGATGTCTTCGCCATTAGCATACACTTGTTTGATCCATTCAATTTTGGATCCAATTTTTTGTAGCATTAGATTAAGGGAATGGACAACACAAGGTGTCCAAAAAATGTGTGGATACTTCCCAACCAATAACCCAACAACCCTACAATTTTTGGCAGTCAGTTACAACTTGCACAACATTTTGATGGCCCACTTCTTCAATAGCTTGGAAAATGATGTTAGCAATAAATGGACCATCCTTCACCTATCCTTCACAATCCACTGCTCTCAAAAACATTGCCCCTGTAGGGGACACAGTAATAAGATTGATCAATGGGCGATTTTTTGCATCTTTCCATCCATCAGAAACGATGGTCACCCCTGTTTCGATCCACGAATCCCTTATGGGCTTCAAAGAGTCTACTACATGTTTCACCTCTTTCTCCAATAAGGTGCAACACACCTTCTCAAAACCTAGGCCCTTAAACCCCTTTGGAGCCTCATTAATAGATTTCACCATTTTTTGCCAATATGGTGAACGAACGACATTGAATGCCAATCCATTGGCATAGATTCATCTTGCTATGTCTTGCTCAACAATCTCTTTTGCCTCATTCTGAAATTAAGCTTCCAATGGTCCCTTAGATCTTTTATTTGAAGAGTGCGTGGTTTGCTCTTGAGGGATGTCCATAAATGGATGGCTTTCTGTAGGTGGAAAATAAGAAGGCGGTTTAGGGGGTTTCATGGATCGAGATCCTTTCTTCAAAGGATGGCTTGTTTTACCATTGGCTGCTTTTTGGTCTGCCTTTTCTTGCTCAACAATATATGTTTTGGAATGCCTTCCTCGTTTTCACCTAGACAATTTTTTATGCCTGTTTCAGGGATCCTACACAAGTGCCCTTTCACTTGACTGTATGAGCTCAAATAGTGAACATGGCAATGACTACAAATCCAATCATATCCTCTACCACCTGGAAGTTGCTGAACCATTTCTACATATTTCCAAAGGGGAGAGTTTGGGTTTGCTTTGAAACGAGATTGGATTGAGCCTGAGGAGGTATCGGTTGCCATTGTAATATGGAATACCTAAGGCACAACATATTGAAATTTTGGTATTGATTGATTGAATTTGAAACTAACAGACTTAATTAATTTGAAAAAAATGAAAAAATTGAACATGTCTTATAGACATTTAGAGGAATGAAAAGTAAAACAAAACAAAACAGTTGAAGTCCATTTGTTCAAAAAAAATGTAAAAAATATAATCAAATAACTTAAAAAAACCTACCTCTTTTGAAGAAATCTTGCTCTATGATCTTCTTGGCAACAAATAGGAACTTGCAAGTGCTTAGGAATAGCACAACAACCAACTTCGAACAATCTACAATCAACCTTCAAATCTATTCAAGCTTGTACAAACAAAAGAGAAAGTTCAGCAATGGAGGCAAAAAATCCTTTTTTTTCATTCACAAATTGGTAAATGACTATCACTTTACCTATTTCATGTTTTAGAGGCACATATTAGGGTTAGAAGGAATAGAAAAATATTAAAAAGTCAACAAAGACTAAAAGTAAAATAAAAAAATTGCAAAAAGCGCTTTTACGTCCGCTTGGGCACAAAATTCTACTCCGGGTTCGAAAAATTTGAACCCTGGTCGGACCCACAGTCCGGGGTTTGAACCCAGTTCGAACCTACAGTCATTTTTTCGAACCCTGGGCGAATTTGGGCGAACTGGACCCGAATTTCAAACCTGGATGAAACCAAGCCTCCTAGGGCCGAACCTCGGTAACTTAGAATATTTCATATACTTTTGTACATGGTTTGGGAAGATTAATTCCTGACTAGTGATTAGTTGTTGTCATGAAGCATCGTGACGGTTGGTTCCTCAACCACCGCCAACGGCTATTTGTATTCGAGTGAGCATAGTTGGGGGGGGGAGGGGCGGGGGGTGTGTTGGTACTTATGATATTATGTTATATGCTTTGATTCTAGTATGGCTATTGTACTTGGTTACCGTGAATAATAGATGAAGTACTATTTTTCTGTGCAATATGCATTCATTATTGTTCATACGTGTCTATGTTCTGTTAATTCCGTTTACTCTCATAGTATGTTGTGAGTAAGTTTAAACCAAGTTGCCTAGCAAATAAACCAAGTACTACAACTTTGGTCATATCATGAAGGCATGTGTACTCCATAGTGGAGGTTTCATGTTCAAATGCTGAGGGGGTAGTCTTGTACAGCTCAAAATAATCTATAATGTAAATGGAAATAACAATGTTCTTTTGGAATGCTTGCACAGGGAGGGTCTGATACACCAAAATGGTATCCTGCTTGGCAATGACCTAAAAATCTTCTTTTACCGTTTAATAAAACAACTTATGTCTGAAACTGAAATAAGAAAGTTGGATGGAGAAAATAAATGACATCTCATGATTTTGGGAGGTTATGAACATTGCTTTGGCATATGAAACTAGTTGCGGGAGGTGTCTTAGCCAAAACATAATTTCTTTCATCCTCTTGCGATTTGCCCATTTTGCCAAAGTACCTGAATGAGTGCTAACATTTGAGACTATTTTCTTGTTTTATTGCCTCACTGACTACCTTCAAAACTTTCTCATTTGATAGAATAATACTCTGACATGGATCTGATCCTACCATCTGTTGAACTATACTAATGCTGAACTTGTAAGCACATATAAAAATAAAAAATAAACTTTATATTCTGTAACTACTAAGCTAAGAGTAGATCTTGCACATAATCAAACGAAACCTGTAGAATTTATTAAAAATTGTATATGCATGGAAATGATTTCTAAATAGATATATGCTTTGATATGCCCTACAAACTAATTTGCCTAAAAGAGGTTACAATGCAGCTCAGCTCATCTCATATTTACAGAGTTGAAAGTTAAGATATATTGTCAATAAAAATAATATGCTATCTCCTCTTTATATATTCCTCACAATTTTTAGAAGAGTTTTTATTGGCTACCATTTTGCCAAGTCTCACTTTGACTTCTCACCTTTGCAAACATTTTCCCCTTAAAACAAATATTTCATGTTAAAATTTCTGAGCATAAAGAGGAATATTGTTCTTCTCTTGAGCTGTGAAGTTCATCATTGTTTTTTTCCTATGCAGCGGTATTCAAAAACAAGTAAGCAAAGGCTCGATCGGGCAATACTGACTTTTTTCCAGCATTTTCGAAAATCGTATGTGGGTGACCAGGCCATGCATTCTTCAAAGGTAATGCAATCCCTGTGAATGGAAAATACTAAATATTTCCATGCACTTTTCTATCCAATGCTTAAATGTTGCGCTAAATTGCAGCAGCTTTACTCTCGTTTATCTGAGCTTCTGGGACTGCAAGATCATCTTATGGTACTGAATGTCATTGTCAGCAAGATTGCCACTAATTTAAAATGCTACACACAGGTGAAGTTTCCTGTTACCTCATTGTATCTAGTTATCCGTTTATTTATAGTCAATTCAGATTGCATTGGTCTATGATACGGTTTTTCATTATGCTATACATTTTATTGCAGAGTGAAGATGTTATTGAACACACATTAGCACTCTTCCTGGAGTTAGCATCTGGGTAAGTTTACTTTTTGATTTGTTAAAAGTTGACTTTTTCAGTAAGGGAATACATGCATCATTTAGTTCCTAAGCTTTGAGACAGCACTTGATTATGGAAAGCCTCTTTTTGCATGATGATTTTCATCAGAATTTGTTGTGGCTGCATTTCCAAACCCATTTCTTCCCTGCCATCAAGAGCAACACTGAGAACCAGGAAAAATATAAATAATATTAATGTTCGTGCATGACGATGAAAGGAAGACTCCTCAAAGAAGTGATCAGAAGGGGTGCCGATAAGACTAAAGCTGGTGCTGGTTTGTATGAAAGAGTGGAGTGAGAGGAGGACTAATGATTATCATGCGTAAGATGAAGGCTCATTATGGTTGTCAATAATGTCCTTAGGAAATGACTGGGGCTAAGAGGGTTTGGCGGACAATCCTAAGAGGAAACACGGTATTCCCAGTAGAATCATTGACAGAAACTGAAGGAATTCTCTCTTGTATTCTGTATTTGTTTGCCTTCTGCTAATTGAAATCACTTGACCATGGAAATTCATAATCCCTTGTATCCTTGGTCTTACAAGGCCAAGACACACAAGATCCATTAGAACAGGCTTTACAGCCAAAATTTCAGAGTTGAGAAATGGGGATCTGATTTTCAAGAACTTGTTTTTCTGCTCCATGAGTAATTGTAGGGTAAAGATTCTATAATTGCTGATATGAAGGCAGAACTCACCAAACTTGAGCAGTCACAAGCTCATCACCTTCTTATTGATGATATGTGGCGCATTCAGAATTTCCATGAGATAGTATTTGAAATTAAAACAAACATTCAGAGATTATTGCTCAACAGGAACATTTGAAGAAGAAAAGTGCAAAAACAGTCTATTCATTAATGGGGAAGTACAGTGAGTAGAGGGAAAAAGGCTCCTAGATATCAAATTGATATCCAAGCAAAATGCAAAGAGGAGAGCTCACTGAGACAAGTCACTCAACCTTTGTGTTTGCAGCCTTCTTATCCCCTGCAGACTCAACATGCCTTTCTGCGTGAATAATATGAATCTAGAAATCATCTCCCTTGACAAAGTTTGGATGACTATAGAGAGCACTCTTGCTCTCAGATTTAAAATCGTTGGAGAGTGCTCGCAGGCTCTCAAAACTAAAATGTTTTTTCTTTCTTTCTCCAGTAAAATTTATTTGAAGCAGATTTCACATTACTCCTAGCAGAGAAACTTTGAAAAGCCTCCGCCGAGATTGCATCTTCCCATAAAAAAGAACAATTGGGTTGTTATTCAAGACTGCTAGGCTGTGATTCACAAGTCCCCTTGCCTGAGGTGGTCTTTATCTTGGAATTGCAGTGGTGCAATGCAATCGTCTCCCACTACTTTTCAGGAATTCATGGAGAGCAATCTGATTTAAAACTAGATTCTGCTAGAAAACTTAGGCATTTAATATTGAAATGACACTCTAAAATGTTAACATATGAGTGAGAAAGGAACAAAAACAGGAACTGGACAAGGGATGTCAGAGAAAACTGAAAATAGCAGGAGCATGAAACACAATTATCAGAAATGGATGGCACCACTATCAGCATTGGAAAAAATAGGTAAAATAAAAAAAAATGATGCCTCAACTGAGCACTAGAGGAGTGAGAACAGGTCTTTCAATGTTTAGTGTCAAAAATTTCAACAACCAATGATGAATGCTAGCCTTGCTCAAAGGCCTCCAAGGAATATTCCATTAAGATGAATATACCAATGGCCTTTGAAAGCATATACCAGTTGGAAGGAATATACCAGTAAGGTTGTGGTGATGTTTTTTTATCCCACCTGTTAAGAAGCTTTAGGCTTTTGATATCACTGGTCAATTGCCTCTGAAAGTATGGAATGGTGTATGAAACACTTGGAGCTGTTCGGAATGCAATCCAAACTCTGCATAAGGGATCTCCACTTTAGGCATATGGGAAATTCGATCTCCTTTAGTGCATGCCAATGAAATAAAATATAAGTACTAAAGTGGTGCAAATTTCTTACCGAGCATATTGTATTGAATGGTGCCAAATTTGTACCTTACCCATTTAGAAACTAAATTTTTGAGCTCTGTGGGATGCACATCCAGCAAATTGGACCTTACACACTGGGAAGTTTAAGCAATGAATGCCCAATACCATGCCAAGCTGTCCAAAAACTGCACTCCAAAGGCTTTGGAATGAATCTGCTCGTTACATGTTGAGCTCCTAAGTCACAAGATTCAAATTCAAGTTCAAAGTCGGCAAGAATAAATTTGGCAAGGGTAAAAAGTTCGACAAAAAAATTGGCATTAAATTTGCCATATATAATTTTTTTATTTTAAAAATATAAGTAATATATCCACAAAATTATCAAAATAGTTTAACATTGCTAAATAGATTTGAATTCATGATAAAAGGATTGACACATTTTTAAAATATTAACATAAGAAACATGTGAAATCATGATTGCAAAAATGATTTTTTGTCAAAAAAGTACAATCAACAATCAAGGCTTTGGAACGTAAAAAAGGCTCCAAGTCATCAAGTGCATTTGGCTGAGATGATGTAGCATCATCATCAGTATCACTACCCAAATTATCATCAAAAAATTCAAGCTCATCTACAACTGGCACGGCTATGTCTTCTGAAATGTGTTGTTGTGAAGATGTGAAGTCATTTGTTGATTTGTTCATGAACAATTTTAATTTGCTGCGAATGTAGACAAGATCTCCCAACTTTCCAGACAACAACTTGTTCCTCTTTTTGAAATGGATGTGATCAAAGCAACTCCAGTTCCTCTCACAAGCTGATGAACTTGCTCCTTGATTCAATATTCGAATGTCAAAGCGTTGTAGTCCAGGAGTTTGCACTCCATAGGTCATCCACCATCTATATCCAAGTACATCATCTTGTGCCATATCATATTTGGCTGCTAACATTCCAAACATCCCTTCTTCTCTTTTGTATTTCCAACATTGGTCTCTGATTAGAGCTGCAACTGCTGAATTTGGTTCAAAACTGTTAATGGCTTCTAAAAGTCCTGCCATAATTGCACAATCACTTTGTCTATCAATATGAGATGGCTTAGGCTCCAAATAGCAAGCTGCTGCATGTAAAGGTGTGTGGATCATTTTCCATCTGGAATTAATTGTTTCTTATATCTCCATGTACTTTTCTTCTACATTATTTAGTGTTTTTTTAATAGCTTTCTTACAACGGTCCATGCTTTCATAAAGCATGCTGAGGCAAGGCGTATCACCATCAACCATGCAAAGCACATCAGCAATTGGCCTACATATTCATAACCTTTGCTCCACTTTCTCAAAAATTGCTGTTTAAAATAATTTGCTCTATGTTCTTCCCCTTAGGACCTTTAGAAAGTGCTGAATTTTCCCACTCATTGGAACAAATAACAGATCTCAAAGCTGCTTTCTCTCCAACCACTCTTTTCAAAGTGATATAAAATGAAGCGAACCTTGTGTCACAAGGTCTCAACAACTACCTAGATGCATGTTGCTTGTAAAGACTCAATGTGAGATGATGATTTCTTATTAAATATGCAATTTCTCTCCCTCTATGAATTGCTTCATGTATCCATGGGAATTTAGCCAAGTCGTGAAACAATAAATCCAGACAATGGGCTGCACATGGGCTCTAATATATCTGTGGGTAGCTCTCTATAATTAGCTTCCCAACTCCCACACAATTTGCTGCACTGTCAGTTACCACTTGAACCACATTTTCCACCCCTACTTCAAGAATGGTTTCCTCTAATATTTGAAAAATGTACTTAGAAGTTTTCTTTTGGTTCATGGTGTCAATCACTTTCAAGAACACAACACCATCAGGACAAGCCACCAAAATATTAATCAATGGCCTTTGACATATATTTGAACATCCATCACTCAATATAGTGCAACCTGTTGTCTTCTAGGAGGTTTTGACCTCAACTAATTTCTCGGTCACTCTATCTTTTGACCTCTACAAAAGAGTTGTCCTTAAAGTCTCTGGAGATGGAGGTGTGTACCTTTTGCCAAACCATGCAACTTTCTAGATTGCATTACGAAAATGTGGATTTCTTGCTATATTGAATGGAATAACACGAGTAAAACAAATCAGCTAATGCATCATCCACCTATGGCCTTGGGTATGTTGGAAGAGGAAGGCATAATAAATGTTGTGAATCTAGATACATCCTCTTCAATTCTCTGTGTGCAATCTTAAACTTTCCTACAATTGAAGAGGATTGCTCTTTCTCTAAAGCAACTCTCATTTCTAGCGTAACACCTAGACATGCAGTAACACCTCCTCTTGGACCCCTTGTAATACCAAGTAAATGGTCCATTACCCTCGTTAAACTTCTAGTAGAAGGTTTTTTACACTTTACATTTGAGACTAGTACCATTGCGAGTCACATATTTCCATGCCACGAAGGTTAAGTTCTCTTAGCTTGCAACCCCATTTGCAAAACCTTCAGCAAGTGTTGTGCCTTATGAAACATTCATTATAGAGCACCTTTTGCTCATCAATTGATAAGTAGGAGTATTTTCTACTATGTGTCAAATTATTATATTGCTATCAGGATTCAACCTTGTAGTTTTTCCAGTCAAACTTGGGCCAATAGTTGGACTCAAAAAACTACATGGTCAAAGAATTCCTATACAAGACAATGCACATTCACACAAAGCTCCCCTTCCCCTATATGCACCCCACACCCTTCATGCAATGAATGCAATACACAGGTCATATGTAGGTGAATGGAGGTTGGCGGGATATGCCTTGTTGACCTTAAATAAAATTTCTTTAATTTTGCAAAAATAAATCTTTTTAGAATTTTGTGAATAGGTATCTTGGACCAAACCATTGCTAAGGTCTATAACCTATAGTATGCCTTGTGGATCCTCATCATGGATTGTGTGTATGCGCTTCCTTTAAATATTTAGTTTGGTGATGGATGGCCTCTACTATTACATAAAGAATTGAAAGCAAATTTGGATGACTCTTCTTATGAGAACTATTGTTTCGATTTTCAATCCCGAGAGGGCTAGTTGAGGCAAATTAGCTTGGAAGTGAAGGACATGGATGGGATGGATTCTGAGGAGTGAAATTTGAAATGGAAGATGGAATAGGTATGGAAGAGAGAACATGGGGGGCAATGTGACTCCCAAGTATGGGAAGGAAGAGTAGAGTGTGATTTCAATGTTGGAAGTAGTTGTTGTACCAATTGTCTTGATAATGAGATTTTAATTCAAAATAAAAGGTTGAAAGATTGAGCTAGAGAAACGGATTGGGGTTTTAGAGGCAATTGGGGTTGAACAACCTAAGTGAGATGAATTAGGGCAAGGAGATTCAACCAAGGTAATGGGGGTTTGTGATCAATATTTTACCTTGGGAGTAGGAAGCTGGTCCTCATCATCAATAGAGACATGCTGAGAAGAACTAGCAGAGTGGTCACACTCTCTTTTCTTGCTTGGGTTACGATTTTTTTGAAATATCCCAGGGTAATTGTCTAAACAAAATGTTTTCAATTCCTTAACTTCATGAGCACAGGCATATTGTCAAACAATTTTCCTTCTGCTGTTTTGAGTATTGGATTCAATGTATTTCTCCTGATTGGAAATTGTTTTTTGTGCAATACATACATAACATGGATTCCTCACAAATACAAATATATTTTTCAAGCAATATGCAACTCAGGAATTTATTATTCAATAATATTTCCAGAAGTTAACATTTCAGTAGTATTGGTAATGCTTTGCTGACCTGTTAAATAATTCCAGAGATTTCCTTTAAGACTTCAAATCTTTTCATTCAGCAGCTCGACTCATCAACTGATATTAACAGCTACTAATTCCAGCTCCTTTGAACTGCCCCTTTTTTAGACTGTACGTCTTCCCAAATATTGGTACGACTGCATGGTGAAAAAATGTATTAAAAATATAATGGAGTCGACCCCTTTTTATCTCCAGCGGTACTGATCATGACCTACGTAAGATGTGAAAGAGTGTCAAGCTTATTTGAAAGGTAAACTCTCCCTATGGTGGTGCTCCTTTTCTCATTGTCACGACATACCACATCATTCACACATTTAATATTTAATTTCTTAGCACCCTTGGCTAGAAATCTAATATGATATGGTGGCGGCTGTAGAAGATTGGCAGCAACTTCTAGTGGCTTCCTTTGATTTTTCCCATAACACCATTCATATGACTGATACAGTGACAGCGATTTAATTCATTCCCCCAAATTCTTATAAATGTCTTATAAATTTTGCTTAACACGTCTCCATAATTCCACTTCTTAAGGACTCGCTGATATTAAAATATAATGTATCATCCCTAACAATTGCACCTCAAAAGGAAAAAACCCCATAATCCAATATCCATGGCCCAATGATGACTCCTTCAAACTGGATGAATAGTATAAGTGTTATGGCCTGTTCTGTTTAAAGGTACGGCTAACTCACTTTTGTACGACATCCCCAATAAGTCCAATTCCCTTTGTCGAATCAAAATCCTTAACCTCATGTGGCCGACATTTAAAGCTTTGGAAATTAGTGTCACTTCACTAATTTCAACTTGTACAATTTTTAAAATCTGTTGCTTGAAGATGTAAGGACTTCTGTACTGAAGAATACAACAGCTGGACAAATATTAAGGTTTTAATATTCCTTTAAGTCCTTTGACTTACTTTGAATCTGGACTCCAATATTCTGGCATGAACAATCAAATAAATTTAATATTCTGATCATGCCCTCAGCCTGAAATGTACGGCTTTCCCGGAAGAGGTATAAACAACAGAAATAACTCCTGAACCTATTGAAATTATAACAATTAAAAATTCTCTGATAAAGAAGTTTTAATCACCATGCACAATCCCTGTCTGGAATTGTCAGCAATCACCCAAGAAACATCTTTCAGCTTCGGAGGTGATATTCTCCATGAAGATAGACGTCCTCACGAAGTTCTGTAAAAAGGAGCAAAAATCCCTCCATTTCACCAAAATTCCAGCATACTGAAAATTGTGCCCAAATCTCAGTTTTGTTCCCTTTCCGTAACTCCCCACACCATTTCTTGAAATCCTCCATATTAACTTTTAATTTATTTCGTTTTTAAAATAAATATTATTTCACCAAAAAGTGACTTTTAATTTAATTATCTTTTCTAGCACTTTCGTCACTTTTTCTCACATCTAAAATAATTAATTTAAGGTGCCTTTTAATTTATGTTTTTTTGACAACTTTAAATTTATCATTTAATTATTAAATATTTCTCGCACAACCAACTAAAAGTGCAGAAAATACAGAGCCCAATCAGAAGTGACATTTGAGGGTGCCAAAATGTTGGCAGATGGTCAGCGCTCCCCTCGAGATTCGTGACATGGACTAATCGCCTCTCGTGGATCCGTTAACTCTAGTGGTTGTATCGGGCATTAATAAGGCCGAACTTTTGGTGCAACGGCAACCGTGGGGCCAACAATTGGTATCAAAGCCAAAGGTGTCGGGTTTGAATCCCCTCGGGTAACACTGAGGGGGAGATTGTTGGCAGATGGTTAGCGCTCCCCTTGGGATTCGTGACATGGACTAACCGCCTCCCATGGATCCGTTAACTCTGGTGGTTGTATCGGGCATTAATAGGGCCGACCTTTTGGGGCAACGAGAACCCTGGGTCCAACACAAAATACTTTGGAGCTCCTTGGGAACATCATATATCCTCTCCGGAGAAAACCAAAGGTAATTTCAAGGCTGACGTGACTGGAAACAAGGACATTACATTTTTCTATTTTTTGTTCATTTGTAGGCTCTAATCTCTAGAGGTTTGTAGGCCTTTTGTTTAGCTCTAGTTCGGGATTGTGGCTGATTTGTAGTGTTGGCAACTTTCTCAGTTCTTCTCCTAATCATAGTTACCAAGAGATGGGTACTGGTATTGGTATGGGAGATGGGGCCACGTATTGGTATGCCAATTGTTAAAAAGGTTGGAGACAAGTACTTGGAGATGGCTATATATATATAAATTAAAATACTAAAATGCTATAATTAATATATAAATATAAGGCAATGGATATCTTTAAAGAGTGCAAAATACGTAAATGGTTAAAATTAGAAATAAGGCTAACATTTCAAACTATTGAAATTGATTTAATTATATTAATATTTGATAATCATCATAATAAAAGAAAAATTATTTAAAACCTTAGTCACTTGGAGATGACAAAAAAAACTAGGAGGTGAATCCCATTATTTTTAAAAACATAGTATGTGGAAACTTGGAGATGTATATATTTTGAATCAATTGATAAAACTTCAATGCATGTACACACCATAAGCCTTATTATTGTTTTGCTTCATATTCTTACCTCTTTGGGATTTAATAAGGAAATTTTATGAAAAGAACTTTGTAAAATTTAATGAATTTTTTTTTTTACAGGTTTATTAGTGTATTTAATTATTTTAATTTTTGTCTTGTAATTTATGTGATATATTTGAAAATCTCTATCAGAAGTTTCATCATTTTCAAGGAATGCTTATAGGAGATGCAAATAAACTTCATCTTAAGTTTCCTAATGTCTAGAGATGCCTCCATATGGGTCTTTGAGACGATGACATGTTTCTGGTATGGGAGATGAGCACTGAGGGTTAGGGTATGAGTCTCCTCTTAACTATGCTCCTTATATTACTTGCTGCCAACAAGGAATCTAGAATGACGAATTGAGATAAGTGGGGGAAGGAGTGACTAATTCTTAAAAGCCTTACACAAAATTTTGAGACAATGAACTTAGAACAAAATGATATAGTTAGTTATTTTTGGTGGAAAGGAAATCTAACAATTTTAAAATTTAAAGGATTGGGAAAACATATAGAGAGGACGTAAACAATTTCTTTAGGAGTGGAGTAAGCTTTGCCTTTCCGATTAAATTAACCCACACAGGCCTACAAATTGATGGTCTTTACTATTTAGCCTATTTTTAGTGTATCAAACCATTTTCTATGACATATGCTATGGGGACTTTTAGCAGCATGTAGATGTTGACAGCCTTAATAAATAGTAGGCTTTATGTTATTCACATGTATTTTATGTATAACATTGACCAAGTTAGTATTTATGGAATAAAAGCACTACAAATGGAGCACTTTTTTTTTCATTGATGAAATGTGGGCAAGGCCCACTCCCGTATTTACACACAAATCTCAAAATTAAGACTAATATGTATTTATCTATATTTATGCATACACACACACACACAAACCTTTGAGTGAAGGCCAATACATTCTAGGTCACCACCATTACATTACCAAACTAGCTTCCTTCAAATCTTCCCAATATTAGGCACACATACCGAGCTAGAATGAACAAGGCACTAAGATTGAACAACCAGACACACACACACAAACCTCTCAATGAAGGCTAATACATTCTAGGCATGCAACCATTACTTTACCAAACCAACCGCCATTAAATATTACTAAAATTAGGCACATAGGCCAACTAGAACTATCAATGCACTAAGGTTGAACTACCCTAAGTAGAGTATTCTTTATCGATACCAATAAACTCAAGAAAAATTATGATCATTGTTTTTAACACCACTAACTCCAAGCTTAAAAAATCGGCTATGATCGAATAGGAAACACCCCGAACTGGAGGATACCAAATCAAAGCAAGAAGAATGGTATCATAACTTCCAAAAAACCAACTTGATAAAAAGCACCATCCACACAACCTAAATACACAAGAAACAACCTTATACACAATATTCACCATCTAAGAAACAAAGCAAGAAGAATGGTATCATCACTTCCAAAAAACCAACTTCATAATAAGCACCATCCATTGACGAGCCAACTGGCTTAAATGAGCCAACTGTATAATGGCAATCAGTTTGGGGAAAGGCCTTGCTTACATGTAAGAACCCTCCTGTCCTTACCTCAACTTCTAAGTGCAACTGATGTATCTTTGTTTGGTTTTTGAATGATATATTTTTATTTTTATTTTGTAATTTTCCAATGACAATACCAGGTAATGCAAATACAAGGAATAAAGAGATATACCAATGAAATGCAAATGCACAATGCTACTAAGCTGAAAATTAATAACTTAATTTGATATTGAAATTGCTCAATACACCCTCAATGCAGAATCAATATTCTTAAATCTGATTGATACACAGGTGCAAATACAAGTATTTATGTTTGTATTAAAATCAGATTTCTATTTCTTTGCAAATTCAATACAAATCATGCCCAGAGAGAGATCGGCTGATAATGGAGGTCTGAGATTTTGTATCAGCAAGCTGAAGACCTCGTGAATTTCAACGCTCGGCTCCAAACATTGACTCTCCCTAGCATAAAATTGCAGCACATTGATCTAATGATCTGGATGCCTCTAAATTCACAACAAACTATTGGCAGATGGTCAACGCTCCCCTCGGGATTCGTGACATGGACTAACTGCCTCCCGTGGATCTTTAACTCTGGCAGTTGTATCAGGCATTAATAGGTTGATCTTTTGGTTCAACGACAATTGTGGGCCAACAAGTGGTATCGGAGCCAAAGGTGCTGAGTTCGAATCCCCTCGAGTAACGTTGAGGGGGAGATTGTTGGCAGATGGTCAGCGATCCCCCTCGGGATTCATGACATGGACTAATTGCCTCTTGTGGATCCATTAACTCTGGCAGTTGTATCGGGCATTAATAGGTCGATCTTTTGGTGCAATGACAACTGTGGGCCAACACAAACACCTCAAAAACCTAGGCGATTTCACCCAGCATTAAGACGCCTCATTCATGGCACTGTACGACCTGCATCATAGAAATTGTACGGCCTGTAGCAACAGTCTGGTACATCCCAACAAGAGGAAATATTGATGTTTCCAATCTGCCAATTAAATCTATTGATTTCTGTTTGAATTCTTCTTTCAATCTCTTCACAACTTCACAAAATA
This sequence comes from Sequoiadendron giganteum, assembly GCA_007115665.2. Taxonomy (NCBI): domain Eukaryota; kingdom Viridiplantae; phylum Streptophyta; class Pinopsida; order Cupressales; family Cupressaceae; genus Sequoiadendron; species Sequoiadendron giganteum. The sequence continues at coordinate 18,409,475 of CM021102.1, read as the reverse complement.
TGCACAATCTTGACATCTGTATGAAGCCAACTAATAGGCAAACCTTCAAAAGATCTTTCACCACCCCAGAAATGCAAAAATCAAAGAGAGACAACGTTCTCAATGACCAAAATTGTAGAAACCCTTGTTCTTCTTCTTCTCACAGAAAACTCACCAAAAAGCATAAGTATATAATCATTGAATCAATTGAATATTTGCTTATCATGGCTTTATATAATCTCCAAGATGAGGTCGATCCTCTAGAAGGCTCTTTTTAATCATTTAAAATGATATTAAATGTGCACTTTATAACTTTATAATAATTCCTCATAAATGGGTGCCCAAATCAAAATATCATTTAATGTACTTTAAGTGAACTTTTTAAGGGTCATGGCCCCATTGGACATAAAGTGCAATTAATAACTTTATAATATGCCTTTATAATATTTTATTATCATTAAAGTCACTTTAATGATAATAAATCCTTTAATAAGCATTAATTCATCATATCAATTGAACCCGGGAATTAACATTGCATCCAAGACTTGTCCAAATGCCTTACTATAAATAGTAAATGTGTATAAGTGAGTCCTAAAACACCAAACGAAGGCCAATCTTGAACCAAACTATTCTCTGGAGAAGAAAACAACCAGATAACTGCCAAACAGGACCCTCTAATTATCTCCATTAGCCTACGAGGGTTAGTTAATAGGCTAAACCATCAAGAAATTGGAATTAGCTAAAAAAGGGACATTACATTACACCTCAAGCGAAGAATGTAGAAATGATTTCAAATTTCCTTCCCAAAGTTTCATTTACTTGCTAATGAGTACACAACTATTTAATGCAAAGTAAACTGATTTCATACACATAAATGACTGACACAAGAATTGTAGAGTGTTTCAACAAAGTTTACATATGATTTATCAATTAGTTTCTTTATTCATTAGATGCTCTTATACAAAACCAGGATAAGGGAACATTTCCAACACATGGTTCCTTTTCTTGACTATATGACTATATAAACCAGCTGATGGTTGCCAAGGAACTCTAACCGTTGACAACTACCAAAACTATTTCCATCAAATGACAAGGCATAACCATACCCATTAAACTAACTGAAAGTACCATATAACTAATATGTAATTTATGTTATCTACATCAGCCCCCCATAAAAAAAAAGTCATCTTCCAAACAACTGAAATCAAAATAAACAATCATCACTATGAGATGGAGTTAGGACACGTCCTTGGAGGTATTGTAGACATTGAAGGAGTTGAATGTTGAGAAGTAGTTGCATGTAACTTATAGGCTTCCTTTGTTTGTTGCTTTAGGTGATGAGTAGCCGAAAGTTCTCATTTCTTGATGTTCTGACCATTTGTGCGACCTCCATTAGCCGAGTCTTTGCCTTTTCATTGGTCATTCAAAATTTTGATATCTCTCAATGTTTGTTAGCACACTTACGCTGTTCCAACTTTGTAAGTTGAGTTTGTTCAGCTAACAATGCTTGAAATCTAAGCTTCTGATTTCCTAATTCCTTTCTTATTTGTTTTGAAATCCTCACAGATTCATCAATTTCAACACCAATTGCATGTTGGGCTGCCATCTCTGTTTGCAACATAAGGTATCGATATAAGAACCAATATTTGATGGAATATAGAGCCTCTAAAACCTTCCCATCTGATCGTCCATAAAATGGTGGAACTTGCACTAGAATCCATTTATGTTTCATATTTGGTAGTTTAGTAGTAGGCCACCCATGAGAAATATAGATTTAAATGAACTCATTATGATAGTCTCCTCCAACAAATTGCTGAATGCACTAGGATTCTTGTAAGACCAAGGGAGAATGATTGTTGTCTAATCTTCATGTAGTATTTGCTACCTTACACATAATATGTTCTATTGGTTCCAGATCTCGAATATACTATTGAATATTACATAATGAATCAACAGGATTTGGCTTTGAGAGCTGAATGGAATTTTCCTCTACTTCATTGTATGTTGGGCTATGGGGCTATGTTGGCCTAGGTGATACATTTTATTCATGCAATTGTTGAGGAATTCCTTTTGGCTGAAGAGTAGGGAGGGACTGAGTGTTTTTTGGTGATTGTTGCTTTCTTTTGTGGGTACTTGTTCTTTAGAGGATGATTCAGCTTATGTGCTTTTTCTCTTTCTTGTTATGGTATTGCTGGTCTTGACTTACTCTCCTTTCCCTTCCAATATCTGTCTAAGGACTTCTATCTGAAGATAGAGGGCCAAATAGGATCATATTCTATATTGGGTTGAAATTTACCAACTACGAAGGATGATGTATGTGTATAAATTGCAACTAGGAACAATGCAGTTGCATGTTTTGTCATGTAAAAACCTTTATGTTTCAAGGATAGGAAGTCCTTTATTCTTATCGAGTAGTTCTGCCCAATTGTAAATCTCTCCCTTGCTAATCTTGACCGTGTACGCTGATGGACAAGCTTCAACTAGTATTTCACAACCTCAATATGTCAGATTCTGAAGAGGGAACATTCTCCAAAATCAAATGTTTGCAGAAACCCTTGTTTCACAAACCCCAATGCTCTCAGAGAGAAATAAGACAAATTAGAATAATCATGAATGAATTCGATTTATCTTTGAGGAAATATATACTTCTTCTCAAAAGTTCGACCCTTCTCAAAAATCACTTAAAATCCTTTTAATGATATAAATTCGCCTCTTTTAGACTTAGGCATTTTATTTAATAAAAGGCGTCCAAATTAAATAAGTAATCAGTACTAATTTAATTATAACATTTCACCTTTATTATAAAGTATTAAATACTTTATAATTCGCCCTTTAATAAACATTTTAATATTTCATTAAAGTGACTTTATATTATAAAGTCAAATTAATAATCATCAAATCATCCAACTGGGTCGAAGTTGAGCTGACCAACTGAAATAGGTGCCCTGCCAGAAATAGTAACCCCTATCTGCCTGACTTACTAAAAATAGTAAGTATCTGAAAAGCACTCTATGAGAGTCTGCAAAGTCCCAAACCTGAATCAACTGATGGAGTAAGGTTCCCAAATGTAGGATACTACCTCAAGTGATCCTCTACACATATCTGTTAGACTGCGGGGATCAGAATGATAGGCTAACCTCTGAACCGGCTGCACTGTCTAGGAAGGGGACATTACAGCTACTTTCTTGCCTTTCTTGGCCATGATTACTACTTGTAGTCCTTGTATAGGCTAGATGAAAAAATTGATAGCTTTAGGCAACATATATAAAATTAATATGCTGAAGACTTTAAAATAAATAATGTGACATTCTTGGTAGTTATTCCAATGAACTTCCAAATCTTCGTGGCTATGCTGTATTGTTCACAAATAACTTTGAGTGCAAATCCAATTTTGAATTATTTGCAACCGTTCGGATTGTACCATGATAGAGGGGAGAGTAGGTTGTACGAACAAGCGACACATGATGGTAGTAGCAAGGAGGTGTATGGCTGCAATAGGGAAATCAATCCATAGAGAAGCAAGCCATACGATGATCACTACTAGATGTTATCTACAAAGTGAAATTGAACTCTCATTATGCCACTCACTAAGATTATTACAAATGATGATTTCCTTAGAATTGTTGATAGCTAAGTTGGCCAAGGCATCAATGAAGACATTTGCTTTCCTATAATAATGCATACATTCAAAGCTGGTGAAAGAATCTAGCGACACCCAAGCATCTTGAAGAATGTTATCTGATCTCCAATTGCACGTTGATCGTCATCTAATGGCATGAGTCCCCTTCTATGGATAGTTCAGAAAACCCAAACTGAGCAACCATTGAGAGGCCAAGCCTAGAGCTTGGGCTTCAACTTCATTATTTGTATCTAGGATTAGTTTTATGGATGTATCCATGATCAATTTGCCCTGCGGATCTCAAATGACATAACTAGCATCGAACAATCTTGGATTCCTTTGAGCAGCTCCATCAAACTCAATTTCAGGAAATCCCTAGGAGGGATACAAAAGAACTTTGATCTATGCATCAGACAAGTTTGAGCACCCGCTACCACATGAATGGGGGAAAGTGCATTCCAATGCTATTGTAAATAATATATATGATTTTAGAAGATATTAAGACTTACTATTTTTTGAATTGATGGGTCTTTGAACTTAAATTCCAAGCTTATTTCCACTCTATTTTTCCCTTTACAATTAATACATCATTATAACTCCCCTCCATGGGGTTGTTCCATTCTGATTATGTTTGAAATTCTTGCACCAAATGCTGAAATGATAATGAATTGTTAAGGTAGATGTGGTGTTGTCACCTTTATGAGCTTTTTGGAAACATTGTAATGGATTAGCAAATAAAATGAAAGATGGCGCCTTAGGATAAATGTTGGGCTGCTGGTGAGTTTGGCCTTGACGAGTAACTACATAGAGGTGGCTAGATTGAAACCAAAAATGGTGGAAATAAAAGGCTTGAAGCCTTGAACCATTTAGGAGTGGGAAGAATTAGTAAAAAAATAAAAATGAACGAATAGTTCCAATTGTTGTGCTTTTGTTTGTTCTCACTTCTACATGACCTTATATATTATGTATTGCTCCTAAGAATTAGTGATAATAGGAGGCATATGTCATCTTGTAGCATATTCTTTTGAGACATAAGTGAGCTTATATGAGACAATTATCTTTTAATAATATTTATATTTATATTCTTAATGGGATGATCTTTCTTTTTATGTTCTATATGATGTTCTCTGCCATTTGTTACATGTGTAATCATCATGTAGATGTGTTAGTATGTGCCTTCACAACACTCGTGAGGGCTCTGAATAGTTCCTTCTTCAATTGAAAGTTAGTTGGGGATCTTAGCCTTCTACCCTAAGACTCTTAGATCAACCAGTGCTTGCTACTTTGTGTTGTGGCTTGTCATATTCATGATTTCCTCAGTTTATTACTAGCCTCAAATTAGCATTCTAGGTACATGTAGCTTAACGTTTGGGTGGCCACCTTTTTTTCAAGATAACATCATTGTATTTTCTTATTTTTCCCTAGTTTCATTGCCCTTTCCCATTTATTATGATTGTGATCCTTATGTGGAACTTTATTTGGAGATCTACCATTAATCCTAATTGGGGATGTCATCCGTTTGGGTAATGTCAATACTCATGCTAGGACATGCTAGAGACATATGTGACATTAGAGAGGATGACAATGTCTATGAGAGTTGGATTATGAAGAGTTTGGCCCATAATGGACCTCGACTGATGGGAATGACATTTATCACAATTTATGTAAAGCATTTCCTTTAATGGGAAAGTCCTGTGATCTTCATGTTTAGAAAGGTTTATGATGTTTCCTAGATCCAAACAAATTACTTGTTTCCCACATAGTGAGGGTTAAAATGTGGTGAATTATGTTATTTTTAACAAAACTTTGGTTCCTCATGTTTGTAATTCTATTATCTCCCATTAGCTCCCCCTTACCAATCATGTAGCTTTGGCTCTCACTATTGACACAACTTATTTGTTTGCCTCTCCTTCTCATTGTAGGTCCACCAATGTTATTGCACTATGATTAAATGTGATACTTGGTATGCTAATGAATACTTCTGCCTTTTATTTTCTATCTACCACTAGAACCATGTGTGATTTTTTGTTTTCTGTCCTTTGGGAGGCAGACTTTGAATCATTTCCTATAGCTTCACATCTTTATGATTCTTGTGCTTCTTGTGCTATGAATATCTGGTACAATGAAGATTGTAAATCTTTGCACTAGAGGATCCATTTTTGTCTTTGTTCCATCACCTAAGTTTCCTAGCCACCATGGCTAGATACTATTGTCATTTCCTTCATTAAAAGAAAGGTGTTCTTTCATATAGGTGACATGAACTTATAGCCTATATCATTCTCTAAAAACCATTTACCATACTTTTGTCCAAAGCAAAGTTCCAAGGTCAGACTGTGGTACAAGTTGCATGTCCTATGCTAGTTCTCTTTATGATATCTCAGCTACCTTGTAATCTGAGCCTCTTGTTAGCCTCCTTGTCTTTTTTTATCTTCAAGTTATGTTAGGAGAGCTATTCAATATTTATTGTAGTACCAAAGCAATTTGTTGTGAGGGGCTTGAAGTAGAGTTCATCAAATATGGTGTGGATTCTCTTGCTTGCTCTATCTTGAAGTTATCGAATGAGGTTGTTCAATCAGGTTCCCCTTGCTTGGTAATAGCACATCATCCATGCCATAGTGGCAAAAATGTTAGCAGTAAAATGGAAACCCAATAGATAAATATTTTTTCAATTAATTGAGAACCCAAAAAATGCAGAAAAAATCAAAAAAAGAGAGAAAAACTGCTTTTTCAAAATACATTTAAAGACAATTTAATTGCATAGAGATAGAGTGAGTGAAAGGAAATGGGAGTTTAAACCTTGAATTTTGGAATTTTATTTTTCCCATTAATTTTCAGATTGCTGATCATATAGCACATTGCGTAGTACATTACTACATAGTTCAACTTCAAAGTTTGGACCCAAAAATCAATTACAATTGACTTTGTACATACTGCGTAGGCAACCTACAATGTAACAAAAGTAGAGGGAGCTAGAGCTTCTTGCTGCTATGAAGCACACTGCACTAGGGGCCGTAGATCTTGTGTTAGAATTATTGTCATTGATGTCAAAGGCATATGGGAGATTGATGGCAAGTTTATTATTGTTGATGTCAAGAAATATCATGATGAATGTAATGTCCCTTACCCGGTTTGCCCTAGAATTTGCTTGTAGATTAGGTTTAGGGTTTCTTCTTTCCAAATGAATGTTCTTTTTTTTTATGAAATAATCTTGGTTTGAAATCTGCATTCACCATATTAACAACATTTCCACATTCACATATATCTGTTAGCATTAATATCTAGTTATCCAAAATATAAGCATAATCATAAATGCAATTTAACAAGCAAGAGGAGTGCCATGGGTGGATCCGCCCTGAAGCCTTCATGTTGGGCACGAGAGGTTGTTCACCACAATCCTCCTTTCCCAACGGTTTAGTACCTGCATTCTCCACACATGGCAGTACCTTGGAAGATACTGGCCCTATTAAGAGAGGAGGGGAAACCCTAAGTACCAAGGGCCAAAGGCCTACCACCCCCCTAAGTAACAGAATGCTGAGGTGGGACCCCCACCCTTCATGACCAATCCCTTGCTTGGGCCTACGAGCCTGAGGGTGGGGTTTTTAGGCAATCCACTTGGTGAATAATTCCCCCATCCTAATAGGGTAACAATCACGAAGAAGACAATCTTTTAAACAATCAAATACATTTGCACTTAAGTCAATATCAACATCATTATTATCATAATACTAAAGAGAGTATTACATCAATAATCAGATTAGCCATATCTATTTTTTATATCCAAAATATGCTGAATATTATTGCTAAGTGAATACATCACCTGAACTGTTGTGTCTTCCCCTGACTCTGAATTCTTTAGTCACCTTCCTTCAATCTTACATTTGATTGATCATAAATATTAATCTATCCATTTTTATATTAAGATCGTAATTACTTATAAGGCTCAATAATTACTGCAAGCATCATTATTGCAATGATCGTGTACATATATTTCATATCATTATTCCTAATAATCACCTTTGCATAAATATATGTCATATATATATAACTATGTGTATGTTTATGTATTTATATATTAATAATTATATTTAATTTTTACTTCCCCAACTTTAGTCTTGCCAATAATATTTAATCCTATATATATATATATTCTTTTCCCAATCTGTTGTGCTACCAGATTTCCAAGTCATTTTCCTATCTCCTAATCCATCGATCAGCTTGTATATGCTTAATTTTAACTTTTGTCTTATTTCTCATCCATCGATGCCCCTCTCCCTTGAAAAAGATTCTCTTTTAATATCCTTGATAGGGTCAAAAGGCATGACTTTTCCTTGCACTAGGGACATGTCTTTTAGTTAGTGTTAACTGCTGTCTTTTCTGGGCTGAATGCTAATTTATGCCTAAATGAACCGCTACATATGATAATACAATAACAATCGCTGTTAACATTATTCTATGCTGCAATTTAGATATAACCGATGCCTTAGTAAAGATGATAAGTATTCTACAGCAAATATATTAATTGTTTTTTTATTACGAAATATATATAATATGTTTATTATTATTATTTGTATTAGTTTCTTTTAAATTAGCAATAATAAATTTCAATAATTTATAATTTTTAAGTTGTCAATATTTACATTTAGGATAAATGGTAATTACTTATGTTTATGATTATAGTATTATCTTGATAATTATAATTATAATAAAATTGCTAATATATTTACATTTCAATGTGTTACGTTTTTTGGGGACATGACAATGAAATTCATTGATCCAAGAAGAATAAATTGCAATGGGCAAAGGGCACTAAATCGCATCACCCAAGGGCAGTTTCTATCCTCACAAGACTGCAATAAAATAAAAATTAAATTCATTCTTATGCTGGTTGATCTCTTCATGTTTGGTGCCTTCCTCATGAGTTAAACCAAAAATAAAATAAAATAATTAAATTAAATTATTTTTTAAATTGAGCCGACCCCCCCTCATAGTGGCGCCCATTTTTTTGAAATTAAATTTAAATAAAGTTATTATTTGTAGGGGCCGACCCCTTATAGAGTGCCCAAGTTTGCTATGAAAGGGTGGATGGAAAAGTTATAAAATAATGAAGAGTTACCTCCTTTGTGATGAGATCTTTCCCTTCATGAAGTCACATCTTTTTGTGAAGGTATAAATAGAGTTTGTGGATTGTGGAGAAGAGTGTGTGTGGAAGACAAATTGATAAATCATATATACACCAGCAGATTTGTGCAGAGAAGATAATTGAAGATCATTCCAAGGTAGATTTTTGAAGGAGGATTTTCAAGAAGAAAAATACTGTCTATTAAGAGGTTGGTGCCTCATGGTGGAGAGGTTGGTGCCTCTTATTAAAAGGAATTGGTACCTCATATTGAGTTGGTGCTCAAGTGTTGGGGATTGGTGTCTCTAGAAGGCTAGTGCCTAGAAAGTTTGTTAGAGAATTTTATATAAGTAATATTTTGCCATGGTTTTCTCCCGAAAGGGTTTCCACGTAAATCTTGTGCTTCTCTTATGTTCTCATTTGTTGATATTGTTTATTTAAAGTATTTGTGGTTGTTAATTTGAAAAAGTAAAAGATTGTCTTATATTGATTCACTCGTGCCCCCCACCCCTCTTAGTATAACCTTGTGCTCATCATCATGATCATGATGATATAATACAATGTTAGACTACACTTCGTCCACTTGCATTTATTGCTTGTGTTAATGATGTGCTAACACCACATTAGTTATTCCTAAAAAGTAATTTACATACAAATGTAACTTCCCATACAATACTAAATAGAAGCATACAATAATTGAAGTGTGCCATCTAGTTCAATCAAACTGCTTGCATTCATTCTCATCATTTGTTTCATATATTTGTCATTTTCCTATTTTAGGTAAGTTAGCTTCGGACACACACACACACACACAAGTTCTCTTGAATATCGTTTACAAATATTCTGCTCATATGAGCATCTACGTGAGACCAATAGAAGCTCTTGCAAGCACTTATTAGAGACTAATACAAGCTTCTTACGAGCACACACACTAGAAATCACCTATGGAAGACCAAGAGTCACTAGTTAGAAATCCATTTAATTTTGAAACCACATCCACATTACAAGCTAACTACAAATACGAAGAGCCACCACTTAGAATTCCATATTAGATGTCGTTGTGGGGATTTGTACTTGGGTCTCCACAATGAAAACCCAATGCTTCAATCAACTAAGATCAACCTCTTGGACTGCTTGGACTTATAAATTTCAACCCTAATAATTGTGGCTCTATTCTTCCTACTGGGAAAGTGCTATTATCATTCTATTTAAAATACTGTAAAGGAATTCTGTTGAGGGAGCTTTTCACCTAAGAAGGTTCTCAAAGTGGTAGGTTGTCTTAATCTGGTGTAATCACTTTATTCATGCTTTTTTTATTGTAGTTTTAAGTAAATTTGTATTACTGGTTTGTTATATGTTTTATCATAAATGTTTTGTGGAGTGCAATTGTAGGGCAAAGAATTTGCCAATTCTTCATCTAGAAAATTTTGTAACACAAATTACTTATACAATTTGTGTAATGGAATGGTTTTTCTCATTCATTAGAAGTTGTGGGATCTGGAACAAGGATGGGTGTTTTTGTTGATGTTATTTGCAGCTTCGGTCTGCACTTCCCAAGAAAGACAAGCTTAAATATAACCAAGGGCCGACCCTTATAAGTTCGCCCATTATTCTCTTAACCTTGAGCCGACCTTAAGACAAGTTATTTGTTTATTATTTATCATGTAAAGGCCGACCTAAATAAAGAGGCGCCTATGTTGTATATATACAAGATCCTTTTTTGGTATTGTTATCAATCCAATTAAGCAAGATTCGCAATTACCTTGAAGAGCAGAAATTCGCACCTTGAGCAGCAGATGAATTCGCAGTCCTAGAAGAAGTTAATACTTGTTCAGCAGATCATAATTTCTGTAGCAGCAGACCGATTTCAAGGAAGAACAACTTCATTTCTATTTGAGCATTAAAGAAAATGCGAAATCATTGTTAGCCATTGTTGGGCTGTGTTGTAAGCAGATTTCTGTCACTATATATAAGAGAATCATTTGCTGGGTTTTTCTCCCTCAAGAGGAGGGTTTTCCTAGGGTATCTTGTTGTGTTCATTGTCTTATGTGTTGCATTTCTTTTGAATAATTTGTTATCTAATCTGATCTAAGAAACACTAACATGGTATCAGAGCGGGTGTGAAAAGATCGTGATCAGATTCAGATCTGTTAGTTTGCAATCTTCATTATCCTTTCTTTTCAGTCTACCTTCTAACTTTCTCAAGATGGTGAACGGTCTAAAAATCGAGGATAGACTCGAAGGGATCTCGAACTACACATCATGGAGGTTCAGGATCATGCTAACATTGGAGGAAAATGACTTGGCTGAGTTTGTGAAAACAAAAGTTCCCGAACCCGAGGAGGAAGAAGAGAAGCTACAATGGAGGAAGAAAGACACTAGGGCAAAGAAAGTGTTGGTTGATTCCGTCAAAGATCATATTGTTCCGATTGTCTTCAAGATGGATACTGCAAGGGAGATGTTCAAAACCTTGGAAGAAATGTACGAAATTAACAACACCAGTCGTGCTCTAACCTTGAAGCAACAACTACTTCACATTAAGATGGCGGAAGAAGAGTTTGTCATCACCTTCTTCATGAAGATTTCCGAATTGAGAGATCAACTCTCTACCATTGGTCATATTGTTGATGACAAGGATTTGACCATGATTGCTCTCAATGGTCTTCCGCTTTCATGGGAAGCGTTCATTCAAGGAATTAGTGCAAGATCTGAACTTCCCAAGTTTGATCGATTGAGGATTGACTGCATTCAAGAGGAGTCAAGACTAACAGCAAGGGGGATTGGTCAAAGTTCAAAGAATGAAGATTTACATGTTCTCACCTCTCATTCATCAAAGAAAGGAAAAGTTTGGAAGAAAGGATTCTTTAAAAGGAATCGAGATAATGGGTCAGATGGTGCTCCTGCATTCAAGAAGAAGTGGGACCTCTCTCGTGTTCAATGCTTTAAATGTGACAAATTTGGTCACTATGCGAGGGATTGTCCTACCAGGCCTAATCAGCATGCTTCATTTGCGGATGTGATTGAGATCTCTCCCCAAAATGATTCTAGTGAATTTCTACTCTAGTCATGGGCCTATGTTCAAGCTCTGAAGGTTGTGTACTAAGCGCAAGAGCAACATATCATATGGTGTCCACCCTTCAGATTACTTAAGAGATAAGTACTCTTTGTTTTTTTTTTATTGTATTTACTAATCTAGGCTTTAGATTCAATTTGCTGAGTTGTGCAAATCTGACATTATTTACTTAGGATTATGTGTGACCAGTAAAAAGTGATCACTGTGAAAAGATTCTTTACATTTATTCATTGTAAGTAGGATCATGATAATTTGTAAAGATTTTTTGTTTTGTTGAGATTAGCTCTTCTGAGAAATTGAAAGAAAGACATGTCATGATTGATGCATTGATTCTCTTTTACTCAGGAGATTTTGAAATCCATGAAATAAGTATTGCATGGTTGAATAATGTTCATGAATTGTTTTGTAGTTATTAATTCATGCTCTAACATTGAGATAACCTAAGCATCAAGCAACCTGCATCTGGAAAGATTGGATATCGAAGTCATACTGAATGGAGAAATGATCAAGCTTGGAGTGATAGCTTGCAATCATTGGACTACATTGATGACTGGAGATATCTCTCGAAGACAAAGTACCTTTCAGGTCGTCATTGTGTTCAAACTGTGAAGGGTACGGATTGATCTGAGCTCAAGTACAACGTATCACACTATGTCCAGCATTTGGACCTATCAGAATAGTTAAAAAGATAAGTATTCCTTGGTTTCTTAGTTATATCATTTATTGGATCTTGTAATTAAGAGAGATAGTAGACTCTCTTGAATTATGTTGTGTTCACTAGCATAAGATCTTATTGTCTCTCATGATATAACTTGTATGATTCTAATCTTGATATTTCTTTGGATAATTATGGACTGTTAGTAATCTCTATCTAAAATGCTTCCTGGATAGGTTTAGGGGGAAGAAGATGATAAGAGAATTACGTAAGTGATGAAAAGCTTGAGGCATCTTGTGAAGAAGTCATGTCAACCAAAGAAATGATCAAGAGGGAGTAAACACTAGAGGGACTAAGTTGATGGCTAGAGGGAGTGCATCTCCAGAAGTCTCCTTCGCAAATCTTTGAAGCCAGGATCGAGAGGGAGTCTCAGTATTAGTCCATACTCAAGAACGATGTTTGGGATATAGTTCCTAGACCCAAAGACAAATCTGTGGTGTCTTCTAAATGGCTCTTCAAGATCAAGCATGCAGCTGATGGGAGCATTGAGAAACACAAGGCTAGATTTGTGGCTAGAGGATTCTTACAAAAAGAGGGAGTTGACTATGAAGAAACTTTTGCTCTTGTGGCTCGTTACACGTCTGTTAGAACCATCATTTCTATTGCTGCATCTAGAGGATGGAAGATTCACCAAATGGATGTATAGACAGTTGATTGGTTCATTAATGTATCTAGTTAACACTAGACCTGATATCTGCTATGCAGTGAGTGCACTTAGCCAGTATATGTGTGAACCAAAGCAAATACATCTTATAGCAACTAAACATATCCTGAGATATTTATGTGGCACAATTGGATATGGTTTGAGATATTCTTCAGATGTAAATTTGGAGCTGCATGGTTTTACTGATTCTGATTGGGCAGGATGTGTCTCAGATCGGAAGAGTACTTCTGGTTGTTGCTTCTGTTTGGGGACTACTATGATCTCCTGGTGCAGCAGGAAACAGTCTTCAGTGGCCTTGAGTTCAACTGAAGCAGAGTATATTGCAGCTTGTGTGGCAGCTCGTGAGGCAGTGTGGCTTCGTAAGCTCCTTGCAGGATTGTTTGAACAATCAATGGAGCCTACTATTATACATTGTGATAATCAAAGCTGTGTGAAGCTTTCTGTCAATCCTGTGTTTCATGACAGAACAAAACATGTTGATATCAAGTACCACTATATTAGAGATATGGTGCAAAGGAAAGCTATACAATTGAGGTATATTAGCACTGAAGAGCAAACGGCAGACATTCTCACCAAGCCTCTCGCCAGGATTAAGTTTGTATACTTCCGAGAGAAACTTGGTATGGTGGAGAATGCAGCCGTGACTGAGAAAGAGTCTCAGTAATCAGTGATCCTTGTTGAGAATGCAACTCTCTGCTGAGAGAGAGTTGAGGTGCAAGCCCTTGTTAATACAATTCTCTGCTGAGAGAGAGTTGAGGTGTAAGTCCTTGATAATGCAATTCTCTGATGAGAGAGAGTTGAGGTGAAAGCCCTTGTTTCCACCCTCTGGGAGAAGCTATGGTGGATGTCATGTGTGTGACTCCATGACAACATCACGTGAGAGAATCCGTGATGAGTTTATACCATTTATGGGAGTAGCCATAATGGTTAATATCACGTTGAGGTGATATTCTATTTTGTTTTCATTCTAATATAATGTGTCTTGTGCAGATGGAAGTTCATCCCTAGCTGAGAGGGAGTGTTGATGTTATTTGCAGCTTCGGTCTGCACTTCCCAAGAAAGACAAGCTTAAATATAACCAAGGGCCGACCCTTATAAGTTCGCCCATTATTCTCTTAACCTTGAGCCGACCTTAAGACAAGTTATTTGTTTATTATTTATCATGTAAAGGCTGACCTAAATAAAGAGGCACCTATGTTGTATATATACAAGATCCTTTTTTGGTATTGTTATCAATCCAATTAAGCAAGATTCGCAATTACCTTGAAGAGCAGAAATTCGCACCTTGAGCAGCAGATGAATTCGCAGTCCTAGAAGAAGTTAATACTTGTTCAGCAGATCATAATTTCTGTAGCAGCAGACCGATTTCAAGGAAGAACAGCTTCATTTCTATTTGAGCATTAAGGAAAATGCGAAATCATTGTTAGCCATTGTTGGGCTGTGTTGTAAGCAGATTTCTGTCACTATATATAAGAGAATCATTTGCTGGGTTTTTCTCCCTCAAGAGGAGGGTTTTCCTAGGGTATCTTGTTGTGTTCATTGTCTTATGTGTTGCATTTCTTTTGAATAATTTGTTATCTAATCTGATCTAAGAAACACTAACAGTTTTCTTATTAGGTGTATAGCCTTCTTAGCAGATATGTTTCATGTGGGTTTGTTCTGCAGGTATATGACTGGGAAGTTACTGCTGAAGTTGGATACTGTAAAATATATCATTGGACATCACACGGTGATCTTATATTGAACATTTTTCTTTTATTTGTGGGTTGTTATTTATTCTTAAAGAAATGTGGAAAGTCCACAAACAGTAGTAGTAATTATGTATCAAATGTCATTTTACAGAGGGAACACTTTCCATTTCTAGAAGAGTACCAAAGTTCGCGGAATAGGACAACGTTTTACTACACACTTGGCTGGCTGATTTTCATGGAAGATAGCCCAGTGAAATTTAAGGCATCTGTGGAACCACTGCAACAGGTAATCTAAATCTATAAAAATATTGATTGTGCAAACTACATGCAATATGGAGGAGCTGTGTCTTTTCAGCATCAACTTGTATTTTCTTCTGTTGTGTATTATTATTTTTATTTCTATAAGGATGCAATTCATTTATGTTTAGAAGGCACTGCCAAAAATTATTGTAGGAATTTTTTATAACAAATGAAATAATTTGTGTCTTTTGGTGATGGCTAAGTGGGCATCTATCACAACCACATGCTAGAATGTCTTAGCTTTTTAATTTGCACCTTTTTGTGTGACACAAAATGGAACAGTTGTGTGGTAGATCTTCATTTCAAATTAGAAGGGGAAGCTCCTTACAAAGACTAACTTAATGTAAACAATATGTACTTGCTATTTACAACCTGTATAACGTTTTTTGGGTTGGTTCATGTTTATGCTAAAGAAAAAATGGCATGTCCTTTTGGTTTAATCTAGGACAAAAGGTTGACAAGCACTTCAACTCAAGAAAAAAATTGTTTTTTTTAATTGAAGAAAGCCCTATAACCATTACCATGCTTATGTTGTTTAGCTAAATGTAGAGACTGAGCACTGCAATACAAAATGATAAGATCAGTTTGAACAATACAAAAGATCTGATAAATAAGAAAAGTAGATTGACACAAAGTTGTCAAACCCACTTTATTGAGACCTACAAAACAAAACACTTTGATTCATTTCATCTACATAGATTAGACGTTATGAGTTGACTACATTAGTTGCATCCGAAGCTATAGTGACCAACCTAGCACCAACTACATATACAAAGTTTTCAGTAAATGCCAAGAAATATTCAATTCATCATAGCACAATAACACATAAGACTGAACACTTCAACAACAACTGAGAATCATGATAGTTATTACTATTGAATACTATTGAATTCCGAATCAACAATACTGAACCTTAAACTAAGTGGCAAGAGCACTTCATTATGAAGTTTTACAAGATATTGCATGAAAATAAATATAAAACTAACTACAACTTCTACTCTAATAATAAATTGTTTACACTCAATGCAAGATTTATTACAAGATTTATTCCACTAATATAAACATTTAACTTGAACAATCTTAAGTTAGAATACTCATAAAGATCACTGCAAATTAAAACTAGAATGCACATCTCTTGCATGACAAGAAATCCAAAAATAGACTTTTAAAAGTACAGACTCCTCAAAAAGCACATTTAGCTAATATTAGAGATAGTTAAAAACAGTGCTAGCTATAAATATTTTTGGCTAAAAATGGACTACTTGGAATGTATTCTTCTGCTTGAAAATGATGACGACTAAAAATACCATTGGCTATGAATGGCTTGGACTAAAAATAGCAAATCTTAATAGGTCTAAATATGGATCTGACAAAGCTTTTCATTCTAATTATGGTAAACCATCTGAAGATTTCTGAAACTTGTGTAATCCACTTTTATGCTTGAATCTAAAAACCTTTCTATAGCAAACCCTAGCAACTCTAAAAGACTAAAAAACTACTACTTTGTTTGATGATAAAACTATTATACTTTGATTGTTTGGTTTAATTGCCATGACATGGGTTTCCTATTTTCATGTGTGAATGCTTTTGCATCTTCTTGCTGGTTCGCTTGATAAGCTCATTGTCAATCCTGCAAAGATATATAAAAGAGAAGACAAAAACCAGAAAGATGAGCAAGACAACATTGATACATGACTTGTGTTTATATAAAAGACAAGGGTTTAGTTGGAATGGCTTGACATAATATAAAACTTTCATATGGATACAACATAAAAGAAAAAAAATTATAATAGAACAATCATAATAATACAATAATGGTATTTTTATTCCAGATGAAGTCATCAAACAAAGCAAGAGAAGGTATGACAAAGATTTGAGAATTGTAACACAAAAAAAAAACATAAATACATTTTCATCAATGCATTGATTGCTAAACATTCTATAGTATGACGTGAAGATCAATAGCATGAAACTTGCAACATCTACGAACTAGACCCCTTCCCACAAGCTCCCTTCCCTTTCTGTCCTAAGCTTATATAACTAGTGATCCCGCCACCTTCTACCTGCAAAGGAGACCATGGCCACTTCCATGTGTCAAGACTATGTCAAACATCAGTCCCACAAAAATGCCACTGCTCAAGAACATATTAAAGCAATGTTTTATATTGTAATGGTCAATTAACTTTTAGGATAGACTTTAGGAATCTTCTTTAATAAAGTCATGTTGACTTTAGGGTATTGCTTGTTGCTTTTTTAGTTGACAATCTTATTCTTTGAATTGTTAGTCTTATCCTCTTTGAATAAGGTGTTTGTAATCTTATATAAGGATGCTTTTGCTCCTTATTTCATAATTGATTATTTTAGGCAATCTTGGTTATCTCTCTATTTTCTGTTTTTGTAATATGATATTAGAGCCCAAGTCGAGCTTCAAGATCTAAGAAAGTGAATTGCCCTAGGAATTGCTATCGATAGTGACGGATTGTGGAATCACATGCAAAGATAGTGAAGAGCCAA
The DNA here is from genome assembly GCA_007115665.2 of Sequoiadendron giganteum. Lineage (NCBI taxonomy): Eukaryota > Viridiplantae > Streptophyta > Pinopsida > Cupressales > Cupressaceae > Sequoiadendron > Sequoiadendron giganteum. Next base: position 18,391,804 of record CM021102.1, on the reverse strand, counting down.
AAGAGTTTGTATAGAATTGTTTGAATCAACTAGGATAGAAAAGTCATGGATTTTTAAGCCGCTAACAATCACAACCAAGTTTTTTGGAAAAAATCACGCAAATTTGTGGGTATTATTTTCTTTGAAAATCGTGGGAATTTTTTAGTGTAAATCACTGTAATGTCCCCATTTTCCATCCCATTGTCACAAGGGCTAAATTAATTAATTAATCTAATTATTGGATATTGCTTGGCAAAAGTTTATTAAAAAGGGTAATATTAAATAATTAAATTAAAGTATATTTATAAAGTGGTGGGGAGATATAATAAAGTATTATAATATCACTTTATAAGATGGTGTTTTGGCCGGAAAACCCTAAAATGAATTATAAAAGAGATTTGTGAGCTCATTTGTTACTATGCGAAGATTATTATTTGCTTGGTTTGAGAGCTCAGCGTTTTGGTGCTCGAGGATGGAAATCCTCGAGTCTATGGATTTGGACGAAAACCCATTTACTTGCACAAGCGGATTCACTTCAGCCTCAAGGTTCACATCTTTGCTTCAAAGAACGATCGATTGATTTGTGGAAATTTGTAGGTCTTCTCTAAAGACAAATTTCTAGGTTTGTAGGAGAATAAGAAAATCAAGGTATTTATTGGAGTAGATTTACAGGTGATATCATTCTATGGTTTCAGTTATATAAGGCCTCTATTCCTATTCAGGCAGTATTACCAGTGTCACCTTTATATTGGGGTTTTAAATTCATCGCAGGCTTGTGTTCTCTTTAATAGCTGCCACCACCCTCAAATACCTGAGCCATTTCCTAACTTTATCACCACTTTGGTTTTGTCTTATTAAGGCTCAAGGACTCAACGCCATATTTTCTTGTGATAAAATAATTGCAGATAAAGACAAAAATATAATGTATGCACTCAGGTTGGTAAGATTGAAGGGAACGTAATGTAATGTCCCCGTCCTAGACAATGCAGCTGGTTCAGAGGTTAGCCTATCATTCTGGATCCTCGTAGGCTGACAGACATGTATAGAGGATCACTTGAGGCAGTATCCTACGTTCGGGAACCTTACTCCATCGATTGATTTAGGTTTGGGCCTTTGCAGACCCTCACAGAGTGTTTTTCAGATACTTACTATTTTTAGTAAGTCAGGCAGACAGGGGTTACTATTTCTGGTAGGGCACCTTTTTCAGTTGGTCTTCTCAGTTTCGACCCAGTTGGATGTTTTGATGAGCGTACAGTGATTATCGGAGGATTTGATAATTATTTAAAGATTAATTAAATTAACTTTATATTATAAAGTTACTTTAATGAAATATTAAAATGTTTATTAAAAGGGCGAATTATGAAGTATTTAATACTTTATAATAAAGGTGAAATATTATAATTAAATAAGTATTCATTACTTATTTAAGTGGGACGTCTTTTATTAAATTAAATGCCCAAGTCTAATAGAGGTGAATTTATATCATTTAAATGAATTTAAATGATTTATGAGAAAGGTCGAACTTTTGAGAAGAGGTATATATTTCCTCAAAGAGAAATCGAAATCATTCATGACTATTATTATTTATCTTATTTTCTCTCTAAGTACATTGGGGTTTGAGAAACAAGGGTTTCTGCAGACATTGATTTTGGAGAACGTCAACTCTTCAGAATCCGGCATACTGAGGCTGTGAAATACCAGTTGAAGCTTGTCCATCAGCGTGGCTTTATCCAAAAGTCATACAGAGCTTACAGTGAAGATCTGCATTCAGTTTTTGGTTCTATTGTTCACTAGGCAAATTCGATTTTCAGAGTTTATCATTTGGCTAGCATTTGGCGCACTTCCCAAGGAGGTACGGCTGTATTTATTACTGCTGACAGGCTGTACATTGCTGCTGTAAGGCGTTTCTTCTCCTGGCATCCCAAACGCCTATCATCTCAGCTTTCCATCTTCATCATCTTGGCCGCACAGGCAAGGAGAATCCATATCAGCATTTATTCGTGAGGAGAGGCCAATATCTAGCTGGGCCGTACTTTGTCTTCATGCTTCCAAGCGGCTGCAATAAAAATCAGGTTCTTTTAAAAAATAATATTATCTGTTACTTCTCCTATCTCCGGAATAATATTGTAGTTGCTCGATAATGATAATAAAATTATCCGCCATTGTTCTGGGAGTCATTTCATGCTTTGTTATTTATTTATGAATTTATCTTTATTTATTTCTCAAAATCGCAAATCCTTATTTGCTGCAAAAACCACAAAATCATCAAAAATTCAGAAAACCAAAACAAAAATGGGCATGATCATTATTAGTCTTTCTCTCTGATTACAACTTTAGGGAGGGAAGAACAACATAAATAGGCTCTTACCCAACATCATGTTAGAAGGCAGCCAACGTTTTACAAGCAAGAATTCAAGTACAAATGCCTCAAAAAGATCGTCCTTGGTATCGCTACCCAATCAACAATTGCAGGTAAAGACCAAGATAAGCTTCATGAATGTGACAAAGAATTAGTCATGTTGATCAAATTATTAGTGACGAATGGCATGCTTCCTAAAGTCCAAATAGGGACGACTTCAACTGCCTACCATTTGGAAGCATATGTGAGACTTTCATGAGACTTCAAATAAAGGCAAGGCCTTCTTTTTGAAGAATATTCTTTTTTCAATCACTATGGATGAGAAAGTGCCCTTGCAGTAGCATTTACTCAAGATCAAGGACATCAAGAATCAGTTGTCAACCATTGGTGGGAAGATGAAAGAAGAGGACATGGTGGTAATCACGTTGAAAATCTTACCATGTGCTTATGAGCATTTCATTGAGATGCTCAATATCATTGCTATGGATGTTGACTTGAAGTTTGAAGAGCTATGCTATAAGCTCTTATTGCAAGACAAATGAAATAAATAGTTTGGTAGTAGCAATGAAATGAGTGTGGAACAGTTACTTGCAGCCAAAGACAAAGGCATAGGCAAATGGTCACATAGGAAAGGACAGGGTCACAATGATATGCAACAAAGAATTTGAAAAACATCACAGGTTATTGTGCTAGGTTGTGTCATATTAAGAAGCACCACAAAAAAAGGTTGGCTGAACAAAAACCCAACCAGGGAGGGCCTCAGTAGAATCAATAGAAGGCTTGTAGAGCATTCTAAGGAGAAGGCATCAACTTTCTATGCCTTCATGGCCCGAAGACTAGTAGATCAGTCAGAGTCATCTATATAGTACATCGATTTAGGAGCATCACATCACTTTGCGAACAAGCAAGATTGGGTCACAGAGTACTTTGCTTGCTTTGATTTAGTGATCTTTGGTGGTGGTGAGAAGTACATGGTTGAAGGTAGAGGGGTTGTGCAAATAACCTTTGAAGGGAAAAAGTTACTTTTTCTCAATGTGTGCTATGTACCTAAAATGGAGCTCAATCTACTTTCTGTAAGTCAAATTATGTGATATAGTTCTAATCTAGATGTCATTTTCAGCAAACACAAATGCAATATCATTGACAAGGAGACCAAGAAGACTATTACTTTTGGCATAGAAGGTCATGGACTATATATATTAGTTGAAACTAGATAGCTCAGGGAATATGCGTGGGCAACCAAGAGTGCATTTTCCATTACTAAACTTTGGCATTAGTAGTATGGACACCTCAATTTGTCCTATTTCTTGTAGTTGGCTTAAGAGAACTTAGTAGATGGGATTCTTGACATTCAGCAAAAGATATAGGATGTGTGTGGGGCTTGCCTGATAGGGAAGTAGCATAGAACACAATTTGATGATGGACAATCTTGGAGAGCCAAGAGAGTCCTACAATGAGCTCATCATCATGAAGATCTCCAATAGTCTTAGCCCACCATTTAGGCTTGTGAGGAGAAGTGCCAACATTAGATGCAATAGGAGGGGCTGGAACTAGTTCAGTAGGTAGAAAATCAACATCATCCGGAGGAAAGTCGGGTTGAGAATCATCAAAGATAGAATCTTCAGCATCCCTCCCATCAAGTAGACCTAACGGAAGACGGACACCCTATTAAAATAATGTTTATTATTTATTTATTAATGCTCAATATTGTAAAATACTGTAAGATAGAGATAAGATCGTCTCCGATCTTATCTGGAGTTTCGTTTTAGAAACTTTCCAGTTTTGTAAATCTTGTAAAGCTATTTATTGAGCGTCTTGCTCATTGTTTAATACATCAATTATTTACCAATTACTTGTGTAATATGGTATCAGAGCCAGTACGCTCAAAATTGAATTTTTAATTCATAAAAATCTTTTCAAGATTTTTTTTAGTTCTTGAATTAAAAATTTCATAAAATCTTCCTGGAAATTTTTGAAGATTTTTTTTTGAGTAAAAATTTTGAATTTTTTTTTTTCGGAATTTTTTTGTGGCCCGTTCAAGGAAAATTTGAGGTTTCTGGATTCGAAATATTGAAGAACTTTTTTAAGTTCTGGTCGCGTCGGTTCTTTTGGGCGCATGTTTTTGTCAAAGCTGGGCGTGTTTTTTGTCAGCCGCGTGTTCTTGAAGCGCCATTTCTTTTGAAGAAACGTTTTTGCAGCACGATTTCATTCATTGAGACGTGTTCTTTCTTCTCTGGCCGCGTGACGTGCTCTTCTCTTGCGCGTTTTCTGAAGGAAGAAGCTCCTGGTCGCATTTTTGTGACTTCTTTTGCCCGCGATTTCAAGTTGTTTTGACGCGATTTCTGATCGTCTTGGAGCCCGCGTTTTGACGCGATTTCTGATCATCTCGTGCTCGATTCGTGGTCAACCAGACATCTGAAATAAAATTCCCACGATCTTTTTCAAATTCAATCTGTTTCCTGCAATTTTCTGGCTTGTTAATGGCGGCTAGGGCATTCTGAAAAGTCGTCTATGGTTTTGACCCGTTTTTCGAAATCGAAATTTTTTTTTGATTACAGATTCCTGGTGGGTTTTTCGAGGGCTCAACTGGGTTGGTCTCCGAATTTTTTGGGTGCATCGTTTTTCGTGCCTCGAATTTTGTGCCATCTATACACTGTACTTTTTGTAGTCTATACCTGAATCTGCCTATTTTTTTTGCATTGGAATTTGTGCCTCGAGTTTCGTGCATCAGCCTCTTCTCAGTACCTAGTTTTTCGTGCCTCGAAAAGCGTGAAGATGGCCAGTCTAAGTAATTTAATGCTGGAGGGCAGTCAACGATTTAATGGCAAAAATTACAACACCTGGAAGCAGCGGATGCTAACAATTTTTGAATACCGTTGCCTTGATCAGATGATCCTCGGCAAAGCTACTCGTCCCGAAGTGGCGGGTAAGGATCAGGAGAAGTTTGATGAGCAGAATCGTGAAGCGGTAATGCTTATTAAGCTTTTCGTTACTGATGATCAGCTCCCTCAGATTCCACTTGGCAAATTAGCTACGGAGATCTGGGATCACTTGAAGGGTTTGCATGAAACTTCCGACAAGAGCCGTGCGTTTTTTCTGAAAAATATGCTGTTTTCTATCATGATGGATGAGAAGACAACTCTGCAAGCGCACTTGAATAAAATCCAGGAGATCAGAGATCAGTTGGAGGCAATTGGTCGGAAAATGGAGGAGGAGGACATGGTTGTGATCACCCTGAAGAGCCTACCGAAGTCCTATGAACACTTCATAGAGACTCTCAACATTACGTCTGCTAATGTTGACCTCAAGTTTCCGAATTTGTGTACTATCCTGTTGCAGCAGGATCGCTGGAGACAACAGTTCGGTAGCAGTGAATCATCCTCCACGGAACAGGCTTTTGCAGCTAAAACCCATCTGAAGCATCAAGGAAAAGGTCAGCCTTCACAGCAGAAAGGCTCCAGTCAGACCAGTCCAAAGAAGAAAAATGTTCAGTGTAACTACTGTCATAAATTTGGCCACATCAAGAAGGATTGCCGTGCTCATTTGGCTTCTGAGCAAAAGAAGTAGGGAGGGTTTCAGCAGAAAGCGAATGTCGCCGAGCACTCTGAGCAGAAGGAATCTGCCTTTTATGCACCCATGGCCAAAAGGCCCGCAGATCATGTCAAATCCTCTGCTTGGTACATAGATTCTGGTGCCTCACGTCATTTCTCACATAGGCATGATTGGTTCACAGACTTTTCCCCTTGCACTGACTCAGTGATTTTTGGAGGAGGTGAGGAATACACAGTTGTCGGCACAGGCACTGTTCAGGTTCAATCTGGCGGGAGGGATCTCATATTCCTCAACGTGTATTATGTACCTGATATTGAGCTCAATCTTCTCTCAGTCAGTCAGATTATGCGGCGTTCTCCCCAGATGGATGTGGTGTTCAGCTCGCACAGATGTTCAATTGTTGATCGAGAGTCTCGCACAACGGTGGCCGTTGGGATAGAAGATCATGGCCTTTACAGGCTTGTGGACACTAGTGATTCTCCAGAGTTAGCCTTGGCAGCCAGACATTCAGCTGTCACCAGTCTTTGGCACCAGCGGTACGGGCACTTGAACGTGCACTATCTCTCTCAGCTTGCTCGGGAGGGACTTGTTGATGGCTTACTTGACATTCAGACTCAGCATCAGGGCGTTTGTGGTGCTTGTCAGGCTGGGAAGCAGCATCGCACATCGTTCAAGGATGGCGACTCTTGGCGGGCTTCTAAGGTACTTCAATTAGTTCATGCTAATATTTGTGGCCCTATGTCTGTTTCTTCTGTAACTGGTTGCAAGTACTTTCTACTTTTTGTTGATGACTATAGTAGGAAAATGTGGGTGTACTTTCTTAAACAGAAATCAAAGGTTTTTAATGTATTTCAGAAGTTTAAGGCCTTAGTTGAAAAAGAGTCCAGTTCTTGTATTATAACTCTTAGGTCAGATAATGGGGGGGAATTCTGTTCTAGTGCATTCTCCAACTTCTGTGATACTCATGGGATAAAACGTCAGTTAACCACACCCTACACTCCTTAGCAAAACGGTGTTGTAGAGCGACGCAATCGTACGATTGTTGAGATGGCTCGCTCCATGTTGCAACACAAGAGTGTTCCTACCAAGTTTTGGGCAGAAGCAGTCAATACATCAGTCTATCTCCTTAATAGGTCACCCACTCATGCTGTTAAGGGGAAGACTCCTGAGGAAGTTTGGTCTGGTCGCAAACCTAGGATCAGTCATTTGAAAGTTTTTGGCTCTCTTGTGTATGTTTGGATTCCAGAGGCCAAGCGCACTAAGCTAGACTCCAAGAGCCAGAAACTCATGTTCACAGGGTACAGTGACAACCACAAGGCATATAGGCTGATTGATATAGACACTGATCGTCTTATCTTCAGTCAAGATGTTGTCTTTGATGAGGAACGAGGTCCATTTCACTCTTCTTCACCTGTTCAACATTCAGAGGATCAGCCTCTACAGGCTCCTGATATGAGTGTCCGACTTCCGTTAGGTCCACCTGATGGGAGGGATGACGAAGACCTAGTCTTTGATGATGCTCAACTTGAGTTTCCTCCAGATGATAATGAACATCCCCCTGCTGATCCTGTTCCAGATCCACAGCCAGATCCAGCTCCTCCTGTTGCATCTGATGTTGGCACATCTACTCTCCGACCGAAATGGTGGGCTAAGACTATCAGTGATCTTCGTGCTGATGAGCTCATTGAGGGTAGATCATCCAGAAACAAGAGCAACAGCAGTCTACAGTCAATTTTGCTCTCATGGCCAACATTCACAGTGTTTATGAGCCTCAGACATATTCAGAGGCAAAAGGGATACCTGAGTGGGAAAAGGCAATGGAATCAGAATACCAGAGTCTTCAGAAGAATCACACTTGGGTCCTTTCTAATCTTCCTCCAGGGAAGAAGCCCATTAGCTGCAAATGGGTGTACAAGGTGAAGTACAAAGCTGACGGAACCCTTGACAAGTACAAAGCTCGTCTGGTTGCACGGGGGTTCTCACAGAAAGAAGGCATTGACTATGAGGAGACCTTTGCTCCTACAGCCAAAATGAGTACCATACGGCTCGTCCTTGCCTTAGCAGCCCAATTTGGTTGGAAGGTCCATCAGATGGATGTGAAGAGTGCTTTCCTCAATGGTGAGTTGAAGGAGGAAGTATACATGACGCAGCCTCCAGGTTTCAAAGTTGCTGGTCAAGAACAGAAGGTGTGCAGATTGGTCAAAGCACTCTATGGCCTGAAACAGGCTCCTCGGGCTTGGTACATAAAAATTGACACGTACCTCATAGATCATGGCTTTCAGAGGAGTCCATCTGACTCGAACCTGTATGTCAAGAATACTGGTAATGAGATTCTGCTTGTTGTTGTCTACGTGGATGACTTGATCATTACTGGCAGTTCGGCACATTTGATCACTGAGATCAAATAGGACTTGTGCAAAACTTTTGACATGACAGACTTGGGCCTCCTGCATTATTGTTTAGGTGTTGAGGTTTGGCAAATAGAGAGCAGCATTTTCATCTCCCAGTCCAAGTATGCTCGAAGTCTTCTAGATAAGTTCCGAATGCAGGATTGCAAACCTGCCTCTACACCCATGGAAAAAGGGCTTAAGTTGTCAACTAAGTCCGATTCACCTGTGGTAGATGAAACATTGTTCAGGCAACTAGTAGGCAGCCTCATCTATCTTGCTGCTACTAGACCTGATTTGAGTTTTGCAGTGAGCTACATATCACGCTTCATGACAGCCCCCAAGGCTGATCATTGGGTAGCAGCGAAGCGTGTGCTGCGTTATGTGAAGGGCACTCCTGATTTTGGACTCTTGTACACTCGGAGTCACGATCCTAAACTCAGTGGGTTCACAAATTCAGATTGGGCAGGTTCAGTTGATGACAAGAAATCAACATCTGGGTATGTGTTCAGTTTGGGATCCGGTGTAGTCACATGGACTAGTAAGAAGCAGCAAGCAGTGGCTCTCTCCTCGACAGAAGCAGAGTATCGGGGAGCAGTAAAAGCAGCATGTGAGGCAGTTTGGCTTCGCCGGATGCTTGTTGATATGCAAATATCTCAAGCAGGTCCGACTCCCTTGTTCTGTGATAATCAGGGAGTTCTCAAACTTGCCAAGAATCCGGTCTTCCATGAGCGAACCAAGCATGTGGAAACTCATTGTCATTTCATTCGGAAGCTGGTTGAAGACGGATCAGTTCAGTTGCTGTATGTTCCGACAAAGGATCAGACAGCAGACATTCTCACCAAGTCGCTCAGTACAGATAAGTTTGTAAAATTCAAGGGGCATCTTGGTGTAGTTGATAGATTGAGCATTAAGGGAGGGTATTAAAATAATGTTTATTATTTATTTATTAATGCTCAATATTGTAAAATACTGTAAGATAGAGATAAGATCGTCTCCGATCTTATCTGGAGTTTCTTTTTAGAAACTTTCCAGTTTTGTAAATCTTGTAAAGCTATTTATTGAGCGTCTTGCTCATTGTTTAATACATCAATTATTTACCAATTACCTGTGTAATACACCCAAATCAAAAGCCTTCAAAGGCTGATCCTCAGAATGCTGCATAGACAAGGAAATGTGAAAAGGCCCTCGTTCTTCATCAAAGACAACATCCCGACTAAAGACAAGACGATCACCGTCTACGTCAATCAGTCGGTAAGCCTTATGATTGTCACTGTACCCTGTGAACATAAGCTTTTGACTCTTGGAATCCAACTTTGAGCGCTTGGCATCTAGAATCCATACATATGCTAAAGAGCCAAAGATTTTCAAATGACTGATCTTAGGTTTTCTACTAGTCTAGGCTTCCTCAGGAGTCTTCCCCTTAACAACATGAGTAAGAGACCGATTAAGGAGATAGACTACAGTGAAGATTGCTTTTGCCCAAAATTTATTAGGAACACTCTTGTGTTGCAACATGGAGCGGGCCATCTCAACAATTGTACGATTGCGCCGCTCTACAACACCGTTTGCTGAGGAGTGTAGGTTGTGGTTAACTGGCGTTTAATTCCATGGGTATCACAAAAGTTGAAGAAAGCAGTAGAACAAAATTCCCCCCATTATCTGACCTAAGAGTGATTATACAACAACCAAACTCTTTTTACACTAAGGCCTTAAACTTCTAAAATACAATAAACACATTTGATTTCTATCTAAGAAAATACGCCCACATTTTACGACTGAAATCGTCAACAAAAAGCAAGAAAAACCTGCAACCAGTAACAAAAGGTGTAGACATTGGTCCACATACATCAGCGTGAACCAACTGTTGTACCTTAGAGGCTAACCATGAGTCACCATCCGCGAACGGTGTCTTGTGTTGCTTCCCAGCCTGACAAGCTCCACAAACGCCATGATGTTGAGTTGGAATGTCAGGTAATCCAGCTACAAGTCCCTCCCAAGCTAACTGAGAGAGATAGTGCACATTTAAGTGCCCATACCGCTGATGCCAAAGACTGGCAATAGCAGAGTTTCTGGCTGCCATGGCTAACTCTAGAGAATCACCTGTATCCACAAGTCTGTAAAGACCATGATCCTCAATACCAACAACCATAGTAGTGCGAGTCTCCCGATCAACAACGGAACATCTGTGAGTACTAAATACCACGTCCCGCTGAGGAGAATGTTGCATGATCTGACTGATTGAGAGAAGGTTAAGTTCCATGCTAGGAACATAGTAGACATTGAGGAATATGAGATTCCTCCCACCAAACTGAATTTGAACAGTGCCCTTACCATCAATTGTGTACTCTTAACCTCCTCCAAAAATAACTGAGTTAGTAAATGAAGAGAAGTTTGTAAACCAATCACGCCGATGAGTGAAATGTTGCGAAGCACCTGAATCTATGTACCAAGCAAAGGACTTTACATTATCTGCAGGCCTTTTAGCCACAAAAGCATAAAATGCAAATTCCTTCTTCTCAGTGTGCTCGGCAACATGTGTGTTCTGCTGAGACCCTCACTGCTTCTTTTGTTCAGAAGCCAAACGCTAACGACAATCCTTCTTCATGTGACCAAATTTGTCGTAATAATTACATTGAATGGTCTTTTTCTTAGAGCTGTCTTGAGATTGTCTTGAACCTTTTTGCTGTGAAGGCTGAACTTTCCCTTTGTTCTTAAACTGAGTCTTGGCTGCAAAAGCTTGTTCTGTAGAAGAAGATGAAGCACTACTACCAAACTGTTGTTTCCAACGATCCTGTTGTAGGAGGATAGTACAAAGGTCTGAAACTTCAAATCAACATTAGTAGACGCAATGTTGAGAGTCTCTATGAAATGTTCACAAGACTTAGGTAGACTTTTCAAAGTGATCATGACCATGTCTTCCTCCATTTTTCGACCAATAGCCTCCAACTGATATCTGATCTCCTAGATTTTTGTCAAGTGCGCCTGCAAGGTTGTCTTCTCATCCATCATGATAGAAAACAACATGTTCTTCAGGAAGCACGCACGACTCTTGTTGGAAGTCTCATGAAGACCCTTAAGATGATCCCAAATCTCCTTTGCTGATTTGCCAATCAAAATTTGAGGTAGCTGATCATCTGTAATTGAAAGCTTAATGAGCATCACCGCTTCACGATTTTGCTCATCAAAATTTTTCTAGGTTTTATCTACCATTGTGGGACGAGTAACATTGCCTATAGTCATTTGATCAACGCAACGATATTCAAAGATGGTCATCATTTGTTGCTTCTAGGTGTTATAGTTTTTGCCATTAAAATGTTGACTGCCTTCCAACATGTTGGATAAACTCGCCATCTTCACGCTTTTTGAGACAAGCAAAATGAGGTACTGAGAAGAGGCTGATGCACAAAACTCGAGGCACGAGTTCGAATATATTGAGGTAGGTACAGGCACATAAAACAATGCAAATCTGTTGGCACAAAATTCAAGGCATGAAAAATTATGCACCAAGAAAAACTAAAGGCAACACAAAAAAGCTCTCGAAAAACCCACCAATAATCTGTAATCAAAATGAAATTTCGACTTGAAGAAACAAAGGGTCAAAACCCTAGTTGATTTCTTAGAAACCCTAAGTGGCCATGAAAATTCAGAAAATTGTAGAGAATTCAAGAAATCGCGCCTAGCAGGAGCAGCAAAGCAAGGGCACAGATTGTGTCCAGAATGGAGACAAGAATGCGGCCTAGAAGAAAAGCAAAAATCGTGCCCAAAAACGTCTGAAAAACGTAGCCTTTAAAGGAGCAAAAATGTGTGTGGAAAGGGGCCGAAAAACTCAAATGAAACCTGTCCAAATCCTGCACAAAATCTTTGAGAAACGCATACAACAAAGGGTTCAAAAAATATGTGCCCAAGAAGAGCCGAAATCGTGGCTAAAACAAGGGAAAACACGTGCGTAGAAAAGTCTGAAAATCGTGCTTAGAATAAACACGTGCCCAAGAGCAAAAGAGACCATGAAAAAATCCGCAGGCCTAGGGCACAAGTCTACAAAAAAAAAACCTGCGATTTTTGCCTTTAACAGGAGAGCATGAAATCTTAAACACAGAGTCACGTTTTTCTTTTGCACCAAAGCCCTCAATTTTCAGAATACCAAACCCACGAATTTTAGACCAAGAAAGAACGATTTTGAAAAGAAACAATTTTTTTTCAAAACTCTAAAATATTCCTTACGAATTTATTTGATACCATATTACGCAAGTAATTGGTAAAATAATTTGTTGTATTAGCAAATGAGCGAACACGCTCAATAAATAGATTACAAAGATTTACAAAAGCGGAAGTTTCTAAAAAGAAACTGAACTGAAGATCAGTAACGATCTTATCTAAAATTACAATATATTACAACATTATTGAGCATTAATTAAATAAATAAATATTATTTTAATAAGAGCCAAGAGAGTCCTACAACTTGTTCATGCAGATGGACCAATGAACATGGCATCAGTGAGTGGGTGCAAGTATTTTCTTTTGCTTGTGGATGATTTTAGTAGGAAAATGTGGGTATAATTTCTCAAATTGAATCCGAGATGTTTAATGAATTTCAAAAGTTCAAAGCATTAGTAGAAAAATATTTAGGATGTAACATAACCACTCTTAGAAATGATGATGTTGACGAATTTTATTCCAAAGAATTCAACAACTTTTGTGCTGAACATGGCATCAAAAGACAATTTACCACACCCTACACTCCATAGCAGAATGTCGTTGTTGAGAGGTAGAATTCGACTATCGTAGAGATGCCTTGATGTATGATATAGAATAGGAGTGTTCCCAAAAGGGTCGGGCTTAGGCAGTATGTACTATAGTTTATTTGCTAAATAGGTCTGCCACATAGGTGGTGAAACACAAGACACCAGAGGAAGCATGGTTTTGGAGGAAACCGACAATTAGTCATTTTAAGGTCTTTGGTTCCCTTGCATATGCTTGGATTCCAAAGGAAAAAACAAACCAAATTAGATTCTAAGAGTAAGAAATCAATGCTTACAAGGTATAATGACAATCATAAGGCTTGCAAATTGATTGATGTTGACACTAAGCGATAGACTTTCAGTAGAGATATTGTGATTGATGAGGAAGTAGAGCCTTTCTAGAAATCTCCATAGTTCTAGTTTACCGAAGAACAACATATTGTGGCTAAGGATTTAGGTATTTAGCTTCAAGAAGCTCCACAATAAAGGGGGGGATTCAGAGCATGAGGAAATAGGCCCGGTTTTCATTGATGATAACCTGGGTTAGCATCTAGATGACATAGATATAGGAAGCCCAAGTTATGATGACAATGCTGATTTGGATGTAGAGTCTTCTAAGAGGAGACCAAACTGGTGGGAAAGCACCATTGAAGATATTTGGGTAAGTGAAATGATTGAGGTAGATCATCGAGAGGCAAGAGCAAGACAAACACAGTCAACTTTTCTCTCATGGCCAATATTCAAGGAGTGTATGAACCATAGGTGTTGAGGCAAAAAGAAAACCTAAATGGGAAAAGGCCATGGAAATCGAACATGAGAGTCTAATGAAGAATGGCACTTGGGATTTTTTAGATCTTCTACCATGGAAGAAACACATTGGCTACAAATGGGTGTATTAGGTCAAGTATGAAGCAAATGGTACACTTGACAAGTACAAAGCTAGGTTAGTGTCATGTCCCCGAAATAGCAAAACTATAAAGACCAAGTGTTAAAATACAAATAAATTAATAAATAAAATAAATAGCAATATTAATATTAAATATAAAATAAATGTGTATCATATCAATATATAAATATATAAAATGAAATAACAAATATAGTAATAATATATAGGCAAATTATTGTTATTACATTCTAGTATTAAATAACTTAGTATAAAAAAATAATAATAAAAAAATATTATAATCATTACACATCAAAGATTGTAATACATCAGAATAAAATAATAATAAGATATTATCAAATTGTTTTATTATTATACTTTAATGTTAAAATATGTTAAATAAAATATCAAAATAAAATAATAAAATAAATAGAAATCTGAAATATCATAATTATAGTAATAATATATTACTTTTAAAATAGATATTATTGTGATAATAAAAGCAGCAATTAAATCTAACAAAGGGATGTATTTTATGAAAAGTCACCTCTTTCACCAAACAATACATTCCCCCCATGAGTCACCTATCTTGAATGGTATAAATAGAAGGTATGAAAATAAGGAAGGGGGAAAAAACATGGAGAAATAGGATTTGCAATTTAGAACAGCAGCAACAATTATTGTTACGCATTGGAATATAGAGCCATTTAATATATATATTATTTAATAAGCATGCAAGTATATATGCATAGATATAGATAAATTTTATAATGAATAATATGCAATGAATAAAGAATATATATGAATAAGGAAAGAATAATTATATAAATATATATATATGGATTGTCCTCATCCTATAATCAATTTAGTACAAGGTTGAAGGAAGTGAGTAAGGAAACATGGAGAGATATAGCAACTCAAGTGATGTACTCACTTAGCAATAATATTTAGTATATTTTGAATATAAGAAACTAATATTGCTCATTTGATTATTGGTGCAATGTTTTCCTTTGATGTTATCAATATTATAATAGTTTTATGAATTGATGATGGTTCCTTTAGCATTATCATGACCGTGAATGAAGCTAAAGGGTATGATACGACATTTAGTTTCCATCATTGTTAATATTACATCGGATAGTATCATTGATCATAGACAACTAAATATGATGAGAATTGGCATTGTTGTAGTAATATAGATCCACGTACTTTTGTTTTGCATTATGTTACATTTTCATGCATCCGTATAATACTCTCAGACATGATACAAGCATATAGATAATTCAATAGTAAATGCATAAGTGACTGTCCAAAGATTGTCTGCTCCGTGATTGTTACCCTATTAGGATGAGGGAGAAGCATCACCAAGTGGATTGCCTAAAAACCCCATCCTCAAGCCCGTAGGCCCAAGCAAGGGATTGGTCATGAAGGGTGGGGGTCCCACCTCAATATTCTGTTATTTAGGGGGGTGGTAGGCCTTAGGCCCTTGGTACTTAGGGTTTCCCCCTCCACTCCTAATAGGGCCATTGTCTTCCGAGGTACTGCCATTGGTGGAGAATGCAGGTACTAGGTCGTTGGGAAAGGAGGATTGCATAAGCAGCCTCTCGTGCCCAACATGAAGGCTTCAGGGCGGATCCACCCATGGCACTCCTCTTGCTTGTTAAATTACATTTATGATTATGCTTATATTTTGGATACCTAGATATTAATGCTAATAGATATATTTGTATGTGGAAATGTTGTTAATATGGTGAATGCAGATTTTAAACCAAGATTACTTCAGTAAAAAGAACATTCATTTTGAAGGAAGAAACCCTAAACCTAATCTACAAGGAAATTCTAGGGTGAATCTGGTAAGGGACATTACAGTTAGTTGCTAAAGTGTTCTCACAGAGAAAGGGCATTGATTACAAGGAGACCTTTTCTCGTACAACAAAGATGAGCATCATCCAATTGGTTCTAGCCATTGTATCTTAGTTTGGCTAGACAATCCATCAAATGGACGTAAAAAGTGCCTTCCTTCAATGGAGATTTAGAGGAAGAAGTGTACATGACTCAAGCATAGGGTTTTCAAGCTGCAAGGAAGGAGCATCTTGTATGCAAATTGAAGAAAGATTTGTATGTTCTGAAGTAAGCACCCAAGGCATGGCACATCAAAATCGAAAAGCATTTGGTTGAACATGGATTTTAGTAGAGTCCTTCGTATGCTAGGACGTATGTCAAAAGCGTGGGTAATGATCTCTTTCTTCCCATCATATATGTGGATGATATCATTATTAGAGGTAGTGAGGCAAATGCTATTGAATAGATAAAATTTGATATTAATAAAGCTTTTGACATGACAATTTAGGCCTCCTACATTACTATCTAGGTGTAGAAGTTTGGCAAACAGGTGGCAATATTTTTATTTCTCAATCCAAATATGCCAAGAGTTTGCTTGACAAATTCAAATTGACAGACTGTGAAATTTCAACACCTATGGAGAAAGTGTTGAAACTTAGCTAAAACTAACTAAAAAGTAGTTAATGAGTCAGCTTACAGGCAACTAGTGGGCAGCCTTATATATCTTACAGCCGCAAGACCTGATTTGAGCAATGCTATGAGTTTTGATTCTAGATTCATGATAGTACCAAATGTAGAACATTGGATTGCAACACAGAGGGTCTTGAGATATGTGAAAGGGACACTTGACTTTGGTATTTTGCACAACAGAAGCAAAAACCCTAGGGTGGTTGGATTCACAAATTTAGATTGGGCAGGTTATGTTGATGACAAAAGATCCACTTTTGGATATGTTTTCAGCCTTGGCATTGGTGTAGTCACATGGGTCAGCAAGAAGCAATAGGCAAAAGCTCTCTCCTCGAGTGAACCAAAATATTGAGGAACAATAAAAGCAATGTGTGAGGCAGTATGGCTCTGAAGGATGCTTTTAAACATGAAGATGTTTCAAGAAAAGCCTTCACCCTTGTTCTGTGACAATCAAGGGGTGTTCAAACCTGCCAAGAATTCAGTCTTCTACAAGCATACCAAACATGTGGAATTGCATTGTCAATTCATCAAACAACTTGTAGAAGATGGATTGATTATGTTGCAGTTTTGTCCCTTAGAAGATCAAATTGTAGACATCCTTACCAAGCTTCGAGTCTTGATAAATTTGTAAAATTTCAGGATAAGCTTGTATACTTAGTAGATTGACCATAAAGAGAGGGTATTAAAGTAATGTTTTATATTGTAATGGTCAATTAGCTTTTAAGATAGACTTTACGAATCTTCTTTAATAAAGTCATGTTGATTTTAGGTTATTGTTTTTTTCTATATTAGTTGTTTGCCTTATCCTCTTTGGATAAGGTGTTTGTAATCTTACATAAGGATGCTTTTGCTTCTTATTTCATAACTGATTATTTTATGCCATCTTGGTTATCTTTTTGTTTTTCTATTTTTTTAATAGAACATGTACAACCTAATAGCTTCAACCTCAAGGATTTTCTCCAGTGTTCCACGGAGTTTCCTAACGGGGACACGTCTCGGGGACGGGGGGACAAAGGGTCTAAGTTTGGGGACGGCGGCGGGGGGAGGGGGGGGGCAGTGCTAATATACATATGGTACTTGAATAACTAGTTATAAAAAGATGTTTAAGAATAACATTTCAAATTAAAATTTGGCAAATTAGTAAAATTGCAAATACTAACATTTTAAATACTTGAATACTATTGCTAAAAGACTAAAAGTAAATAAAATATTAAAATTTGACAAATGAAATTGTTGAATTTGAGATTTCTATTATATGAATATAAAAAATATGACATGTCATATCATAATATCATATTATAAAGATGATTACAATGAGTAGCATGATATATTGATATCAAAATAAGTACAAAATGCAAAAATGAAAAATCATAATATCATATCATAAAGATGATACAATGAGTTGCAAAACATCAAATGTGAAATGGCATATGTGAGCAAAAAAATGAAGAATGAGAGTGTTTTGTTTAGCTTAGAGGCTTTTAGAAGGGTCCCACAAGCCTTTAGGGTTCGGCCCAAGGCTCACATTCCTAGAAAAGTAAAAGTTTTTTTTTTTTTAAATTGCTTTTTTGCACATCCCAGCGCGGGGACTTTTGGGCGTCTCTGAGACGCTTGAGGGACGGCTAGAAGTCCCCGAGACGTCTCGGGGACGTCTAGGAGTCCCCGCCGTTTCCTCAAAGTCTCCCAAGTCCCGGTGGCAGTGGGGGGACGGTAGGGGGATGTTTCTCAACCGTCCCCAAGTCTCTGAAACGTCTGGGTCAAGGGGACGGCTAGATTTTGGGGGGGGACGCGTCCCCATGGAACACTAATTTTCTCCAATCCCATGTTGTAAGAACCACATGTCAGCCCCAACTTTGTAGCAAAGAATGAAAATGGGTGCTTTGTTCATATGGTTGAATCCCCAAGATATCTTTCTTCCTAGAAGAAATGGAAGGAAGACTATGGATTTTCCGGGAAAGAGCCTTGATTTGTGAATTCACAGACCTTTCTTGGATAGAGAATGTTAAAAGCACGGATTTAGGAAAATTGAAAGCCAATGTGAATAGTAGAAACTTTGATGATGCCTAAGCAACACTATTGACCATCTTCACTTCCAAACAAGAAAGATAGAAAACTTTTCAAGTAGGACCAAAACTTTTCAAGTAGGACCATGATTCCTTAACTAATCTCACCTTTTTATGAAGCATTGGACCCTACTTTTTAACCAAATGGATGATCTACCTCGTATGATTCTTGTTTGGGTTATACCACTTCTTTCAAGTAAGTACTAGTAGGAACATGCCTTGAGAAAGATTGAATCAACCATTAAGTGTACATTGTGTAGTTAGTGTACAATGCTTGTTCCTATGTTTTGATAATATGGTTTATCCAACTATGTATTAACTGTTTGTCAACTTCGGGTGGTAATAAGAGTTAGTTAGTTGACGGTTGTGTTCCTCTTGGCAACTATCGGGTCCTTTAAATGGATTTTTAATCATCAAGGAGAGTAATATGATCTAGTACAATCGATTCTTGTCTTTGGCTAACCATCACTTGTCTACTTCTATAATAACTTTATGTGTGAATAAAGATAAACTTTTACTCCTCTATTTGTTATATATTTCTAATTCTGTTTACTATTTCAGGTATTCATTATATCAAATAGGAGAGTAAACCTTGGTGTGATTGCTTTAAAGGAAATCAGGTCAAATTTGAGAGTAAACAAGTGCACACGTGAGTATATCATGTGGAGCATAAGATGAGTTAAAAGTTTAATATTATTTATAAAAAATATTATAAAAAGATGTTATTTGCTGTGTTATGGCTACATGTAAATGTGGGCATGACAAATGCTTTGGATGCAAATTTCTTTGGTGTACATCAAGCTTCAGCTTGCAGTAAAATGCATTCAAGATCAAAAAGCAGATGTGGGCATTTCTATGCTTGCTCAAAAATTTTGTGCTTGATGTCAAACATTCCTACAGGTTGCGAGTTCTTCAACTAAGAGGAATTGGAGCACATACTCTTTTATCCACTTAGTTAAGTGCAGTTGATTGAGTGCCAAAGAAGCTGAGGATTTGGTCTTTGTGCATTCCAACTTACATCTCTTTTCACATAAGAAACTTGATGACAAAGAGGGGGTGACAGGAAGTGGGATGTAACTCCTAAATGTGCTGATGCTATTGTTGC
This sequence comes from Sequoiadendron giganteum, assembly GCA_007115665.2. Lineage (NCBI taxonomy): Eukaryota > Viridiplantae > Streptophyta > Pinopsida > Cupressales > Cupressaceae > Sequoiadendron > Sequoiadendron giganteum. The sequence goes on along the minus strand of CM021102.1, from coordinate 18,372,205 downwards.
ACAACTTGCTGAAATATCTATAGATGAGATAGCTTGTACATATGAGATGCCTAGTGGAAGTGGAATTATAGCTAATTGTGGTTCAAATGAAATTAAACAAAATTTTGACTTTGATGCACTCAATGAAGATTAATGAATATTGATTGTAATTTTCATTTTGTATTGACATTTGACAACTCACTAAATTATGTATTTAATAGTATTTTCTTTTTTGCAAATTGTGAGGTACTTAAATATTTTGTTTATTGGCAATTATTGTAATTTTTAATCTATGCACACACACACACACACAAACTTGTACCCGTACTTGGGGAAAATTAAATGCCATACTGGCATATCTGAACCTGTACCCATCCCCATCCCATTACCAGGACCAGCAACTTAGGTTATTATATTTTACTAACCAAAGATATTCATTTGTGGAACTTGTATGTATTATCTATATCAGGTAGAATTTTGTTTCTTTTGATATCTTCTGAAGGTTAACTGCTGTTACAGGTATTTGTAAGTTTGGAGTCCACTCCAGATGCTGCATTCCGTACTGATGCAGTGAAATATGCTCTGATTGGTTTGATGCGGGATCTCAGAGGCATTGCTATGGCAACAAATAGGCAAGTAGCAACGAAGTTTACTAATTCAAGGCTCATTTAACTGTATCTGTACTTTCACTGTACTGCAGACAAATGTTGTATTAGTTGATATATTTCTCTTGTACTATTTGGTTGCAGTCGTAGAACATATGGCCTACTCTTTGATTGGCTGTATCCATCTCATATGCCCCTTCTCTTGAAAGGTGTTGCACATTGGACAGATACTCCAGAGGTGAGCCAACCTGAAGGCTAATTACATGTTTCCTTCAACCTTTTATTTTGAATCAATATGAATTTGTATAAACTACTCTTGCAATTAGTTCACCATCTACCTGACAGCAGACATTATCATTGTGTAGGTTACAACACCTCTTCTGAAATTTATGGCAGAGTTTGTTTGGAACAAGACTCAACGATTGACGTTTGATTCTTCCTCTCCAAATGGGATTCTCTTATTTCGTGAAGTAAGCAAATTGATTGTGGCATATGGGACCAGAGTCTTATCCCTTCCAATACCTGGTGATATATATTCTTTTAAGTACAAAGGAATTGCAATTTCCTTGACAATCCTAACAAGGGGTGAGTACAGCACAACTGATTGATGCCTTCTAATTCTTTCACAGTTCATTGTTCTGTTTGACATCAATTTGCCATATCAAACAAGAAAGAAAGTGACGCATTACTAGGTGTGTGTGTGTGTGTGTGTTTAAGTACAAGTCATTTCGGTCTTCTTCATGACAGTGTGTAGAGGTTATCAATTGGTGTTCATGTTGTTCTGATCTGTACATATTTTTAATGATCTTAAAAACAAAATCTGTATTTTGGTTTGACATTATTTTTTTTTATGGTCTTTCTTTAAAGAAAATGGAAAAGAACAAAAGATCCCGTATGAAAGGAATCCTGTTGTTTGTTTCTTCTGATTTACAATTTTCTTGTCTGGTCAAAGTTTAAGATACCATGTGCCACCTGAGTGGGTGGTTATTTTATCATTTTTTCAGAAATCAGAGATATGTGAGCAGAAGTAATTATATTGCAATATGTTTCTAATTTAGTATCTTCTCATCTGATACAGCATTGGCTGGAAACTATGTGAACTTTGGTGTATTTGAATTATATGGAGATAGAGCACTGGCAGATGCTTTGGATATTGCTCTTAAGATGACATTATCGATTCCATTGGCTGATATAATGGCATTTCGAAAGGTAAAATAAGTTTCCACTTACATCCCTATATTGCTTTAGGAAAGCTGAGAAACAACCAGGCAAAGGATGCAGGCTTTATTTTATGATTTCTTAAAAGATCACATCATCAGTTTTAAAAGAAGCTAGGAGGGAGGGGGTACCTTTTAAGTATTTGTTTGTTGCTCATTCTGTCAGTGATATGGCACATGCAATGTAGTTCAAAGTTATCTACTTTTTAACATGGTGAACTTTATGTTACGTGTCAATTTTTATTGCATACTTCAAATGCTTTTCCCCATCTCTAATAATCTTTTAAAGCTCTGGAGGTTCTTTTGTTATTTTCAGCTTACACGCTCGTATTTTGCTCTATTGGAAGTTTTGTGCAATAGTCACATAAATGTCATTGTCAATCTGGATACAAGTACCTTTGCTCACATTGTTGGCTCTTTAGAATCTGGTCTCAAAAGCCTGGATGTTAACATCTCTACTCAGGTATAGCCAAACATTTCTCACTTTTCCTAGCAGCCAATAAGGTTAACTTATTCGTGTATTGTTTCTTTATGTTCTTCTGTTTTTTTAGCAGAAATAAACCAAACAGAAACTGGCATTTTTTCCATTTCATGTTTTGCAAATGCCAGGATTTTTGCAGGGATTTTTACTGTCTGTTGTTCATTTCATATATTATATTCAAGTTGCAATATCTTTGCAATACTGTTCATTCCCCATACATTGAATGAATTCCTTTGGACTGATGTCTTGCTTATATTTTTATTGAATGCCAGTCTGCTTCAGCTGTAGACAATTTAGCAGCTTTCTATTTCAACAATATCACAGTGGGAGAGACACCAGCGTTGCCTGCTGCTGTCAATTTAGCTCGACATATTGCAGAATGTCCCAATTTGTTTCCTGAAGTATGTACTAAAATCCTTTCACCCTTGGATAAGCACAATTTCCAAGTGATATGTAGAACTGTGGGAGACGTACATGACTTAACTCTCATGCTTTATTTATGTTTGGTCAAACTTCTGCAGGAAATTTGCACTTTAAATGTTAGACTAATTCAGAAGTTTATTATTTGTCTTGAATTTCACTGTGAGAATTTAAACACACTATAGAAGCAGGGAATTTTAATTGCTTCTGAGTTCTTCATACATGATTGGCTATAGCCAAACTACAATCTAAAGTGGACTAGAAATAGTATGAGTCATTGATTTCATATGAACCCTTAGGTTATATGCCTAGGAACCATTATATCCCTTCCTTTCATGAAGCTCCACAAATGTTGGAGACCCATTTCATTGATAATATTTTTAATGATGATTTGGAACTGTTTGATGACCTTTCTATATGCATTAGAAATAGAAAGTGGTTTTTTCAAATTTGTCATTTCTATTGTAATTTGGAATTCCAGTGTATTCAGCACTTGCAAATTGCTGCAAAAAGCTCTTTAAATGTCAATTAATTATTTGAATTATTCGTGTTCATGAAGCTCACTTATATGCAAGGGTACATTAGTTAGATGACCATTGCACCCGATAATACAAACCTCCTAAAACTTGGGTGTTAGGGTTATTGATCCTGATACCAGGAGATATCCCGCAGACAACACTCAAAATTGCAGGAATATACACTTGTGAGGAAGCAAATTGTAAACTTTAAACAAGATATTAGAATATGGAAATAACAATAATCCATTATACAATAGTAATATATAGAACTGTAACAGAATTTGATCAATGCGATTTATCTGTACATGGAATTATATTGAAAGACATAAATGGTTGAGTATCTTGTCCATCTACCTCTATGTATGCACATATTCATAATGATGCTTTAGAAGGCCAAGAAACCTTTATGGAAGATGAAATCATTGTTCTTCCATGTGAAAGCCTTCCTTTAAAGCCAAATTTGGTTGAACTTCATCAAAGAATGACAGTCATAGCCCAAGAAAGGAAGCAAATAAAGTTTACACTGGGGAGTTCTAGCACCTGCTGTTGGAAATACTGTCATTGATGTCAAAGGTGTATAAACAAATTGTTGAATTATTGTCATTGATGTCAAAAGGCTGTCAATGGCTAAATTATTAGAGGTTTGACTGTGCCAAATCTATGACACCATTATCTATAACATAATTTGTTGCATTATCTATAACTATTTGTCACATTCTTCTCACCAACCTCAGCCAAAACACCCTTCAAAGTCTCACAAAAAAATTCAACATTCTTTTGTTTCTTGAAGCATCAATTGATTTCAAGAACAGTGTGCTACTTAAGAAACAAAGAAAATTGGTGATTTAATAAAGTAGAAATTAGAAATCCCAACCTTTAGTCATGATCGTGCAATCCTTTTTCTTCCATATGTTGCGTTACTTGTCAATTTTACTTTTCACATCAACCAGCTTTTGAGTCAAAATGGAGTCTTTTATCTCCTCATCATTAGGGACTTTCAACCCCACCCCACTAATAATAATGATATCTATCATGTTTTGCCAATAAGGAGACGTAAAACAAATAAAATAAACAAAATAAGCATTACTGTATTATGAAATTGACAGTTCAAATTTGAATTCTACATACCCCTAAATCCGAAAATTCTAGGGAAAGAAACCAAAGTATATATTTGTAAACAAAATAAAATAATTATTATTTGGTTGCGTGAAATGGAATGGTACAATAGAACCAAAAGTCTCCAATTGCACTTCTTTCTGCATCATGCTTACCCTTATTCCAACTCATGTTTTCAAATGGTTAGGCACTGGGAATAGTGCATGGAGCAATATATGAATCTAAATTAGATGAAGATCCACAAACTCTTGGTCCAATATTACCATTGCCATTGCCACTACCACTACTCAAAGATCTAGGAAATGGAGGAATGGAATAAGAGCCTCCACCAATGGCTGCTATCTCTTCTCTTTGCTTCTTTTTTAATTCTTTTAGTTGCTCAAATGTCTCTAATTGGCTTTGTACATTACAAGGACCTTCAGGAGGTACTGTTGGGCATCGTTTAGCATCTTGTTATGGTATTTGTGTAAAGTGATACTCCAATGGACACAAATTATCTTCTCTTTCTTTGTCCTAGGAATGGCATGTTTCCAACAAGGATCCTCTTTAACTGGGGTCGAAGTTGTGATTAGGACAATTCATAAATGTAAAGTATGCTGCAATAAAATATAAATAGAAAATAAATTAACATTTATGATTTTTAATTAAATTAAAATTAAAAAAAGCTAAAAATAGTTAAGAGTGTGTAACTATAATTTAAAATAAAATTACAAAAAACAGCTAGGATTTGTTCTTTTTTTCATAAGCCTAAAGTGAGAAAAACAAAAGCAAATGTAAAACACAATAGAAATTTAAGAATTAAAAAACAAAAGGAACTTCAAAATGCAAAATTACCTCTTCAAATGTGCACAAAATTGATGGTAGGTTGCTCCAAATCAACGTTGGGCTTTTCAAATCCTTCATAGGCTCCTCTAGATGCACCAAGGGTTGCTACAAACCTATCCAAATATTTGTTGGTTTTTTCTTCAATGGCATATATTTTTTTACTCCAAAACTATTTTTTACCTCCTTGTAGTTGAAAATAGAATGAATGTGCTTCTAGCATGTAAGAGATCGTTTTGAGTCTTTTTTTGATTTTTTATGTTTTGTTTTCTTTTTACTTGCCATGATCGATTCTTCCCCTTGGGGCTTGTCAGGTTTGGTGAGTTTGACTAGACTTGCCAGGTACTCAGGTCAGAAGTCCCCATGATCCATTTAGTGTCGATTATAGCAACAAAAATCGTTTGGGGAAAAAATCAATAAACCAAAAGTATAAGGCTTTTTGAAAAAATTGGGCGAAAATTGTGGAAAATTGGGAAAAATCGGTTTTAAGAAAAAATGTAAAAAAATGAAGAAAAAGAGACAAAAACTACTTAAAAAAACTTAAGGGCATTTCCATATCATAGAGATGAAGAGAGCAAATAAAATAGAGAGTTTAACACATGAATTATAAAAAATAGGATTTTGTTGTTTATATTCATATCGTCGATTACATTGCATTGCACAAAGCATACTTCATAGTGCATAAATAATAACTAGATGGTTACTGTTGATAAAATTTCAATTACAATATAGTTTGTACAAAGTCAACCTATAAACTAAGAACAAAGTTCCAAAAAATCAAATGTGGCCAATGACTCTTGCTACTACAAATAGAGCTATGCTAGAGGGCTTCAGGTTCTGATGCAAACCTAATGCTGTAATGTCCCTTACCCAGTTTGCCCTAAAATTCACTTATTGATTAGGTTTAGGGTTTCTTCTTTCCAAATGATTGTTATTTTTAATGAAGTAATCTTGGTTTGAAATCTGCATTCACCATATTAACAACATTTCCACATACACATATCTGTTAGCATTAATATCTAGATATCCAAAATATAAGCATAATCATAAATGCAATTTTGCAAGCAAGAGGAGTGTCATAGGTGGATCCACCCTGAAGCCCTCAAATAAAGCTCAAGAGGTTGTCCATCACAATCCTCCTTGCCTAGTGGCTTAGTACCTACATACGCCTGAAAGATACCCTCTCAATTTTTTCTTGATTTTTAATATCAAATACAATGCAACCAGGCACCCTTTAAGGTTAGCTCCAAAACCAAAATGATGCGGAATAGTAACTCTAACCAAGAATGCGCCCTAAGCCTCGATGAGGGAGGAGGGGCGGCCATATGGTCAGAGGATCTCTAGGATCTAATTAACTCAATAACTGAAATGATTATAATTGAGAGAGAGGAATAAAACTCAACACCAAGAATGTTCACCAAGATCCTTGGAAGGCAAGGTGATAGCATATGGTGCAGTACTAATTATAGAACTGAAATGAATTTAGGCGATGAACCAGCCATGAGAGATTCCACGCTACCACTTAAATTAGTGGGGGGAAGGAGCATTACAATTTCAAACTAATTCATCCGCTGCAGCAGGCATCCACTCAATAGTGGAAGTTCGCCACTTAAACAATGGGTGAGATAGAAAGATACAAATATTTATTCTTCCGCACTGGTGGTAAACCATCCAGGGGTTACAATGTGTGAATTAAAACACAAGTAAATGCAGAAATATAAATGACTGGATTAGTACTTCTAATTTTCAACCTTACAATGTAAATTATCTGCAAATTACATAGATTTCAAATAGAAATCTGCTCCAAAACAGCTACAATGATGACACTTCTGATTACAAATAAGAATGGACACACCCTAGAAATATAGCACGAAATGGAAATAACCAGGTCTGATATACAAAACCAGCAAACTGAATGTTCAGACCAGCAAGCTAGGAGATCACTAAAATGCTCATATCTCCTTCGATACTCAACCAAATGACACCAAATCAATTGCAAATGAAAGCTAGATGAAAGGCGACCAAGAACAAGTCATTAAACAATTTCAATACCCTTCTAATTATTAAGCACGCATCCCACGAAGAAATCTGGAAATGATAAACCTTCCTGGACAAGGCGACATGCTCTAGAAAATTGTAGACATCATAATAAAATCTGAAAATGCACAAGAATGATCGCCTATAGCATAGGAAATGATTGAGCAAATACCTATATGCAAATTAAAATCACTTCAAAAGCTGTAAATGAAAACTCGTTTCAGCCATGCTTGAAAAAACAAGTACAAAATTGGAAATTATTACCAAAATCTTCAAAATCTTTCAACGATGAAGCTCAATATGACTTCTGAATGAAGCACACTCCCAATTGACCATCTAGGGGACCATAGTTTCAGGCCCGAAGAATGAAGTAAATTTACTAAGCTTTCCCTTAGCCAGATTCTGGATTTCAAACCAACAACATAACTTTACAATATTTTCCAAAGATGATCAAAAGCTGGAGCAAGACTTCTCTTTTATAGAAAAAGAGGTGACTTTACAAATTCCCAAAACTCCTCCAAAAATGGGACGCCAAAAGTTCCCTTTTTGAAATATTTTATAATTCACAAATATTAAATCCCTCTTAGAATGGCGTCCACTTCAAGGCATAAATAAACTTTATTAAATGTTTAATATTTCCTTCATGAAGGCGTCCCCCTTCATGACCACCTTTTAAACACAACTTAAAGTTAATGAGCTAGGCCAAGGGGTCAGCTTGAAATTAAAACATTAATGCTTTGAAATATATTATTTCACCAAAATGGGCCTCAAAATGCTAAAAGCCAATTATGCTCCAAACTGCATTGCTCGAAATGGAAATTGAGTTGACTGCTAATGCTACTGCCCAAGATGGCACTGCCAGATATAGAACTTACTAAAAATAGTAAATTTGGAAAAGTTGCCCAATGCCTTTGCATGTCATACCACTGCGAAGCTCTCTGGAAACCCAGAAAGAATCCGCAATCCAAAACTCGAAAATCCAATGTGCTGGCTAAAAACAGCAAGTTCTTGAAAAGGTTGTCAGATGGAGATGCATGTTACACCATTCTGAAGCTCTCCAAAAACCTAGAAAACTCCACCAAACATGCATCAGAAACGCATACATGCAAACCTTCAAAATTGCCTCAGAACCCCAATAAGATAGGAAAACCTAATTTCACCTCTGACAAGCCTACGGGCTTCCGAAAATAGGCTATCAATCACCGAAGAGCGAATGGCCAAAATGGGGACATTACAACTCCACTCATGGTAACACCTCGGAAGACACTCATCCTATCAGGGGGAGACGAAATCATGGAATCCTTAAGTAGCCTAAGGTCTACCACCTCCTATTCGCCCAATCCCTTGTCCAGAGCCTATGGGGTTGAAGCCTAGGTGGGACCCCCAACCTTCTATAGCCCAATCCCTAGTCAAGGGCCTAAGGGGCTGCAAGGCCCAATCCCTTGTCTAGGGCCTAAGGGGCTGAAAGTGGGGTTTTTAGACAATCTACTTAAACCATGGTTCACCCTTCCTGATAGGGTTACAAGCACAAAGAAGACAATCTTTACACAATCAGCTATATTTGCATTCATACAAGATTTATTTCATGCTTATAATCAAATATATCTTCATTTATCAATGGTTCTTTGAGTTCATCATTTCCTAGAATAATTCTCATTATGATACGATTAAAGAAAGCATTATATCAATAATCAGATTAGCAATATCGATTTCCTATATTCAAAATATGCTAAGTATTATTGCTAAGTGAGTACATCACCTGAGTTGCTATATCTCTCCATGTTTCCTTACTCGCCTCTTTCAACCTTATATTGAATTGATCATAGGATGAGGGCAATTCATAAATATACATAATCTACTTATGTTTATATTAAAGAGTCATCATTACTTATAAGTATCATTATTGTATAATAGTGTATGTATATATATATATATAATTATTCTTTCCTTATTCATATATTAATATATTCTTTATTCATTGCATATTATTCATTATAAAATTTATTTATATCTATGCATATAGACTTGTATGTCTATTAAATAATATATATATATATATATATATATATTAAATGACTCTATATTCCAATGCATAACCATCATTGTTCCTGATGTTCTAAATTGCAAATCATATTTCTCCATCCTTTTTTTCTCTTCCCTATTTTCCTTCCTTCTATTTATACCATTCAAGGTAGGTGACTTATGGGGGAATGTATTGTTGTTAGTGTTTCTTAGATCAGATTAAGCAATGAAAGCACTTAATAGAATTGCAACACATAAGACAATGAACACAACAAGATACCCTGGGAAAACCCTCCTCTTGAGGGAGAAAAACCCGGCAAATTAGTCTCTTCTATAATGTATAACAAATGACAGAAATCTACTTACAACACAGGCCCAACAATGGCCAATAGAGAATTACAATGAAGTCACACTTCTCCTTGATGCACAAGATACCAATGACTCTGTTCTCCCTTGAGATTGGACTACTGCTAAGAATGCGAATTCTGCTCTTGAACAATAAATGAAAACTTCTGCTCTTGAAGGATAAGGTGCGAACTTGCTTGAGATGAATGTTTTTAACAATGACAAACTGACCTTGTATTTATACAACACAAGGTGCCTCTTCATTTAGGTCGGCCTTTCTTGGAAAACATAATAAATGATAAACAATTAATATATCTTGGAGTCGGCTCAAGGTGAGACAAGGATAGGCGAGCTATAAGGGTTGGCCCTTAGCAAGTATAATGTATGATATAAATTAAATAGCCTAGAGGCTATACATTTAATTTATTCTTTTCTTCTTGGGAAGTGCAGACTGAAGCTGCTCAATAACATCAACAATTGTTTGGTGAAAGAGGTGACTTTTTATAAAATATATCCCTTTGTTAGATTTAATTGCTGACTTTAAAGGCTTATTATCACAATAATATCTATTTATGAAAATAATATGTTATTACTAATAATTATGATATTTCATATTATACACTTATTTTATTATTATTTTATTTTGATGTTTTATTGAACATATTTTAACATTAAAGTAAAATAATAATACCAATTTGCTAATATCTTATTATTATTTTATTCTAATGTATTACAATCTTTGATGTATAATGATAATAATATTTATTTATTATTATTATTTTTTATATTAGTTATTTAATACTAGAATGTAATAACAATAATTTGCCTATGTATTATTATTATATTTGTTATTTCATATTTTTATATTGATATGGTACACATTTATTTTATATTTAATCTTAATATTGCTATTTATTTTATTTATTAATTTATTTGTATTTTAACACTTGGTCTTTATGGTATTGCTATTTCGGGGACATGACATGCCTAGAACCCGCTCGTTAAGGCGTTTTAATTTGAATGTTTCGGTGCTCCTCTATCACTCTTGGCCATGTAGGAATCCTCTACTCTCTTTAGAACTATAGTATTTTGCATACTTTTTGATTTCAAGTTCTCTTCTATACACTCCAATATTTACCTCTAGGGTTTAATGTGTGGTTTCTTCTTCTTTGATTAACCACTCTATGATACCTATAAAAGGTTGCTCTCATATACCAATACTTCACCATCGATCGAGTCTATTGATTCTTTTTCAAACCAATCTTGGTGAAGAGCACAAAAATATACTGAGAGGCAGTGGGGGGTGGGAAGGGGGTGAATCAGTAGATTAACATTTTACCCTTTCAACTTTTATCCACTTTAAACTCTAACACAATATCAACCATGCAAGAATATAACAATATGAACAAGTTGAGACCAAGATTTTACGTGGAAATCTTTACGGAAGAAAACCACAGTACAAATAATGTAATTTATGAATTATAAGAGTTTTACAATGAATGTAGGCACCAACCTACTTGAATCACCAACTCTCACACTTTAGTAGGCACCAACCCACAAGAAGCATCAACTCCTATCTCTGATTTAGTAGGCACCAACCTACAAGAGGCACCAACCCCAACTTGCCAAGCACCAACTTAGCAAAAATAATAACTTAAAGAACAATGTTCCACCTTCAATGTTGCTTCTTCAACAGATGATGGACAATTCTGATCTTCACCAAATATGCAATAAACTTGCTCTTGTACTGCCTTAGAATTTTCTTCACAACTCTCTTCTCAATCTGCTATGAACTCTTCTTCAAAATCTCCTTTAATCCCTTCAAATCTGTTCCAACATGCTTCAATAATCTGCTCCAAAATATGCTTATAAATCAGTTCCAAATATGCTTCAATAATCTGCTCTAAATATGATTCAATAGTCTGCTTTAGATATCCTTATGAATCTGCTTCAATATGCTTTTAAATCTTCTCCAGATGTGTTTATAATTCTGCTTGAATTACAAAGATATTTCGCCTTCTTTTATTTGCTTCTTCAATGGATAATGATCATATAAACGTTCTTTACAAAAAATCTGCCTTACACAATTATTCTTTTCTCCTCATCAAATTTTCATATTGAATGATCTTCTATATCTTCTTCGTGCATAAATCTGCTGGTGTGTATTTGATATATCTTTTTTTTCTCCACTCTCACAAATCTCCCTATTACTCTTCACTCATGGGCTGCATATATATTTCAGAATTAGTCTGAAATATTCTTCATTAAACTCTGCCCTTAAATCTGCTCTTATATTTTCTACATACACACTCCTTATACTCAGAAATAATTCATTATAAATTCTTTCTTGTCCCACACCTCACAATACACCATTCTACACTCTTCAGTCCCGCTCTACCTTCTATTTATACCACTTCAATTTGCCAAGAGATGTGTTAGTTGAAAGTAAACACCTATTTATATAGATGTGTCTTTTAGTTAATAGATCCAATCGCTGTCTTATGAGGTATGTAATAATTTCTTTAACCAAATCATTGCCCAACTGCTGTCCTATTAACAATAATTAATGCCACCTTTATTATTTAATTATTGCTATTTTCTTTAATAATTTTGAGCACTGCCTTTGTAATGAATCGTTGCTTTTCTTAATATATTAATTGTAGTCCATGTAAGATCGCTGCATACTTTTCTTATAGGAATTGTAATGTCCCTTACCTGGTTTGCCCTAAAATTCACTTGTTGATTGGGTTTAGGGTTTCTTCTTTCCAAATGAATGTTCTTTTTAATTAAGTAATCTTGATTTGAAATCTGCATTCACCATATTAACAACATTTCCACACACACATATATTTGTTAGCATTAATATCTAGATATCCAAAATATAAGCATAATCATAAATCTAATTTAACAAGCAAGAGGAGTGCCATGGATGGATCCGCCCTGAAGCCTTCAAATAAAGCTCAAGAGGTTGCCCATCCCAATTCTTCTTGCCTAGTGCATTAGTACCTGCATACTCCACTCATGGCAACTCCTCGAAGACACTCATCCTATCAGGGAGAGAGAAAATCATGGAATCCTTAAGTAGCCTAAGGTCTACCACCGCCTATTCGCCCAATCCCTAGTCAAGGGCCTAAGGGGCTGCAAGGCCCAATCCCTTGTCTAGGGCCTAAGGGGCATTAGCCTAGGTGGGACCCCCAACCTTCTATAACCCAATCTCTAGTCAAAGGCCTAAGGGGCTGCAAGGCCCAATCCCTTGTCTAGGGCCTAAGGGGCTGAAAGTGGGGTTTTTAGACAATTTACTTAAACCATGGTTCACCCTTCCTGATAGGGTTACAAGCACAAAGAAGACAATTTTTACACGATCAGCTATATTTGCATTCATCCCAAATTTATTTCATGCCTATAATCAAATATATTTTCATTTATCAATGGTTCTTTAAGTTCATCATTTCCTAGAATAATTCTCATTATGATAAGATTAAAGGAAGCATTATATCAATAATCAAATTAGCAATATCGATTTCTTATATTCAAAATATGCTAAATATTATTGCTAAGTGAGTACATCACCTGAGTTGCTATATCTCTACATGTTTCCTTACTCGCCTCCTTCAACCTTATACTTAATTGACCATAGGATGAGGACAATTCATAAATATACATAATCTATTTATGTTTATATTAAAGAGTCATCATTACTTATAAGTATCATTATTGTATAATCGTGTATGTATATATATATATATACTTCATATACATATATCTATAATTATTCTCTTACTTATATCCATATATATATATATATATACGTTTATATAATTATTGTTTCCTTATTCATATATATTTTTTATTCATTGCATATTATTCATTATAAAATTTATCTATATCTATGCATATATACTTGTATGCCTATTAAATTATATATATATATATATATATATATATATATATATATAATATATATGGCTCTATATTCCACTGCATAACAATCATTGTTGCTGTTGTTTTGGTTCTCAATGTTTTTCCCTCTTCCTTATTTTTCTTCCTTCTATTTATACCATTCAAGGTAGGTGACTCATGGGGGGAATGTATTGTTTGGTGAAAGAAGTGACTTTTCATAAAATATATCCTTTTGTTAGATTTAATTGCTGCCTTTAAAGGTTTATTATCACAATAATATCTATTTTTGAAAATAATATATTATTACCAATAATTATGATATTTCAAATTATATACTAATTTTATTATTTTATTTTGATTTTTTATTGAACATATTTTAACATTAAAGTATAATAATAAAACCAATTTGCTACTATTTTATTATTATTTTATTCTAATGTATTACAATCTTTGATGTGTAATGATTATAATATTTATTTATTATTATTATTTTTGATATTAAGTTATTTAATACTAGAATGTAATAACAATAATTTGCCTATTTATTATTATTATATTTGTTATTTCATATTTATATATTTTTATATTGATATGGTACACATTTATTTTATATTTAATATTAATATTGCTAATTATTTTATTTATTAATTTATTTGTATTTTAACACTTGGTCTTTATGGTATTGTTATTTCAGGGACATGACAGGAATTGTTGCCTCCCCTTTTTTGTCTTATTCAACTTTTGTTTGACTCACTGCTTTGTCTTTATTTGCTTTAAGATAATTTAATTTTCTTTAGTCAGTGCTAATCACATCTTTTATGCTGAAGACGTTTCTATAAGAAATCACATCATTTCATGAATGAGACATATCTTGTCATTTCAAAACAGAATCGCATCTTTTCAAGAGTAAATCGTATCACTTAGCAATTCCTCAATGACTAAATTGTGGCTTTTCATATCATTTAGTTAGCATTGTGATTTACTTAACTGTTCTTTAATAAATCGATTTAGCTTATGATCTTTACCTTAAGATTTTTGAATCGATTTATTCATATGCTATTTGTTGCCTTCTTTAAATCTGTTTATCCTCTTGGTGTCATTTATTCCATTTTATCCAAATGATTATATTGCTGCTTGTCATTGGTGACTTGATGGCCTTTAATAGTTAATGTTGTCCAAAAGCAACTTGATGAGAACTTTGGGCTTCCATTGATATCACTGTTGCTTTAGTGTACTCCCCTCTTCATAAGAGACGTGATATAATCAAGTCTACATTGATTTATGTATTTGGCTTTAAATTATTGATGTGAGTGTTCCAAGGCTTGCGTGCACTGCAACTAAGAAACCCAGCTTGTCTCTTCTAGGAACCTAGTCTCCTCTAGGTCCTAATTGGCTTAGATGATTAACTAAGTCCAATCCTAACTTTGTTCTAAGAGTTCTATCCCTTGTGCTTCACCTTGGAGGACTAACACCATTTGACAAGTTCAATTCCTCTTCCTCACCTAGAAAGCTCTAAGTGTTATCTTCTCAAAAACCTCATTCTTCATTGCAGGGGCGTCCATCCTGTTGAAAGCAATCATAACCTTGCATATTTGAATCATTTTAGCAGATTCTTCAACCCTATCCTTACCGGGTTCAAGGATTCACCACTTGAGACCTTAAATAGGCCTTTTTTTTATATTCTTTACCAGTCCTGTTTTGTCAATTTTTGCAAAACTTTCCCAAAGACCCTACAAATCTAAAGGCAGATTCGGATACCCTTTGGAAGTTTTAAAAGTTACAGTGGGGCTTCTGGCCTGACAACTTCCGTACACTAGCTTCCTACAACTTAGGACAATGGGCAAATAGGCCTAATTTCTAGGACTGACTGTATTCTTGTTTATAGCTTGCTCAAATCATAAACCAAATGATTGACATGACTTCAATCCACCTAGAATGTTGAGCTAAGGTGAAACCCTACTTGAACTTGTACCTGTTCCGTACAGTACCTCCTTACCCTGCAAGAAACCTTCAATGACATTCCTAGACATCTAACCGGGCTTTGTCTGCTCACCTAGAGACTAGTGATTAAAAGAGCTCTCCACTCTTTCATACTTCCTAACCCTAAACCTATGTACACTAATGACTCCCCTAACATTCCCACCTATCCTTAGTTGTTTCCCAAGGCTAGACTTCATGGGGTAGCCATGAAAGCACCGACTGGTCAAGACTGAACCAGTAAGACTTAAAACTAAAACAATTTAACTAACCAAAATATCTACTTTAAAACAACTTGCTTATAGAATGAAAAAGACTAAGATAATCCTATAGAACACAGAACAAACTCTAGATTCAGGTTCTCAATCCATTTAGCATCTCTATCATCACAAAAACTCGAGTTCTTCTTGAAACCACTGTTGCAGAGCTCTATATTTCACTTCAAAACTAATTACAATTTTCATAACTGCATGATCATCATGAGATTCGAGTCTTGGGTCATATTAGATGCCCACTCCATGATTCTAGGGTTTGTTGGCCGATCTCCCACTTCCTATTCTCAAGGGAATCCAAAGGCAACCGAGTTGCATGCAACAATTACAATAATTGTCAAGGTTGCCATGCTAACTTCCTTACAACATTTGGCATCTTTCTTCATGCCTTGATCCTATTTCTTAGGACCACCATTCCCTCTAGATTCCGAGGAACCAACTCATTGAATGGCCTTAAGGCATCTTTACAACCACATTAAGTGTTTAGAACAACTTTAAGACTCTAATCTCCCCTAGACAACTAACATTAAGAAAACATAAACTACTAACAATGGCTAAATGTGTGACCTTAGTCCTAATGACTAACTCACCTAGCCCACAAAAGCAATGACCTTCTAAAGTCTGAAAGCAAACAAACTTCCTAACTTGGCTAGAGTCAAGTACAAGCCAAAATAACAAAAATGGAGGTTAGCCAAGGTGTGCTCCTGCACCAATTACCATTGAATGTCTATGGTTAACCCATATGTTTCTCTACAAAGAAGTCAGCTTCACTCAAACAAGTTTAAACTTCATTTTAATCATCCATATATCAATGATATCAAACTTAGACAATGCAGTTTAAACTTCATTTTAATCATCCATATATCAATGATATCAAACTTAGACAATGCATCCCTTTCTTGACATCAATGACGCAATTCTAACAATCTCTTATAAGTTCTATGCCTTTCACATCAATGAGAACATTTCCAACACTTGGTCTGTAAGATGTCTTGCCATATCCACCCACTTTTCTTTTGTGTGGTTATTTGTAATTGGTTGAATGTTCTAATATATTTTTTCCAAAATATGACTTTGGCTCACAATCTAAATTCGACTTCCTACTTTGGGAGGGACTTTGACCTTGGATTTGCACTAATGGAGCCTCTTCTGCTACCTCTTGTTGTCTTCTTTATTCTCTTTGCTCTCTCAATCTTAAAAATCATTTGATCTCTTGGTCTTGATCACGTTGTGGTCACTTCCCATCTTTATTGATATCAAAAGGCATGAATATCTTATTAGGACCCAATTTGTTTGAAGTCAACGTATTACCCATCTTTCTAATAAAATTAATATTTAAAATAATGAACAGTTAGAGTATTAAAATATATCCTTTTTCCACACTTGAAGTTATTATAGAAGTAGATCAAAAATGATTAGCCAAGGATCAAACTCTATTCCTTGACTATGCAAAGTTTATTTAAAGAACCTGATGGTTGCCAAGCAAAACACAACTATCTACCAATTGACTTCTATTAATAAAATATAATAAAGGCATTGTATGTTGTTTAAAACCAACATTTCAAATGCTTTATTTAACTCTTTTTATCTTTGTTTGATAGCCTACTGCAATTCAAGTAGAGGAATGAAGAATTCGCCACCACCAATATCTGCCCTAATTTGTGCCTTAACACCTAAATACCTTCCAAACCCCAAACTAACAATGTCAAATCCATCCTATTAAATAATATTAGATATTGAAAACCTTGATCCCCACCAAAAAAATGTGGAATGCCTTGAAAATTGGTGAAAATCGTAGATTGTGATTGAAATGCGATTAGACGGGAAAAACCAGTAAACAAATGTTGACCATGATTTTTTATAAAAGAAAGTTTTTTGTTGAGGAAGAAATCATGACCAATGCCATATTGCAATTTTGGCAATTAATCATGATGTTTTCACAATTTATGCTTCAATGGTTTACATAAAGAATAAATTACAGTTTTTAGTATTTTTTGTAATTAATGTTTCAATGATTGTTTTTATACTATTTTAATAATGTTTTTATACTATTTTAATAGTTGGTCCCCTATAGTTTGCAATTTTTATTGCTTGTGCCCCCAAAACTCATCCCCCATCAAAGGGACTTTGTAGAACGTTGTTTAATATATTATGTCTATATATCAGATATCTAATTTGGGAAGTTTTTGTATTATTTATGGTTTTGTGTTGGGTGGGTATTTTTAGTTTGGAGCATTTGTTGCATAGGTTGACTATTCTTGAAATCATCAAGGAATGTTTTTTTTTTGTAGATTTTATTAACTTGATAGATGACTTCATGTTTGTGGTGTAGCCAATGACAACTCAATGGACTAATCAACAACCATCCAATAGACACACAAAGCACACAAATAGAAGGAAAACAAAGAAGAATTGTGGAAATAATAGGAAAGATACAAAGGGCCACCAATATGTGAAACCCAGATCATGTTGTGCTACCCAACCCTAGAGATATATGTGTAGAGGCTCTCTACAACTATAATCAAGTTGTGAGCTATACCCAAGACCCAAATTTCTCTCTCACATGGCTAACAATCCATTCAACTTTGCGTACCTGCTCAAATGATGAGGGCTTCCCATTATATTGAGCATGCCACTTGTGCTGCCACATAGGACAGTTGCTGAAATAAGTGCATGGTCAAGAATGGTAGCTTGACTAGAAAGATTCCATATGAAAAGGAACAATCCAACTGTTCCTTAATAAATTCAAGTTGACATTCTTTTGACTCCAAAATTGACATGCTATTAAAATATTAATTGTGTTATTTGACAAAAACAACTTGCTAACATAAGACATTGGCTGACCACAAGGAAGTTTGCATGCAGGAAACAAGTTGAACAAAGGATCAACGATGGGTCTTTGGCACAAAATAACTTGCATCCAACAAACACATGAGGCCACACCAATAGGTTAAAAAATGCACGGAAAACCAAAAGCTGCCCAACATAGGAGCCCAAGGATTCCCTTGCATCAAATGCCCTTGATAAAAAGATTGTGAGCTTGGTGCTCACGATATGGACTACATAGACAATTGATTCAACCACCCAAGTTAGCTTACTTAAGCTTCCAGAAGGCATGGCTTATCCTCAGGCCCTTTATATTTACACCAAACAAAATGTTCCTTGTACTTATTCCATTGGGTCTTCTTGCCTAAGCACATATCCAAAATTGGCACAATTTCCTCTCTTTGCTTTTTTGGTATTTCCTTTCTCCAGTTAGGCACTTCTATCGGTTGATCATTTGAACATTCAAGCACATGGTAGGAATACAAGTTAGATATTGATGAGATATCTAATACCTTTGATAGCTTGATCTCAAAAATGTTCTTAGAAAATTTGCACAAAATGTGGCGATCTTCTCCAACGAACTACTCCTTTCTTAGACGTGCCATGACTATCTCGCCCTCCAAGTAATCTCTCTCTTCAATGCACATCTACGAGAAATTTATACCTTGTGCTGCTCTCTTCCAGTTACTTTTTGACTTGTGCATGAATCTTTGTCATGTGATGTGTGAAACACCAACTTTAGTGTGTTTCTTTGGCTTCTACTCCCAGCATATATGTGACACCTTGCAGGGATATCCGATACACCACTTGAAAATGGCATCATGACTCATAATTTGTTCACCAAGTTCCTGTACAAAAACATTGCTTGCACCAACACAAAGTTCCATTGTGTAGGCTTCACTCCTACCAAATATTTTAGTAGATTGCGAAGGTTGTGATTGAAAAAAGTTGTTTGTGCATCCATTTGTAGATGATATTTCAAGCTATAATTGAGTTGTGTGCCCAATTTGTTTTACAAGGTTTTCTTGAAATGGCTCATGGACTTTGTGTCCCAACCCAATGTGATATTGCATAGCAACCCATGTAATCAAACTATCTCCATGAAGAACAAATATGTTATCTTGGATGTGTCATTCAATTTTTGACAAGGAATGAATTGCACTATTTTAGAAAATTTATCCACCTATATCAAGATAGAGTCAATGCTCCTCTTAATGTGTGTCAATCCAAGGATGAAATCCATGGATAACTTCTCACATAGTCTATCCAATATGCATAATGGCTTATATAGCCCATTTTTTTTGTAGTTCCATTCAATATTTCACAAATCTTAAACCTGCCTATGAATCTATGCACATTTTTGCACAAATTTAGCTAGTGATACCTCTTCTCCAACATGGCATGTGCCTTTTTGTCACTAAGAGTCCATGTCCATGTAACTCTCCAATGAGTTTCTCCCTTGTTGAACTTCATAGGATACACAATTGTTGCCTCCTAAATAGGTATCCCTCTTGTGTGAAATATTTCTTGTATGAGCCGCGATCTCTAGCCTAGGGCTCAATACATGCATGCCATGTATTTGCAAAATCCAGATTTGTTCCATACAAATCCTTCATCATCTCCATGCCCACTAGTTTAATTGTTATTTCAAACGATAGCACTTGCCTCCTTTGTAATGCATATGTGACCTTGTTGATCTTGCTTGTGCAGTGCTTCAACACAAAAGAGTATCGCTACCTAAAACTCATGTTTGTAGACAAAATATCGCTACCTAGTCTCATTCAATATCTTGCTGATATATGCAATTGGTGTACCCTCTTGACTCAATAAAGAACCAATTGTTGTTTCATTGGCATTGCAATTGACTTGGAACACTTTTCCAAACTCTAGGAGTGCTAGCATGGGCTCCTCTATTACTTCTTCAAGATTGCAAAACTCTTGGTAGGAATGTTATCCACTCAAACTCTCCTTTTGACATGTAGTGCATCAAGAGTGTGCAAGCGTTGCTAAAGTTCTTGGTGGAATTCTTATAGAAGCTCACCAACACATGGAAATTTTTTGTCTTTTGTAGATCCATTCACAATCTATCTTGAAATATCAAAAATCCCACATATGTTGGCTCTTTCATGAATTTGCACATCTTTAGGTTTATGTGCTTGTCTTCTCTCCTTAGTTGTGCCAACACTTGTTGGAGCTTCAAAAGACACTTCTTTTTCATCTTGTTGAACACCAATATGTAGTTTAGATAAACAACCTCAATCTTGTCGAGAAACAACTTCATAACCTTGTTCTTTAGTTGCATGAATGTGCTTGGAGTGTTTGTCAACCCAAATGGCATCACCATCCATCCATACAAGCCTTCCTTTCGAATCTAGTCTTCTATTCATCTCCTTTCTTGATCTTGATTGATGATATTTACTCTTGAGGTCTAGCTTAGAGAACTAATGTGCTCACTCAAGCAATCCAATATGTCATCCGTGCACAACATAAATTTTTACTTGATGGTGACCTTATTGATTGCATCAAAATTGGTGCACATCTTCATTCTCCATCCTTTAGCACAAGTGCTATAGGCACTGCTCAAGGACTCAAGCTTCCCTTATCAAACCTTGTTGTAGCAGTTTTTCAACTTTGCTTGTTCAACTTCGCACTCATGTCAAGACTCATTTTCTGTGGTGCCTTGTTTGGCAAACTAAAACTTGGAATTATATTGATGTAGTGTGAGAGGCTATGCATCGATGGCAATCTATCTAGCATTTCTTCATCAATCATTTTTGCAAACTTCTCAAGTAGCGTTGTGACTTGTGATTCCTTAGAACTACATAATTCCATCTACTCTTTTTGCACAAGCCTAACTACTAGCACTACACATAACAGTCCTATAAGTGTCTCATCTTCTTGAGAAACTCCTTTATTGGCAACAATACTTTGCCCTTCTCCAAGGGCTACCCTTTGTCCTTAATGGGAAGTAACTTGGAATTCTTCTCATCCTTCTTGATGGTGAAGGTGTTCTTGTGCCTATCGTGTATTGTGCATCAATCATACTACCACATGTTAGTTTTTGGATCAGATTTAACAGAAAAGTAAAGACAGAACAATGAACACAAAGATTTTATCCTGGGAAAACCCAACTACTCGAGGGAAAACCCAGCAGCAAATTATTCTTTTATAAATCAGAAATAATAGTGCAGAAGTAGCACTCAGAATCAGGCCCTAGAAAGGCCGAATATCATACAATAGACCAACACTGGAAGATAGTGCGAATTTCTTAGTTACAAAGAATATCAACTCTTCTTCTTGAAGCGAATCGGCTCCTCTTGAATGCGAATCTGCTTTTGAAGGAAATCCAATTGAGAATGGAATGAATGACTTGAATTATGTGGAGACTCTATCTCCAATATATACAAGACTAGGTGAGCTCTCCTCTTGAGCCGACCTAGGAAATGTAATATTTGTTATATAATTGAAAGGCCGACTTGCCTTGAATACGTCCCGCCGCTACAAAACACTAACACTCCCTCTTAGCTTGGGAGGTATTCTCAAATATCTTCACCATGGAGTCTCTCAACATGACGTCCACAATGGCTACACCCAATTGTGGAAAACATAGCTTAGTCTCAGAGATGTGATTTTGTACAAGGGCTTTCACCTCATATTTCTCCCTCTCGGAGAAATATACACTACAAGGGCTTTCACCTCATATTTCTCCGTCTCAGAGAAATATTCGCTACAAGGGCTTTCACCTCATATTTCTCCGTCTCAGAGAAATATTCGCTACAAGGGCTTTCACCTCATATTTCTCCGTCTCAGAGAAATATATGCTACAATGGCTTTCACCTCATATTTCTCCGTCTCAAAGAAATATACGCTACTAGGGCTTTCACCTCATATTTCTCTATCTCAGAGAAATATACATTACAACAAATCTTAATGATATCGTGACTCCCTCTAGATCTCCAAGTACCTGCATCAACCTCCTGACCTCCTCGTCCAAGATTTCCTGCAATGCTTGCCTTAGAGGAACGATTTCCAACACACTTTTGGCACTACTCCTAACAGCACCATTAATTGACTTGCGAGAGTCCAAGACTTAGTCCTCTTCGACCTCATCCCAGATCACCCTATTTTGAATAGGTTTGCAGTGCTACCAATGTCAAAATAAGGTTGACTGCCTTGTGCAATTTCGTTCTCTGCAACTGAAGAGGCCTTCCAAAGACTTAGCACCTGGCCTTGCAACACAGCAACCCACTTAACTGACACCTTCACTTCTTCTCAGTGAGTCACTCTAGTTCCTCGTGACATAGGACTCCATCTTGCTGAACACAGAACTCCCTCTTGATCCCTGCCTCAATGAAAAGATTACAAAAATCCTCTGGAAGTGAACTCCCCTCCATTGTTTGATCTCAGAACCTTAATCCTCTTCCCGGACATGTTCTCAAATAGTGTCTGCTAGGGTTCCTCTGGATAAACAATGACGTCTTGCCAGCTCCACTTAAATGTGTTGTGTCTACCTGATTTGGCACACTTGTCAGAGACCGTTCTTTAGTGTCTTCATCCTCAATCTTCTTTGTTGATGCAAATTCTCCATCCAATGCTGATCCAACCTAATTTTCTTCATGGATAGTGCATGCCTCAAAGCTGATCCTCTTGGCCGTCATGTCATGAAGAAGTGAAGACAAAGGATTGTTGTTGTAGCTCAGAAAATCAGACCACACCTTGTGCCCTCAAGAGATGTCTTCAGAAGGATTACTATCTTGCCCACTGCAACCTTTGCCTGGTATGAACTAAAGTTATTTTGAACCGACTCTAAGATTTCCCTTCCTTTGCAGCTAGCCAGAAATCCAAACTTCTAACCATACCGATTCGTGTAAACAGTGAACTCTATACCCGTAGTAGATCTGAACTTGTGGAAGAATCGGCCTCTAGTATCCTGGATTTGATATTTGTTTGAGACACCCATTTACAAAATGCCTTTACGAGCTCCAATATGTAGAGGAACCCAATCACTGTCATCTCTTTCACGAGGTTGGGCATCGACCGCCTTCCTCCTTCACTCCACCATGAGGGAAACTAGAGCAAGCATTCAAGTGCGGACAAACACAATGTCTTTCCCTTCAAGCCTCGTGAGATAGAGTATCAAGGATGCGTGAACATAACTTTACTTCGTGAATTCCCTGAACAAAGGATTCCCGAGATCCCTTCCTTCTCCTTTCTGCTCTTCCTCAAATGCTTAAACCATCATTGGCATCTGAACACCAACCTACTGTCCTTTCCGCCCCTGAATTCCTTATGCAATCTCTGATAATTTATCCATCATCCTTTTGCTCCTCGATCCATCTTGCATTTTAAAGAGATTAACAATAGTTCATAAAAATCAAACTACCCCGATACAAATGAAGCATGTAGTCATCTAGCAAATATTATTAGATAGAACAATTAAAAAAATGATACATAATAGAACTTATCTTTGTTGATTCAATTGGAGCCATTTTTCTCTGTTCCTTGACAGGTTGCTCGTAATATCCTTATTAAGGGGCTACGAGTAGACATCCTCCATCATAGGCATAGTCCTTGAAACTCTTGAAATTGGTAGAGAACTTCTTTCAAGTGCTCATCCTTTCCTTCGATCTTCATTTTCTCCTCCAAGAGATGTGGCCCACACATAGCTCGTTCATGCCACCAAGAATTAACTTCTAGAAACTCTAGGCGTAGCAGCAAAAGCAAATGTAACTCTGCCCTAAGGCAGTTCACCACTCATCTAGGGGAGTCGCTCTAGGGCTACAAGGATATCTCACCAAGTTCGCCTAACAATGATGCTCAAAATTACCTCAAGAGAGGTTCGCCTTAGCCATGATGTTCGCCCATGGTGAATGCTCCCAACTGATATGAATGATGCTCTAAACCCTCTATGTGAATTGCTCTTCATTATTCTGCTCTAGGTCTGCTCTTAATTGGACCGATTTCTCATTGTGTTTCTTGCTAATCCTTCACATATATTTCTGCATTAAATCTGATCAGATTTCTTGAACCTTAGCTTTGATACCGTGTTAGTTTTTGGATCAGATTTAACAGAAAACAAAAAAGTAAACACAGAACAATGAACAGAAAGATTTTATCCTAGGAAAACCCTCCTACTCAAGGGAAAAACCTAGCAGAAAATTATTCTCTTATAAATCAGAAATAATAGTGCAGAAGTAGCACTCAGAATCAAGCCCTAGAAAGGCCGAATATCATGCAATAGACCAACACTTGAAAATAGTGCGAATTGCTTAGTTACAGAGAATATCAACTCTTCTTCTTGAAGCGAATCTGCTCCTCTTGAATGTGAATCTGCTTCTGAAGGAAATCCAATTGAGAATGGAATGAATGACTTGAATTATGTGGAGACTCTATCTCCATTATATACAAGACTAGACGAGCTCTCCTCTTGAGCGGACCTAAGAAATGTAATATTTGTTTTATAATTGAAAGGCCGACTTGCCTTGAATACCTTTCACCGCTACAAAACACTAACACCATAGCCTTCCTTGTAAAACACTACGATTACATATCACCTTACCACTATTGGGATTAGGTATCATGCACCTTGCAATTTCCAGTATTCTCCCACTCGTCATATACCTTGCAAAATGTAATGTCCCCTATTTGGGATATTCCTAGATTTAGCCCTAAAAGCATAACCAAAATAAGAAATGTAATACATTTAAGATTATAAATTTACCAATTGAAATGCCCTTTATATGATATAAATCTTGGTCTAGGACCTGCACACAATACTAATCACTAGAAATTGACATTAGCTCATGAGCCATGATAATATATATATATTATTAGTCATTAGTACACATCATGATATCCATGCACATTAGTCACATCCAAATTCTAATTAATGAAATAGCCATTCCAATATGGATTCCCATAATAATCGTTTTAGGAATTTGTTGAATGTTTGCAAACCACATTGTCAAGGTTGTTCACTCTTGTACTGCGAAAGCATGGAAGGTGGGCCACCCTTCCATCCCTGTAAGAAGCCTGATTCAAAAGCACAGAGAAACTACTTGCTGGAAATGTAAATGCAGTAAATTGCTATGATAAGATCCTAACCACTGTAAAAATTGAGTCTATTCCTCACACAAATTGTAAAAATAGAACTGGAAATGCAACAATGCAATTCAACACTACAGAATAATGTATCACCAATCTTGCAATTCGCATATACACAACAGAGCGATAAAATATATTCCACGGCTGGCAATGAAATAGATATCAGAAATTCATTATCTCATATCAATCAATCACCAGGGACAATAGAAGAATATACACTGCCAAAAATATTCGTTTCAAGCAATTTTCCTGCGATTGGATGCTTCTGAAAAAACCCTTGTGGTGTTTGAATCCGACCTTTTGATTTTCTGTGTTTTTTTTGTTTATTTGTTTTTGAGAGTTTTGATGCCAGAAATGAAAATAATTGAAATACACAAATATAGGAAAGGAATGCTTAATATGAATGAAACCCTGTTGATTTCTATTGATTGTAAACACAAATAAGACATACCCATTTGCTGATCAATAATTTCATAAGTCTGATTTTTATTAGAGCAGCCTGAATGGCATGCAAAACCAAATGCCTAGCACTGACAAGCTGAAAGTTCACGCCAGAGATGATGAAGATCTATGGGAAATAGCTGAACGCCAACAATGAAAGAGAAATTGGGCCAAAATACCAAGAGCCCTAGCTCCCAGCCAACACGCCTTCCTAGGAAAGTACGGCCTTTGCACAGCTGGAAACACATGCAGATCAGAAGTATCTGTTGCTGCTTTGAATTCTCTGGAGAAATGCAGTCAAGAGAATGCCTAAGCCATTTGCATCTGATTTGAAGAAGTACGGCCCTGAAATCTTGATCCACAAGCTTGAATCAATTTAATCTTCAACTCCCATGTGCTATTTACTGGTAATCTGCAACTACTAAAATCTACAAACCCTTGTTCCAAATCTGCAATGATAATCACAAAACCTGATTTATTATTCAAAGAAAAACTCAAATTTATACTCATATGTTGATCCCTGAGTGAGACCGATCAAGTAGGATCCTTGGACGATCTTGCACGCCTATAGAACCTATTCTAAGAGAGGGTATCCATCCTCAATCAGCCATGAAAGATAAACTTGCAGCAGCAGCTCACAAAATGATAATATATTCTGAATAATGAGCCAAACCCTTGCTTTATAGAGAAGGACGCCACTTTTAGATATTTCAGCCCTTGACAAAGTCGAAACATAAAATATCTCCTTTGATTTATTATTAAATCTTTGTCATAGTGATTTTTCACTTAAATACTTCATAAAGTGACTTAAGATATTCTTTTAATAAAGTCACTTTCATTTTATAACATTAAATCACTTAATAATAGAATATTATTAAATAACATGACTTAATAAATCCATAACTCTTTGCCCGGATATCCAAATGACCCCTTGAGAGTGTCCCAAGACCAAGATCAACTGCAAGTGTGCCATTACTGACCCGAAATGTCACTTACTAAAAATAGTAAGTAACAAGGACAAGTCCTGAAACCCCTCAGAAAGATTCTCTAATCCTCCCGTTACCCTATGAGAACCGTATTAATAGGCTAACCCTGTTCCTCGAGCCACTGGCTAGGAAGGGGACATTATAGTTTTGATCTGGAGGAGTGAAGGCCCGATCTAGTCTCATTCAGGGATGCAAAAAAAAATGATACCCAATGTAAGATGCTGCTTCTTTGTAACTCAATTGCATGGCTCTCCGATCACTCGATAGACCATAAACTATGACCTTGAATTGCCTCGGTTGAGACTCCACTATCTGGTTGATGTCGCTAGACACTAGGTGATAGCTCAACCACAAAGATATTACTACTGTCATGAAGGGTCGTAGATAAGAATGATGCCCGTTGGGTAAATATTGTGACACCCACAAGTGCCGCCAAGCTTCAAATCCAATGAATATCTGCCTGGAATATTTGCGCTTCAGTGATTATTCTCGTCAATAGTGAAGCGTGAGACTTAGCACAAACATGTGTCCTTGACTATCCCAGTCGTGATGGTAAGATGCGATCGAATTAATTGT
Organism: Sequoiadendron giganteum; assembly: GCA_007115665.2. Taxonomy (NCBI): domain Eukaryota; kingdom Viridiplantae; phylum Streptophyta; class Pinopsida; order Cupressales; family Cupressaceae; genus Sequoiadendron; species Sequoiadendron giganteum. The sequence continues at coordinate 18,344,561 of CM021102.1, read as the reverse complement.
GCACTGTGCTAGGTCGTGTGACTATCGTCCTAGCTGTGTTGGTGACTGTTGGAGATGATCTATGGTGAGGGTGGCCAGAGCCAATGGCTCGGCCACACAGATGGCTTATATTGCCTCACTATGCTTAGTGAAGATTGTCGCCACCTGCAAATGTGAATATTAGAGATCAAGACGGAATGGCGGAAGTGATGAACAAAGACACAGAACCACTGGCAGAGACTACGTCCTACCAGACCGAGACACGCTACGTGGTCACTTTCTATGTCTTCCTTTGATGCCTCAAACAAAGCAGCAAACCTTCTTAAATATTCATCAGATTACCAACACAAAGATGTCGGCTAGGAGATTCAAATATTAATCTTAGGCACCAAGCTCAAGGGAGTCGGCCACTCATTAATTTAAATGTTATTTAACAATAATTTAAATTTATTATTTATTTTATATTATATTATTATTATTTAATAGTGTTTAAAAACACTTTTATAATTTTCCCTCCAAAACAATTTGATTTATTTGGGGACATGACAATCCTTTAGTCCACCTTGGAGGCACTCCATCCTCTTTGATCAAGCCTAGGAGCACTCATTCACCTCTCCGCCCACAAGCATTGCATCTTGGGGTGGTGTGCTTGATAAGATGTATGAAGATTGCTTCCTTCAACAAGCCCGAGGGCACTCATACACCTCCCGACCCCACGAGCGTTGCATCGTGAGGGTGGTGTACTTGACGAAGGCAAAGTTTGTACTTCCCATCTCGTGAACCCGGAAGGTTGATCGACCTTCCTGTTTTGCAATCATTTCTCTAAATGCAAAATAGATTATTATACGAATCTATTATCTCTATTTATAATAAAGGAAGAATCATAACTATTTATAAGGATTAATAATTGCTGCAAGCATTATTATTGCATACTAAATAATCCTAATACAATAATCCTCTTGCTAGTAAATAATATTTATTTCCAATAAGTTTCCAATCCTTATTTTCCTTTTTCCAATCTGCTGTCTTGATTGATCTCCAATTATTGATTGATTGACAATTATAATACATACATACGTACGTACATATATATATAATGAAATATCCCAACTAGGGATCTGCCCTAAAATTTTAGAATTGAATTTCTGATTTCTGCCCTAGATTTCTGCACTTCAGATTTCTTCTCAAAACCCTACTTTCTGATTTTATTTTCTACTCTTAAATAAATAATTACAGTGTTAACATGCAAGTGCCCAAACATGACAAAAAAACATGCCAAATAATGCTACCAATTGATATTCATATCAAACATGAAATCCCCATGAAAAGCACAAGATAGGGCATCCAAATGCAACAACAAAACTGATTTTCTGAATTAAACCCTGCTGCTACAAATTGAAAGTTCTGATCTGATCTTTACAATGGATTCTAGGGCACAACATGCCAAACAATGCCTAGAATTCTGCTCTGCAAATCAGACCTAAAACTATGATTATACATACAAATATATGCAAAATAGTATTCAAATATCAAACCTTAGATGGGCGAAATTTCACCTCGCTAAGTGCTTAGGGTTTGCTGCTCCAAATATGCGAAAGCGCCCTCCAAAGGTGAGCGCTCAGGTCTGCTCCAAGTGGTGCTCCAAATTAGGGGAAAACCCTAATGCAATCTGCTCACAAAAATGCCACAATTATTTTGCTCCAAATCTGATTATGCAATGATGCTCCAACCGCCAAATGTCTCCAATGAAGTGCAAATAGAACTCCATTATGAGTCCTCCACAAGATGAGCTAGGTTTTCTTCCAACTCATCGTATTCACAAGGGTTTTCGTCCTTGGAATAAAGCCCAACCAAAGGTGCAGCAAAAGAGAAGAACCTCCAAAATGAGAAATAAGTTATGGAATGGATGCCAAATAACTTGGACCTCCTTAACAAACAAGGCCGACCTCCTTTATTTATTTATTTTTATTTCCCTCCAATCTTAGCCGACCTCAATATTCTTATTTTTTATTTTTTATTATTATTTTTTAATTATATTATTTATATTTTAATATTATATAATATATATATTAGTGTTTAAAAACACTATTAAAAGATTTAGGGCAGGAAAATGAGGACATTATACACACACACACACACACATATATATAGTTATTCCTTTATTTATATTCTATATCTTACTTTCTAATAATATTCTTGTTGCAAACAACATTTATTTTAATAGATATCTCATATTTCACTTTCTTATTTTCCTTTTTGCAAATCACATTCCATTGATCCAAATTGATGCCTTCCACCAAATGTTTCCTCCTTATATACCCTTCATGGAGTGGTGAATAGTCACATCCTTAATAATCATTGCATCCCATCCTTAATCACTGCCTTTGTGTTTTACTTTTGATTGCTGTTTTAATTAATTAAAACCTTCATTATGTAGCGCTACCTTTTTGTAATGTCCCAACTTTTTGGATCAAATCATAGAGGCAGAAATTTCATTATTATTGATCGATTAATCTGATCAATAATTCATGATTCTGAGATTTATATTATCGCCCTCTCATACCAGTGATGGCATTGAAATATGAAATGAGTATTATTTTTTGGACCCCTGGTTTTGTTCTTGGAAGCCGTAGATATCCTTTAAGCTCCATTTTCAATGAGAATTCGATGTGCATATTTTAATTGGACAACATTGAATGGCAGTGTAAGTTTGGAAGAGACCTGTGACTTTTACAAAGGAAACAAGAGGCCTTCAAACTATAGTAGACACCTCGTTTCCATAGTCATGGGAGCCCTTTATTAGCTGCGAAGGAGACACTCAAAGATAAATTTCAGTATACATTCCTTGGAAGAATCGTGGGTCTTATGGAGTCGCCAATTCTAAAGGTAACGTGGCTGAGTCTATAGGTCAACCGAGTCAAAGAGCAAATGCTAGAGGTTGGAGATGACGTGGAATCCCCACATACTCCGCCAGCTAAGTAAATAATCAATATTAATTAAAGATAAGAAGACAGATATAAATGCAACTGAATACCTATGTTAAGAATACAATTAGTGTTTCACAAGCTGGCCAACTATATCCATTATATGCTTTAAATTTCATAAGTATACTTGGTCGACTATACTCCTAATTAAAATGTCTATTATAGCAGCGAATACGATAAATGGAGAGCAGCAATTATCATAGAAGAACAGCAAGGCATTGATTAAAAATATGATATGCAGCGTTGGAGTTTATGAAAATAGAAATTACATTTGAAATGGTAGCGATTTAGTTACAAGGGAGCGCTTATGCTTAGGAAGGAAGTAATTAAGTTTTAAAGACAACAATAGAAAATAATAAAGTTTCAAAGGGCAGCGATTAGCATAACTAAGAGTTATGTCTTCTTAAAAGATTGTCTCTTTTCTAAGAGATGTCTCCTTTCATAGAGGCATAAAGATATTAAAGGAAACAGATTTTAAAGAGAAAGGGAAATGGAATAGAATTGCAGATATATGTATTTACACAGCAGATCTGGAGTGCTCAAAGGAGTCCAAGATCATCTCATTATGGATGCATGAATAATAAGTAAACATTCAGATACAACACCACTTACAAAATTGCATGAATATTAAGATAAAGTTTAGAAATAGCAATTTGATAAGAGGTTTAACCTCTTGGACATGTAAACGCATGATTTTAAAATTAATACATCACAAACAACACTAAATTGTCTTGGCAAAAGAGTGTTATATGCAATAGTTCATTTATTTCATTCAAAATCTGGAAACTGAGTTAGCTTATCTCTTTAATATTAGATGACAACTTTTGTCAATCCAATAAGGAATAAATCGAAAATCTATTGATCCTAAGCACGGGTTATTACAGTGGTATTAGAGCTAGTGAGCTTGCCAGCCTTTGGGTAAATGTCAAAAAACCTGATTAATCATGACAATAGAAGATATCAAACCATTGGCAAGATCACGCTATGAAGCAGGTAACAAGCCTAGTACTAAATTTCAATCAAGGGATGATATCTTGAACACACTTAAAGCGGTGGAAGAACGTTTATCTGAAGTGTTAGATTTCAAACCATTGGCAAGAAGAAAAGGAAATACCCATTGTGGTTTTGATGACAGAGCACCAAATGCAAGTAATGAGGTGATAAATAGAACACCCTTGGCAACAAAGGATGAATTCTTCGAAAGAGAAAACCATCTTGTGAGCAAAGATAATAATGAATGTTTTGAGGAAGAACTCTATAACACCATGGATGAGATTGGAAAACTTAGAAAGAAGAACCAAAATCTTTAGCTACAACTTCAAGAGTCAAATAAATCTAATGTAGAGTTAATACAAAGCCTTGAAGAATGTGAGAAGATATTTGTTGATCTAAACACACAGTTACAAGAAGAGTGTAGACCGAAGGCCAAAATACAAGAAGAATCTGAAAAGGTGATCATTGATTTGAAAAATCAAATTAAGGAAGCACAACAAACAGTCATCAATTTGAAAATTCAAATTGAAGAAGAGAAAAGAACTCAAGAAGAGGTAAAAATCCAATTGAAAGCAAAGGAAGAAAGTTGTGAAAGGTTAGAATGTGAAGTTGTTTTTGTGAGGAAAGAATTGGAGAACACAACCATCAATTTGAACACAAGTCTCAAGTTTGAAAAAAGCACCGAAATCCTAGATGACATCATTAATCGGCAAAGGTCATCATCAAATAAAACAAGACTTGGCTATAAAGAAAATCAAACATTTAAGAAAGATTCCAAAGAAGCTCCTAAGAAGACAAATGAGGGAAAGATAAAAGGCCTCAAAGAGACTTTCAAAACCCCTAGTAAAAATGAAGGTAGGGAGAAGACAAAGACTCCTAAAATTGACAAGGACAATCTCAAGAAGTCCTTTCCTTTGAGGCAAGTACATACATACAAGTTCAAGAGTACATTTTATAGCTATTGCTACTCATGCAATCATTTTGGACATAAGGCAAGAGAGTGTAGAACACAAGTGAGATATAATAATAGATGGAACAAAAATAGAAATCTTTATGGGTGGACAAGTAGAAACTACAATAAATATGTTCCTCCAGTGGATTATAAGGTTATATGCTATAAATGCAACAACTATGGACATATAGCACATCATTGTAGAAGTCATATTACGGGACCTTCAAGACAAAACAAGAAGATAAATACAGTTGGCAAGCATAAGAAAGAACCTATGAAGGTTTGGAAGAGGAAACTAAAGTAAGAGAAGGACAAACCAATGTCATGTCCCTCGAGATCGTAACATACTAAAATACGAATAAATAGAAAAAATGACAAAATACGTATTAACGACTTAATTATTATAATTGTCATGAGACAATATTATAATAATTATAAGATTGACAATACAAATGCTATTATTATAATCAACGTAAGATAATATTAAAATATAAATATTGACAATTTAAATAATAAAATAAATACTTAAAATATATATAATATAAGATAAACCGATAAATTCAATCTATAATTATAATACAAATAAATATCAAAATATAAATAAGCAATTGCAATTTAAATATTATAATTGTCAAATATAAATATTAACAATATAAGATCATAATAATATAACACTATGAATATTAAATGTATATATAGAAATAAATACATAAAATAAGAAAACATATAACAATTAATATAAACCATATATCATAAAATAAAGGTAGCGATTTCATTTAGTAAAAGGCAGCACTTAAATAAAAGAGTTTTTGTTAATAGGCAGCGATCAAGTTTGGAAAGTTAACTATTAATTAAAAAGAGCCATGACTTTTTGAAAATTCATTCAAAGTGGTGTATCACTTCATTGAAGGCATAAGATATAAATAATGAATGTGGTGAAAGAGGTGAGGGAGATATGAAAGGCAGCAAATAGAATATAAGGGAGAGCAGCAATCATTTGGGGTATGGAGAAATAACAAATAAAAATATATGAATTAGTCTAAACAACAATCAATAAAAAGGATGTTTACTAAACAAATAGTCATGACTCTATGAAAGGTTATGTCTATTAGGAGACATATCATTTCAGGGTAGAAGTAAAGATATAAGATCTATTAGGAGAATAGAGGGAAATGGAGAAGAATATGGGGGAAAACATTGAGAAATACGATCTGCATTCAGAACAGCGGCACAGTGATATAATCTATGATTGATGTGCATTGGAATATAGAGCCATTTAATAGAAATTATTGAACCTTATAAGTAATTATGATCTTAATATAAAAATGAATAGATTAATACTTATTTATATGATCAATCAAATGTAAGATTGAAGGAAGGCGATTAAGGGATAAAGAGTCATGGGATTTCAATCCAAGATCATTTCATTAAAGAGAACATTTATTTGAAAAAAAGAACCCCTAAACCTAATCTACAAGTGAATTCTAGGGCAAACCGTGTAAGGGACACAGTGGTATCAGAGCATCTTTCATGCCATCCTATGTGTGCTTGAGCTAGTTGCCTACTTGCTTGCTTGCTTGAGCTACTTGCTTACATGCTTGAGTTGGTTGCTTGTATGCTTGAGCTACTTGCTTGTCTACTTAAGCTACTTGCCTACTTTCTTGAGTTGATTACTTGCATGCTTACATGCTTGAGTTGGTTGCCTACTTGCTTGATGGTTGCTTGTATGCTTGAGCTACTTGCTTGTCTACTTAAGCTACTTGCCTACTTGCTTGAACTGATTACTTGCATGCTTGAGCCGGTTGCTTGCGTGCTTGAGCTGCCTACCTGTCTACTTGAGCTAGTTGCATACTTGTTGGAGCTACTTGCTTGCATGCCCTAGCTACTTGCTTACTTGCTTGTCTACTTGAGCTACTTGCCTATGTGCTTGAGTTGCTTGTGTGTTTGAGCTACCTAGACAATGAAGTACAACTTATCTGAGTTCCAAAATTTATCCTAGACACCAAAGAAAGGAAATAGAGGAATAGCATCATTACCAAATCTCTAATCAAGTGGAAGGGACTTCCTGAAGAAGATGCTACATGGGAAAGAGAAGAAACCATCAAAGCGTTTAGAGATAAACAAAGTCAAGAAGGGCGAACCCCTAAGAGTTCTTGATTAGAACAAGAAACAAACTAACTATTGTATGTAATTCTTTTTGTTTTCAATATAAGCTAATAAGTCATTTCCTTGCAGGATAAGGTGTAACATTATTATGCATGTAAAGAACTAAGGTGGATATATCCAAATAAGGGTACCCATGAGGCACAAATCAAGCCATGACTCTCGCAAGACGCCGAAAGTTCAAGACCTACACCTCCATCAAGTACGCCAACCCTTAGTTGGGGCCAAGAGGCCGAATGACTAGATGTCACTCCGTGCTCTTGGGCTTGATTGGAAGGAGAAAATACACCTCCATCAAGTACGCCAACCCCTAGTCGGGGCCAAGAGGCCAAATGACTAGATGTCACTCCGTGCTCTTGGGCTTGATTGGAAAGAGGAAATACATCTCCATCAAGTACGCTAACCCCTAGTTGGGGCTAGGAGGCCGAATGACTAAATGTCACTCTGTGCTCTTGGGCTTGATTGGAAGGAGAAAATACATCTCCATCAAGTACGCCAACCCCTAGTTGGGACCAAGAGGTTGAATGACAAAATGTCACTCCATGCTCTTGGGCTTGATTGGAAGAAAGGAATACACTTCCATCAAGTACGCCAACCTCTAGTTGGGGCCAAGAGGCCGAATGACTACATGTCACTCCATGCTCTTGGGCTTGATTGAAGGGAGGAAATACATCTCCATCAAGTACGCCAACCCCTAGTTGGGGCCAAGAGGCCGAATGACTAAATGTCACTCCGTGCTCTTGGGCTTGATTGGAAGGAGAAAATACATCTCCATCAAGTACGCCAACCCCTAGTTGGGGCTAGGAGGCCGAATGACTAAATGTCACTTCGTTCTCTTGGGCTTGATTGGAAGGAGAAAATACATCTCCATCAAGTACGCCAACCCCTAGTTGGGGCCAAGAGGCCGAATGACAAAATGTCCTCTGTGCTCTTGGGCTTGATTGGAAGAAAGGAATACACCTCTATCAAGTACGCCAACCCCTAGTTGGGGCCAAGAGGCCAAATGACTAGATGTCACTCCATGCTCTTGGGCTTGATTTAAGGGAGGAAATACATCTCCATCAAGTACGCCAACCCCTAGTTGGGGTCAGGAGGTCGAATGACTAAATGTCACTTTGTGCTCTTCGGCTTGATTGGAAAGAGAAAATGCATCTCCATCAAGTATGCAACCAATGCAAGAGAAAACTTCATTACATGCACAAGAGATGTCTCCTAGTTTATAAGGAGAAGTACAATTTAAGGGGAAGCTAAGTATGGCATTATCCTTCAAACCCATAGAGAAGATAACTCAAAGAGACGAAGTGTGAGAATGAACAATGATATCTACTTCAATTTAGACAATGAACACTTCACATTTTGGAAGAGACGAAGACAGTTGGAGTATGAGGCACAAATTATTAAAATCAGAGTAGCGTAGCATCAGCATGATGGTTCACTTCTAAGTGTTGATGTTCAGCATCTGGATGATTACTTCCAGCCTCGACTTGTGAAGATAAATTTAATATAGCCTTTGGCTATTTAATTTATCTAAGGTCGACATCAATGAAGAATGAACAAATATTTAATAATGAGGAGGCGCCTCATTCTTGATGTTTAATATTTAATAATTAACATTTAATTATTATTAACTAGGGGCCAACTTTAGAGGCGCGATTTTCTAAAGAAGACATCTCTTCTTTATGGCCGACCTCTTGACTTGAGAAGTCACTTCTTTTCCTTGAGCGCATATTTATATGCATGAGTTTCATTCATTCTAGCATCAAGTTTATTTATCATAATTTGCATTCATAGAAGGAGGAGTTCAGACGTGAGCAGCAGATCCTCATTCTGTAGCAGCAGATCGATCTCAAGGAGAAACATATTTATTTGTATCTGCATCTAGGAGAGGTGCGAATATTCATTGTATTCAAATCTGCATTGTGTTATGCCTGAGTTGTAAGCAGATTTCTGCTCTTATTCTATCAATATATAAGAGATATATTGGCTGGGTTTTTCTCCCTCAAGTTGGAGGGTTTTCCCAGGATATTTTATTGTGTTCATTGTCTTAAGTGCTGCATTTTCTGATTGCTTTCAGTATTTATACATCTAATCATAAAAAACTAACATGGTATCAGAGCGGGTCTAAGAAAAAGATCAGATCAGATTTATATAAGCAGCGTTATCCTCCATTATTGTTCTCATCTTTGATTGCATCTATCATCGTATCATAATGGTGAACGGGCTCAAAGTCGAAGACAGACTTGAGGGTGCATCAAACTTCGCATCCTAGAAGTTTAGAGTGATGCTCGCTTTGGAGGAAAATGAGTTAGTTGAGTTCGTGGAGAACGAAGTTCATGAACCAACCGAAAAGAATGAGAAGCCTCAATGGAAGAGAAATAACACTAAGGCGAAAAAGATGTTGGTTGATTCTGTGAAAGATCACATTGTGCCAATCATCTCTAAGTTGCAAACAGCAAGAGATATGTTCAAGACCCTGGAGGAGATGTATGAAATCAACAACTTCATCATATCAAAATGGCAAAAGAAGAATCCATCACCTCATACTTCATGAAGATCACCAAGTTGAGAGATCGGCTCTCTACCATTGGGCACATTGTTGATAGCAAGGATTTGACTATGTTGGCTCTCAATGGTCTTCCTAAATCTTGGGAGTCATACATTTAAGGAATCAGTGCGAGATGAAAACTTCATAAGTTTGATCGATTGAGAGCAGATTGTATTCAAGAAGAATCAAGGTTGGCTACAAGAGGCATTGGTCAAAGCTCTACAAATGAAGACATTCATGTTCTTTCCACTCAATCCTCGAAGAAGAAAGGAAAAGGAGGAAAGAAATGATACGTCAAGAGGAATAGAGATAAAGGTTCAAATGGTGCCCCTACATTCAAGAAGAAGAGGGTTCTATCTCGTGTTAAATGTTTTAGATGTGACAAGTTTGGTCACTATGCAAAGGATTGCCCAACTAGGCCTAAGCAGCATGCTTCATTTGCGGATGTGGATGAGATCTCTCCTCAGAAGGATTCAAGGGAATTCATATTCTATTCTGCCTTATCAAGCAATGTTCCAATAGATAGCAACACTTGGTTGATTGATAGTGGCGCCTCTCGTCACATCACTGGGTTTAGAGAATCTCTCAGATTTGGTGATGAGAGATTCAAGTGTTCAAGTAATAATTGGAGATGATGCAAGTTACTCTGTGAAAGGCGTCAGGTTCTCCACCATTCACTTAGATTCAGGAATCACCTTGCAGTTGAGTGATGTACTATTTGTACCTGGCATCAAGAGGAACCTTGTCTCAATTTCAGCCTTAGAAGACAAGGGGTATCAAGTAGCATTCTCTGAAGGAAAAGTTCTTGCATGGCCAAAGAACTCTAACATCAAGACAACCAATGTGATTGGTGTTCAACAAGAATATCTCTACAGGCTCTCCACCTGTCCTCTACAAGCTTTGTTGCATGATGCTTCAAGTTCATGTGAGCTTTGGCATAAAATATTTGCTCACATTCACTTTCGTGCACTTCCAACCTTAAAGAAGATGGTCACCGGCATTCCCAAATTGAGCCAAGAGCATGAAGGTACTTGTCGAGGATGCGCATTGGGTAAGAACACTAAAAGACCTTTCCATAGTAGTGAAAGTAGATCTAAATGTATTCTAGATCTTGTTCATTCTAATTTGTGTGGTCCAATGTCTGTTACTTCTTTGAGTGGGTTGTTGTATTATGTAATTTTTATTGATGAATACTCTAGAAAGACTTGGATTTATTTCTTAAAGACTAAAGAATCTGAGGAAGGACTTGAGAGATTCGAGGAATTCAAAGCTCAAGTAGAAAACTTGTCCGGGAAAAGGATCAAAGTTTTGAGATCTGACAACGGAGGAGAATACATCTCTGGAAGCTTTCGTAACTTTTGTATTGAAGCAAGAATTAAGAGGGAGTTTTGTGTTCCTACAATCCTCAACAAAACGGTGTAGCAAAAAGGAAGAACAGATCTATTGTAGAAGAAGCTAAGGCCATGATCCATGATCAGGATCTACAAATCTTCCTTTGGGCCGAAGCTTCTAGGACAGTTGTGTATGTTCTAAATCGAAGCCCTCGTCGTATCTCTGAGAACAAGACTCCTGAGGAAGCTTTCACAGGTGTGAAGCCTGAAGTCAACCATTTGAGAATATTTGGTTGTCCTGTGTATATTCATGTCCCTAAAGACAAAAGGACAAAGTTGGAACCATCTGGCAAGAAGGGAATATTTGTGGGCTATAGTGAGACTTCAAAAGCCTACAGAGTTTACATTCTTGGTCAAAAGCTGATTGAGATCAGTAGGGATGTTGCATTTGAAGAAGATATTGCATTCAAGAGATCCAAAGGTCATCATATGGAGATAGACAATGAAGACCAAGAGTCTTCCCAAGATATGGAAATTGACCATACTCTTGAGATTCAGAGGGAGCCTACTAATCCAAAAGAAGATGATAAACCAGTTGAGCCTTTGGAACCTACTGATGGGCCTACTGACATTGTTATTGGTAGAAAGAGACCTCTATGGGCTAGGCGAACAATGCAAGAGGCATAAAACTTTGCAGCTCCTAGAGGAACTTTCAGAGAAAGCAAAAGACCTCAAAAGTTTTTAAACTATGTTGCCTTGATGAGTCAAATGATTGAGTCTGAGCCTTCCAGTGTTGAGGAAGCTACAAGTCAACAAGTATGGAAAGATGCTATGTCTGAGGAATATCACTCTATCCTCAAGAATGATGTTTGGGACATCTTAACTAGACCTGAAGGCAAATCTATGTTATCTTCTAAATGGCTCTTCAAGATCAAGCATGCAGCAGATGGGAGCATTGAGAAGTACAAGGCTAGATTTGTGGCTAGAGGATTCTCTTAGACAGAAGGGATAGATTATGAGGAAACATTTGCTTCAGTTGCTCCATCATTGCTCTTGCAGCATCTAAGGGATGGAAGATACACCAGATGGATGTGAAGACAACATTTCTAAATGGTGTAATTGAGGAAGAGGTATATATTGAGCAACCTGAGGGCTTTGAGGTTCATGGGAAGGAGTCTCATGTTTGCAGGCTAAAGAAGGCATTGTATGGCCTTAAGCAGGCTCCTTGTGCTTGGTACGAAAGAATTGATCAATACCTGATGAGTTTGGGTTTCTCTAAGAATGATGTTGATTCAAACCTTTACTTCAAGGTGATTGATGGCAAAGCATTGATCTTAGTTCTATATGTTGATGATCTAATTTTTACTGGAGAAGAACACCTCATTTTCAAATGCAAGAAGGAGCTAGCTTCTGAATTTGAAATGAAGGATCTTGGTCTCATGCACTACTTCCTTGGTTTAGAAGCATGGCAAAAGCCGAATGAGATTATTCTGAGTCAAGGGAAGTATACCATTGACATATTGAAGAGATTTGGTATGATGGATTGTAAATCCATGTCTACGCCTATGGAGACCAACTTTCAAAAGCTTAAGGAGGCTGCAGCTAGTTCAGATCTAGTGGGTCCTACTATGTACAGACAGTTGATTGGATCATTGATGTATCTAGTCAATACTAGACCAGATATTTGCTACGCAGTGAGTGCACTTAGTCAGTTCATGTGTGAACCAAGGCAAATACATCTAGTTGCAGCAAAACATATCCTAAGATACTTGTGTGGCACAGTTGGGTATGGCTTGAGATATTCTTTTGGTGTGGACTTGAAGTTGCATGGTTATACTGATTCCGATTGGGCAGGGTGTGTCACTAATCGAAAGAGCACCTTTGGATGTTGTTTCAATTTGGGGTCTGCTATGATCTCTTGGTGTAGCAGGAAGCAATTTTTCAGTGGTACTAGGCACCGCAGAGGCAAAGTATATTGCAGCATGTGTGGCATCTCGAGAAGCAATGTGGCTTCGGAAGCTCCTTGCAAGATTGTTTGGACAATCATTGGAGCCCACTATCATTCATTGTGATAATCAAAGTTGTGTGAAGCTTTTTGTCAATCTAGTGTTTCATGACAGGACCAAGCATGTTGAGATCAAATACCACTATATCAGAGATATGGTATTGAGGAAAGCAATTCAGTTGAAATACATTAGCACTGATGAGCAGACGGCAGACATTCTCACCAAGACCCTCTCTAGAGTAAAGTTTGTGTACTTCTGAGACAAGCTTGGTATTGTGGAGAATGAAGCCCTAGTTGAGAGGGAGTCTCAGCTTCAATGATCTTCTATGATTTTCTTTAATGCATTTCTCTCTATAAAATAGATTTGAGGTGCAAGCCCTTGTTTCCACCCTCTGGGAGTAGCCAAGGTGGATGTCATGTGTGTGACTCCATGACAACATCACGTGAGAGAGTCTGTGATGATTTCCTTGTACTTGTGTTTATTCACACTCTGGGAGTATCTATGGTGAACGTCACAATGAGGTGACGACATCACGTTGAGTGATGGGCACTTGTGCACATATACCATTCATGGGAGTAGCCATAATGGTTGATATCACAATGAGGTGATATGCTTCTTTCCACACATGGGTGTAGCCATGGTGTTTGTCATCACGACGAGGTGATATGACTTATACAGTTGGAAGTATTCCTCCCTAGTTGAGAGGGAGTGTTGATGTACAGCGTCTGGATGATTACTTCCAACCTCGACTTATGAAGATAAATTTAATATAGCCTTTGGCTATTTAATTTATCTAAGGTCGATATCAATGAAGAACGAACAAATATTTAATAATGAGGAGGCGCCTCATTCCTGATGTTTAATATTTAATAATTAACATTTAATTATTATTAACTAGGGGCCGACTTTAGAGGCACGATTTTCTAAAGAAGACGTCTCTTCTTTATGGCCGACCTCTTAACTTGAGAACTCACGTCTTTTCCTTGAGCGCATATTTATATGCATGAGTTTCATTCATTCTAGCATCAAGTTTATTTATCATAATTCGCATTCATAGAAGGAGGAGTTCAGACGTGAGCAGCAGATCGATCTCAAGGAGAAACATATTTATTTGTATCTGCATCTAAGAGGTGCGAATATTCATTGTATTCAAATCGGCATTGTGTTATGCCTGAGTTGTAAGCAGATTTCTGCTCTTATTCTATCAATATATAAGAGATATATTGGCTGGGTTTTTCTCCCTCAAGTTGGAGGGTTTTCCCAAGATATTTTGCTGTGTTCATTGTCTTAAGTGCTGCATTTTCTGATTGCTTTCAGTATTTATATATCTGATCATAAAAAACTAACACTAAGGCTGACTTGTTATCTTGGAATCGTATTGCTAGAAGACAAGCAATTTTTTGGGCGGGAGGACTTGTAATGTCCCAAATTTTTGGATTGAATCATAGGGGCAGAAATTTCATTATTATTGATCAATTAATTTGATCAATAATTCATGATTCAGAGATATAATGGCCTACCCTGTTCTAAACTCAAAGTTATTTATTTTTCGTTTACTTCCATAACATTCAATAATGAGTTCGGAAATAAAGTTTGCAGGTTTTCTAGTATGTTTGATACTCTTTGTGTGGAAAATACAAATAACAGAATTTCCAGAATTTGCTAACTACTCATTCCAAATAGATAAATAACCATTGTTTGAATATTACCAGCTGAGCAGCAAATTACAAAATTAAACAACAGTTAATAATCTGACCTTTATTTGCTGAAGCAAAAAGCCATGTATTATTGCCTAGTTCTGTAATTTTTACAATATTATACTACGCAGTTCCTTAGCAAATTCATTACTCATAAGTAATACATTGAACAACAATTGCCAGTTGATAAGCACAGCATAATCCAGGTTATCATGCACAGGTCCAAAGATATCTACTATACTTCATCACAATCCTGCAACTATTTGAAGACTCCACAATTCAAAATATGACCAAGCAGTCATAATCTTTGACGCTTCCCATAAGATTTGCACTCCCAACAATGAGACGTGGCTTCAAAGTTGAGTCGGTGGAGGATAAACTGTCTAACTCGCAATAGCTAGAAGCTTCCTTTTTATCGCTTCTGAAGATTGAAATTACACGACTTCAAACTTAAACAAATCTTGACTGAAATGAATGGAAAGATGGTTGTAAAGGAGGAATATATTTCCCCACTCTTGCTTCTCCCTTAGCCTTGAAACTGTTTCAAATTCTGTCTTCTTCTCCATGTGAGCACCCAACTCCTAAAGATACGGCAATCCTCTTCTATGGTCGCAACTCCGTTAACACCATACATAAAATTGTGTATTTGGCACGACGTCTAAGTGTATTCAAGCTCTGGTGGCACACTTATTCAACAAACCAAGTTGCTCCTGATAAATGTATATATATAATATATATTACGTCCCCTTAAACCATGAATCGACTCCAACAAGGAAATAATAAGTATTAATTACAGGATTTCAATAAGGAAATTTGCTGACATAAGAGTTAATATTATTCTCCTCCAATTTAAGCCATGTCTCTTTGAGTAAGGCTGGCAAATCTTTATGAAGATGAATAATTGTGACTCTTCCCTAAATCATTTATCAATCATTTTCTTATGTGAATGAACCTCGACTTGCCTCCCGACTCATGTCTTTGTTGATTAATTTTGAATGAACATTGAGAATGGTTACGATAAATTACTCCTCCTTAGATTTCTTGCAATTTAAAGCCGATGATTCTTTGTCACAAAACTACAAACCTGACTCCCAATCTACAACGCGGCTGGCAATTATTATTAAATTCCTTTAGCAATCTTTAAGCATAATGGCAGTATGAAGAAATGGCTTGGAGATATCTAGGTAACGACAGATACAGGGAAAGAGGTGGCAATAAATGAGGAAGAAGAGGCAACGCTTGGAGATATTAAAACCTTTCATTTATGCATCGATTCCTTACTAAAATTCATGGCAACTCCTCATAATTCGTAAACGTCGACTTATTTTAAGTTTTGACTGGTATTGGCTTCACGATTAAAAAAACAGAGAGGTGACCCAATGAAAGCTCAGAAAGCCCAATGCTCACCAAGTCGACCATCAACATAAGCAATGCTCCTGAGTCTACAGTTCCAACAATATTTAAATCATCATCACTCTCGAAGGAATTTTGGCACTATAACTTCTAATTTTGCAACCCATAATTAAGAGAAATCAACTCTTCAAATTCCATAAAGAGATCCATACAATTATATGCTTAATTTTCCCTTCGTGAAATCTTCACAATTAAGCAACGGACACTCCTTAACATAAACTGTGACTTAGTTTATCTAGGATGGCAAACAATGGTATACTAGAGTTCAATTCTTCTTACTCTTCACAAATTTCTGGTGGTTATAGATATCACAATCAACTACTCCAGAAAAGAAGCCGTTGTATTCAAATCAGCTGACTCAATTTCAAACACCAATGTCAACTATGGTTTCCAAAAATCAAACACATTACATGTATATCTGCATTCACCAATCTGAAAATCACTGTTTGATCAATTGCAGACAAAGTGTTGAATAATCCAACTCACAACAAAATTCAAAAATTAGGCTTGGGACAAGATTTCCCGAATTTCAAAAATTCCAACTGTTAACTCCAAATGCGAAATCTAAATGATTTCGCCAATTACTAGTCAAGGTGGATAATCTCGCCACTAGAGCTGATCTTCTCTTAGAGGGTTTCCGTCCTCCAAAAGGATGTGGTGGACCATGTTCAACCAACAAAGAACTTGTTCTCCAATTCTAAAACCAACCTCCTTGCAATAAGCCTTTTGAATAAATTTATTCCCTCCTTTGTGTAACTCCTCTTGCCTCCTTGAATTTGCCTTTCTTTTTTCACTTTTAATTTAATTCCTTTGAGAACTCGCTTAAAAGTAACTTAGTTAATTCACTTTAATTCTTTTTATAAGTTAAGTTTTTTTTCGCACCATTAAAATAATCAATTTAAGTTGTCTTAATATTTCAACATTTTCCCGATAACTTAAAAATTAATTATTTAATTATATGCTGACTCAAAATTGGGGACATTACAGGAGATTTATATTATCACCCTCCCATACCAATGATGGCATTGAAATATGAAATGAGTGTATTATTTTGTAGAGCTGTGGTTTTGTTCTACGAAGTCGTAGATATCACTTAAGCTCCATTTTCAATGAGAAATTGATGTGCATATTTTAATTGGACAACATTGAATGGCAGTGTAAGTTTGGAAGAGACTTGCAGTTGTTACAAAGGAAATGGGAGGCCTTCAAAATTTAGTAGACACCTCCTTTCCATAATCGTGGGAGCCCTTTATTAGCTACGGAGGAGATACTCAAAGATAAATTACAGTATACATTCCTTGGAAGAATCGTGGGTCTTATGGAGTTGCCAATTCTAAAGGTAACATGGCTGAGTCTACAGGTCAGCCCAGTCAAAGAGCAAGTGCTGGAGATTGGAGGTGACGTGGAATTCCCACACAGTCCGCCAGCCAAGTAAAGAATTGATATTAATTAAAGATAAGAAGACAGATATAAATGCAACTAAATACCTATGTTAAGGATACGATTAGTGCTTCATATTAGTGTTTCATAGGCTGGCCGACTATGTCTATGATATGCTTTAAATTTCATAAGTATACTTGGCTGACTATACTCTTAATTAAAACGTCTATTATAGCAGTGAATACGATAAATGGAGAGCAGTGATTATCATAGAAGAACTGCAAGGCAGTGATTAAAAATATAATATGCAGTGTTGGAGTTTATTAAAACAGCAATTACATTTGAAATGGTAGCGATTTGATTACAAGGGAGCCCTTATGCTTAGGAAGGAAGTAATTAAGTTTTAAAGACAACAATAGAAAATAATAAAGTTTCAAAGGGCAGCGATTAGCATAACCAAGAGTTATTTCTTCTTAAAAGTTTGTCTCTTTTCTAAGAGATGTCTCCTTTCGTTGAGGCATGGAAGATATTAAAGGAAACAGATTTTAAAGAAAAAGGGAAATGGAATAGAATTGCAGATATATGTATTTACACAGCAGATCTGGAGTACTCAAAGGAGCCCAAGATCATCTCATTATGGATGCATGAATAATAAGTACACATTCAGATACAGCACCATTTACAAACTTGCATGAATATAAAGATAAAGATCAGAAACAGCAATTTGATAAGAGGTTTAACCTCTTGGACATGTAAACGCATGATTTTAAAAGTAATACATCAGAAACAGCACTAAATTGTCTTGGCAAATTTCCATTGTCAAACTACAATGGAATTGTTAACAAAGTGTTATATACAATAGTTCATTTATTTCATTTAAAATCTGGAAACTCAGTTAACTTATCTAATTAATATTGGATGACAACTTTTGTCAATCCAATAAGGAATAAATCAAAAATCTATTGATCCGGAGGACGGGTCATTACACTTTTTAATAGGGAATTGCTTCCTTTAATATTTTCATTAGTTAATCCTATTAAATTTTTTGAAGTCTCCTTTGGTCAATGATTACTCTTAATTTTTGTAAAGGCTACGATCTCCTTAGTCAGCAATTATATCTAATTTTTGTGCAGGCAGCAATTGGGGGACATGACACAAGAGTGAAAGGGAAGACCAACAAAACTTTGAACTTCACTACACCATTTAAATTTCACTGTGCTAACACAAGTTTCATCAAAGCATCTACAATGTTGACCAACATATCCACCTTCTTAAGCATAACCCTCCCATCCTCCTGTAATGTCCCGTTTTGGGATAACCCTAAATCTTGCCCTAAAATCACAAGCTTAATGTGGTTAGGGTTATAACTCACCACTTAGATCCTTAAAGAGAGATAAACCTTGGTTTAGATCCTATGATCATGTTAGAGATCCATCACTCAAGTAGCCTGACAATTGGCACTCCATATTGAACATTGGAATTAAGTACGAGTAAATCTATATTAGACATCACAACCAACATTTCCCCATAATTGATCACACCTCTCATGTTGCACCAAGGTAGGAAGGTAAGATTACAATGGTGAATCTCATGCTTGAACTAGACCCAAGGGCAGTACCCTGATTAATCAAGTAGAAACGCCCTTGGCCCTCGTGGGCTCATCATGTGCCAACCCCGAGTGGTGTATCTAGTGGAGACCAACCTAGACCCAAAGGCAGTACCCTAATTAATCAGGCAGAAACCCCCTTGGCCCTCGTAGGCTCATCATGTCCTACCCCCGGGTGGCGTATCTAGGTGGCTCTGTTACACGGATTCCCCCTCTTGTGATCCTACTTCCCTACCATAATGGAACATGGACCTCATAATACAGACAAATGACTGACTACAGACATACATAGACATCTCTAATTATATTAGGGCATATCATGAGGGTAATGACAATACATAAGTATCTATACAATCTCACTCCATTTAGATTAAAGAATCGTAAATACTTATAAGACTCAATAATTATTGCAAGCACCATTATTGCACAATTATATATATATATATGTTCTATATAAATATGTTTATACCCTCATCTCTAATTGAATTCAATTTATATCACTATTTCTAATAAATATTTATATATCATTATGTATATATTCTATATAAAGATCTATATGTATATTATTGTCCCTACTTGATTTACAATAATTCCGTTGCATGAATATATATATATATATATAATTGCAGATCATAGTGGTAATAAAGCCTACCACAGAAATAATAATTATAAATAACAAAATATAATAACTATGATAGAATAATATTCACGAATAGCTAAAATATATAATTACATTCAATCACTATAATAGAGCATACCACAATCTGTATAAATCTGAATATGCCTCCTATAACTGATCCGGTGTTTCCTTTAGTTCAGAATATATTCTTATATTCTTTCTTTATTTCCACTCATCCGTCAATGCTTTCCTCTTCTCACCTTGGAGAAGAGACTCGATTGACATGGAGGATTGTGTCTTTTGGAAGGTCGTGACTTTCTCTTTATTGAAACCATTCCATGATTAATGATGATCGCTGCCTTTGCTAAATTAATTAATAATAATTTAGAAGATTTCTGTATCTTATTTAATCGCTGGTCTAACACAACATAATTATCATTGTCCATATCTTTTGATCGCTGCTGTCTTTTATCTTAGGAAATCTAATCTTTATGTTATTGGTAGTTGCTGCCTTTGTGAGAATTATCGATGCCTTGTCTTTATTGCTGCTGTGTATATTTTATACCAATATTTTATATTATATGTTTTTTATTAAAATATATTTATTATTATTATTCCTATATACATTTAAGCTTCTAGAAATATTATTATTTTATTCCCAAAGTGACTTTATAATTATTTATTTTATTTTAGTCACTTTAATTAAATTAATTAAAAAGAAAGTTACCTTTTGATTTTAATTTATGGAGATAACTTTATAAATAATCAATTTAATTATTATTCCCTTATTTCTCCTTTAGCCCCGGGAATAATGAAGGCTAAATGAACCTCCCAAGTGGCTACTGAGAAGGGGACATTACAAGCACTTAGATTATCACAGTTAATCCGCACTACTTGACTAAACCCAATATTAGAATACAACCTCTAAAGCCAAACTACCTCCAAATAGGCATGAGTAGCTGCCATATACTCTTACCTCTACAGTGGAAAAGGTAACCATAGCCTATTGCTTATTCATCCAACTAATTGCACCAGAAAATAGGTTAAATACATAGCCATTGGTCAACCTTCTACTATCTACATCTTCCCCCAAATTTGAATCTACAAATCCTTGTATATACACTATGTGTGTTGGAAATATTGTCATTGATGTCAAAAGTGAAAAGACGGAGTCATTGATGTCAAGTGTATGAGCAAGATTGTTGGTATGATTATGATTGATATCAAAGCCATTGTGGAAGGAATTCGATGTCTAATGTCAAAGAATGTTACGTTAATTATCATTGTTGTCAAGGGTATATAGATGATTGGAAGTTGTCATTGATTTCAAAGATTGTTGGCAAAGTGGGTTAGATGATTTAATACATGAGGTTAATATATGCAAAGACCAGATTGAGAAAATGCATGGTTAGATCATCTCTAAAGAAAGAATTAAATATGATATACAATGACATTTAAGGCAGCAATTCTATTAATATACAACAGTTAATGATTAAGGGGTATTGATGATTAATAAAGCAATGATCAAGTGCAAAGAGCAGCAATCACAATAAACCAGAGAAGATGCAGCGCTTAGGCAGCACTTATAAAAGACAAATCTCGTGTTTATTAAACAATAAAATATACTAATGAACAATGATTATTAAAAAGTCATATAAGACAAGAGTATGAATAAGACAAAAGATGAATAAAGACAAGAAAAAGGGGCGATTACTAAATAAGCCAAAAGTTTCATGTTATTTACATATGAAGAAGTCCAATTAATATAGGAAAGGATGCGCTCTATATAAGACAAATTTGTCTTATTTACAAGTCATCAAAAAGGTGCTATTTTGTCTTATTCTTGATTGAGGAAGAGGTGTGATCCATGTATAAATAGACAGCAATTAATTAACAATTAAAATGTGAATAGGTGCAATCTGTTTTGAAATGTATTAGAAGACAGATTAGAGGAGGCCGATTTATTTAAGGGAGAACCGCTCCTCATATGAGGACAAAAGTGTTTCACTAAAAGACAAAAATATGTCTTATATAAAGTTTGAGGAAGTGATACGATTAAGGTAAATGAAGAGTTGCATTTATGAAAAGATGCATTCTTTCATGAGAGGTGTTTCTACTCTAGTGTATATAAAATACCATTGGTGATATGAGACAGACGTTAGGTGGGTAGTGGAATAAAAGATATATTATATCCACACTTAAAGATCTGCATGTGGAAAGGTAAGAAGGAAATCTTTGTAAGAATAAATAATGCAGATTTGAAAGGAAATGACATATGAAGATTATTCAAATGTTGAAGCATTTGAGTAAGGATAAAAGACACATTGTGGAAGATATAAAATATAGACCATAGCTCCATGCAGATATAGAAGAAGATTGTGTTGAGATAAAGAAAAAGATCTTGCAGAAATAATGAAAGAGTATGGGCAGATATAAAAGGAGGAATCTATGCAGAGATAGCGGAAGAGTTTGGGCAAATATAAAAGGAGAAGTCTATGCAGAGATAGAAGAAAAGATAGTGCAAATATAGAGGAGAAATTTGTGACAGATCTAAAGAGGAAAGAGAAGGCAGAGACTCACAAGGAGATATTGATCTTGTTCCATAGAAGGTTGGTTCCTCTAGTGGGTTGGTGCTCAAATTGAATGAGGGGTTGGTGTCTCTAATGGGTTGGTGCTCAAGTTGAATGAGGGGTTGGTGCCTCTAGTGCGTTGGTGCTCACAAATTGAATGAGGGGTTGGTGCCTATAAAATTTGTAAAAAGAAGATTAATAAAAGCAATATTTTTGCCATGGTTTTCTCCCGCAAGGGCTTCCACGTAAATCTCGTGTTCTACTTGTATTGTGTAATTGTTGCATCTTATGTTGTTGAATTTGTGCAATTGATATGCTTATGGTATTAAGTTTTAAAAGGTAGAAACTATAGTTATATTGATTCACCCGCCCCCTCTCAGTATAACTATGTGCTCATCAATGCATTACAAGTTTCTTGTAGCACTGTTATAGGTTTACTCTAAGTGTCCCAAAATACTACTACACTATCTCCAAATTACTACTATAGGTATACTACAAGTTATGTGAAGTGCCTCTATAGGTAAGCTACAAGCAAAGATATTGGACTCATTGAGACTCGACAAGCACCAAGGCAAGTTGACCAATCCAGGCCTAGGGGTTCATGACCTGGGTACTCCTTGTGTTTTCTAGATTCACTAGACTCCGTGAGTCCTGTTGAAAAGACTTAACCAGGTCAATGAAATTAAAAATAGAAAAGAATAACGAATTGAAAACATTTAAATATAAAAGCATGCAAGTCAAGCATATTTTGAAGGATTTGGAGGTCTTTTGCAAGACAAAGCAATAAAATTATGAAAAATGGCATGCACTACCCCTGGACCCCCACAAAGAGCACTGCCACATGTTGATGTTATAGCGGCGGGTGTTATCCTTCACCCGAATTAAAATAATAAATATTTAAATAAATAAAATAAAGCAAGTCGGACTTGCTATTTATTTTATTTATTTAAATC
Source organism: Sequoiadendron giganteum (assembly GCA_007115665.2). NCBI lineage: Eukaryota > Viridiplantae > Streptophyta > Pinopsida > Cupressales > Cupressaceae > Sequoiadendron > Sequoiadendron giganteum. The sequence continues at coordinate 18,321,370 of CM021102.1, read as the reverse complement.
AAAAGACGCCTTGTTTGATGAAAGAAGCCAACCCAAGATGAAACACCACTTCATTTTGTATATATAGAAGGAGATGCTCATTCATTTGATCATCAATTCATTCTCATTTCTCATTTGCATTTCTCAAGAAGGAGTTCGCACTTAGCAGTAGATCGCCATTTTTAGAAGCAGATCAGATTTCAAGAAGATTTATATTCAGTTGTATCAAGAAGAGATTCTCATCATTTATTGTATCAAGTTCGCCTTTGAGAAGGGTCTGATTTGTAAAGCAGATTTCTGCTCTTATTCGGTATATATATAAGTGATATACTTTGCTGGGTTTTTCTCCCTCGAGTAGGAGGGTTTTCCCAAGGTAATTTGCTGTGTTCTTTGTTCAAATGTTTTATATTGCTGCTTATCTACATTTCTGGTCTAAAACTAAAAACCTCATTCTAGTTTTTAAAAGAAAAAAATAAAAATCAGTTTTGGGCCATGCTGGATGGAAAAACAACATATTTTTATTCATTCAAAATTTTCCGAATTAAATCACAGCCAATTGAATTGCATTTATAATTTGGATTTGCTAAGTCAATCCCTATCTTAAGCAATGTTCTTATGCATATAGCAACATTTGCAAACTTGTCTGAGATACAAGCAAATGACTCTACATAGAGCTAGCAATGCTAGGCATAGCAATATGAAAGCACCTTTCTACACCTAAAACACTAGATTTTTTTTTATTCCATGGATATCATATTCCACAAGTTCTGTATACCTAAAAGATTTGACCATATTTATATATTAATTTATTTTTCTTTAGCTAAATTACGCTTTTATACTTACATGATTGGTATATACTTGTGTATTTGATCAAAGTAGCTTCTATTTGATTAGTTTATTCTGTCTTTAAAGTTTATTTATTCAAGAATGCATTATAAAAGTTCTAAATCCTTAAAAATCTCTATATATCATGATTTTTTCAATTTGTTGAGTTGAGCATTGAGTTCACGTCCAGTTCAAAAATCAGGTTGCCAAGTCTGAGTGTTTTATCACTTAGCTACAAGTGATCCAAAGTACATCTACAGGTCAGCTACAAGTGACCAACCTGAAGCACCTCTATAGGTCAACTACAAGTAACCCAGACCTTAACCATCCATCTCCCTGCCTCTTTGTTACTCAAGATGCCAATACACCATGATGACCAAAAGGCCAACAAACCAGAATCCACAACTCTATGGCATCCAAACAGTCTACACAAAATTCTTGTTGCACACACGACACCATGAGCACTTCATAGATCCACTCCTGAGTTTTTCAGTATGACATGTAGGTACAAAAAACATTGCACCCCATAAAATGAACTGCGCACATGCAACCTCCAAAGGTGACAAAATGCATGGTTAGTGCGCCTATTGAAACCAAAGAAAATAGCAAAACTTGTAGATCTCAAAATGATGCAACTTGGATCCACCAAAACAATGTAGATTCAAACACAAGCAAATTCAACGCTCCATCAGCAACAATAGATCAAAAACAACAATGTAGTTTCTTCCTGTGGAATAAACATCTCAAGTCCAAAATGCTGCAAATCCACAACTTGGAACAATCACAGTTTAGGAACCCAACAAGAACTACTGCAGAAATGTTGAGTAACTTATCACATTCCAACATTCCTACAACCAAGAAAGCTACAGCTGACTTCTTCTAACCATGCTTGAAGCATGCAGGCAAGTCTACAACATTTCTCTCATTTAGACAACCCTTAGGAATTACATTCTTAATAACACCCTTCACCATCAAGCCAACTAACTTACACACATGGGCTAAATCAGTCACTACCTGTACAACATTAGAGGCTCCAACCTCTTCAATGGCATCTTTCAAAGTTTGAAATCGGAATTTTGCATCCTTCATTTTCCATAAACAATCAATAGCTCTAAGAAATAAGAGACAATTGAACTTGTGACAATAATAGTGATGACTGGTTAATGTTTGATATCAGTCCACCCATCCATGATGATGAAGCATCCATCCGTTATCCATGTTTTTCTCATCTCTTCCATCAACAATCACCTTAGAATTTTCTCTATCATGGAGGGTGGTGTGTAGCTTATGTTCTCCAGGTGGGACAAATAAGGGACCACTAGCTATCATGTCTTTGAACATTTGTTTAAAATAGGATGAGTGTGCCACATCAAATGATATGGCATGAGCATAAAAAACTTAGCAATAGAAGACTCAACCACATCTTAATATTGTATGTTAAACATATTTGCAACACTAGTAGTTCTCTTTTTTCCCTTGGTAGAAGTAAAACCCTCTCCCCCTTGAATCCCAACATCCACAGATCTTGTAGGCAATGACACACTAGGTTGCATACTCTTCAATGGAATTCCCTTCTTTGTTGCCTCCCCCTCCATATGTAATCTAGTTGCCTCAGCTTTCTCAGTTAAAGTTATAATTTCACAACCTTTCACCCCTTGACTACCTATCCACAAAAGATGACAATAAACTCTAGTATAGCTGCCTCTATAGTCTTTTTTGCATAAATAGCATAGCCATATTCTACTCCCCTCTAAATTTTTTTCTTAGCTTTGTCTATTCATGATGCAAATTGTAAGAGAGGTTTCTTGAGGTTGAATGGAATTTTTGTATATGTTTTGAGAAGTTCAGAAGGACATTCATTGGGTTTGTTGTACTTTCTAGTCCTACTACAATCCCATTCCCAAAAGAATCCCCAGTGGCAGCCCTACTTCTATTACTTCGAGCTCTACTTCATTGTTGCATTTGAACTTCAACCTCTTCACTCTTAGTACACCCATTGCTGCTCATTGTTTGTTTTTGTTAAGAATTTGAAACAGAGCTGCTGCAAGTTCAAATAGAAGAAAAAAATCAAAATGCCCTCCCTATGTATTTAAAAATTTGAAAAAAACTTTAAAAAATGCAAAAGAAAATGAACAAACAAATGTTAGATGAAGAACTTACCTCGAATGTAGTGGATTTGATGCCATAGTGCCTTCTTCCCATTGTTGCTCTCTCCTCTTTTCACAGTTGTTCTTTTACACAAGTCTCAAAATATTAATATAAGATGTTTTTGTTTTTAGTGCTGGGCCATAAGTGATGGCTAGCCGTCCCCTAACGTGCCCTGACCAATGGGAGCATACTTGAAACGTTTCCTTTTTTTTCTCAAAAAGGGGACATAAAGGGCAGGGCAGGTAAAAAGGGTAGGGGATGCATCCCCGGGGAGCACATCCCAGTGCACCAACCAGGTCTGTAACACAGGCTGCTTGTTGGTTTCTTGCACCTCTTCTTCCTACTTTGTGAGCCATCTTCACTAGTTCACTTGCAATGTGACAACACTTTGCACAAAAGCTTTATTAAAGGAATTCTCACAAGCTCACCTCTAGGACTTAGAACACAAAGCTCCAATACAAGATTGGTGCAGTGGCAGGTCAGAAGTTGAATGAACAACCATCGAAGAGGCACACAGAGCACGTGGTTGAAAGCCAAACAAGGAAGAAACAACAGAAACCAAAAGAAATTGTAAAAAATAATAGAAAGAAAACATAGGGCCACCAATATGTGAAACCCATATCACACTATGCTACCCAATCCTAGAGATATGTCTGTGGAGACTCTCTACAACTACAATGAAGCATTAAGTTCTACCCAAAACCCAAATTCTTCCCTTGGACGACCAACGATACAGCCAATCTTGCCACCTATTCAAATGACTAGGGCTTCTCATTATATAGCACATGTCATTTGCCTTGCTATAAAAGATAGAAGTTATAATAGATGTGTGGTTATAAAGGTAACTCAACCAGCTGGACATCGTCTGACAAAGAATGGTAAGGATGTTTCCTTATTTGGGTGTTTCCCAGTCTGGCTATGGTGGCAGACACAAAAACTCTTCAGACCCTTAGTTTTAAGCAGTTCGTTCAGCTAAATTCTTCTGACCAGATTCTTCTCTTGCTGCCAGCATTGTCTTCTTTCCTAGCTAGGAATCAGAATACTGTGCAGACATGCAGCATCAATTTGTTCCATTCAAATCAGAACTACACCAAGATCTCCTGTCTTTCTCTCAGATTATCTAGGTGAACTCATAATTCAGGCAGAACAGACTAGTTTTTACTGCCTTTTTGGAGTTTCTATTAAATTGTTCTTTATTACCATGGCAGGATGCAACCTGCTTAGTATTTTGTTTCAGCCTATGGAGTACACGCTTTCTTTTAAGTTGCTTAGGCTTATATTTCTGGTTAAAGAATTGCTTCAATTTTTCTGTCAGCTAGAAGTAGTAATTTACTCAAAGATCCCATTTGCCAATTTGATGCAGTGAGGCTAAATCTTTATGGTGGCAGTGTTATAAAGGATAACTTTTTTAATTTGTCTCTAATGGATAGACATCAGTCTGCAATCTTTTAAGTCTTATTCATTAATACAACGCATCTGATTGTTGAAATGACAGTCTAGTTAATTTTAATAAATGAGCTGAGTATATTATTAACCTGATTTTTTTCTGGCATTTAGTTTTATCCATTTTCTGTATCCTGCTTCATTTTTTTCTTGTTGATGCATGCATTCAGTGTGTTTAGTATCTAACGTAGAAAATAGTGTTTTCAACAGATTTTGAAGACACTTTTTGAAATTGTTCTATTTGAAGATTGCGCTAACCAATGGAGTCTTAGTAGACCAATGCTCAGTTTGATACTTATAAATGAACAGGTAAGTCTGTAAATTGCATAATAGATTTTAAGTGTTCTGATCATCTGGTATACTCTTTTAGAGAAAAATTTCTCTCGGTGGAATATTTTGTATTGAACAAGAAGGGTGACTAAATTAAGAAGACCTATAACATCAATGGCAATCTGAGTGTACAAGGAAAAATATTCACAAGCAAAGTATAACAATGGATGAAACAAATGTTTTAATAAGTGCAGAAGCTTGTGAAGATCTTAGGAGGAAATCCTCCTTAGTAATTGCAAAATGCTAGCAGGAAGAAAGAGCAGAATGAAAGTGAAGTATATTCAAAGATGTATCAGATGAAACATTTTAATTGCAAATTTAATACTTATCTTCCTTATAAAGCAGGCATACCAATTATTTTGGTGTATATTTCACTTCAATATATCCTTAAGCTTGGATTCATGTATTAATGTGATTTTAAGAACTGTAGCCATCATTGTACAGGTATTTTTCTGAAAACGTTTTCTACATTAAAAGGTGAGATTGCTGATTGTCTGTTTGTCTCTTTTCAGATTTTCAATGATCTAAAAGCCCAAATTTTAGCTTCACAAGTGAGTTTTTAACTACTGGTTCAAATAATTTGTTCAGATTATTTTTTTGGCATTACTATTGTTGTTGCTCGATTAAATTGTGGCTATATGTTCTTTAAATATAACATCTTTTTAGCTCTTTTTCAAGTTCTTTCTTAGGACTTAAAGTTACTTTATAGGTAGGTGCGGATTCTTTCATAATTGATAAACAAATTTTCTTTGAATTCTTGCAGTCAATTGATCAGCAACCCCGACTTGCCCAGTGTTTTGACAAATTGATGGCTGATGTAACTCGTAGTTTGGAAGCAAGGAATCGTGACAAATTTACTCAAAATTTAACAATTTTCAGGCATGAATTTCGTGTCAAATAGCTTGTAAAATTCTTTGTATGCTAGGAAATTTTTTGATGGGGTGTGGTTGGTATATAATTAGGAATATTGAATTCTCTGTAAGTCAATCAACAAACTTCATCCATTTTTCGAAGTGGGAAGCTTGTATATCGATCAGTTGAGATATTAATGATTTTTCCCAGTTCTTCCATAGTATGTGCAGCACATGTTCTCCATGCTTGCGTTAACCTATGGTGCACATAACCATGCCTAATTGGGCAGTGAATGAGGACACGAGGAATGCCTGAGCGCATTATTTGTATTCCAATTTTTGTGAGTTGATATTCATATGTATCAAGCGAGTTGTGGAATATAAAACAAATTATTTATTCTTGTAGATATTTCTTGAATGTAAGTGTGAATGGCAGCTGCTACAGCCTCTCAAGATTTGCTTTAATTTTTTCTGTAATGTACTCCAAAACTTCATATCTTTACTGTACAGCTGTTAAAATGTGAATTAGAACATCAATAGAGACTGAAATGACTCAGTACTATTGATGACCTCAGTTGGAAAAAGCTTAATAAAGGTTATGTTATATCAGAGATATCCATATGGTTTGGTACTTATGCATATTTCAAGATTCTTAACCGTAGTAGCATTCCAATTAAATGGCATTTATATGGCAAACTGAAAGTGAATGGAATTCAATTACCCAGGGTTTAAATGGGAAAAAATCTGGCAAACTAAAATTACTAAAATACTTTATGAAAATATGAAAATAAAAATAAAAAAGGAAAAAACTTGTTTTTGTTATATTGTGCAAAAATTTGTACATAGAACAACGTTTAAAAGACAAATAAAGACTGGATATTGCCAATTAATCTCAAATTCTCAATAAGCATCAAATCCTTAATCAAGTATGATGTACCCATTACAGCTTCAGTCTGCTATTATCTTTTGCTTTTTAAAACCAGAGTGGACCTTTAATGTAAATTTTCATAATTTTACCACTTTTAAACAAATTCCAAAACCTTCAAAAATATACTTTTAGGGTTAGGGTTAGCTACGTTTAAAAAAATTCAAACTACCAAAAAACTGTGGTTCCCCAAAAAAAAATTTCCTTGGTGTTTTCAAAACACTGCAGTTGTTTTACTGAAAAACCCAGTCAACAATTTTATCTGGCCAACCAGTTCAAATGGCACGGCCCCAATACCGCGCCACAGTTAACGGCAGTTTTCTCCTGGTTTTTGCTTGTGTGCTCTTAACCACATTACTTTCTTAGCACTTGCATCCCATAAATTAATATTAGACACCAAAAGTATATACCGCGAGATGCCAACAGGGAGATGAATACTAATTTATACTCTTATAAAAGAAATGTTTATATAAATATCACCAAAACCCCATTCAAAAATTCCATTGCATCTTATACCAATATATTGGTTCGGTACTCGGAAGATTTAACCTGGTATAAAGGAATGCCTAAATAGAGCGCCACGTCAAATCTGATTGGCTGTACCTTAATGTAAACTTCATTAGATAACTAAAAGATTATGTTAAATTAGACACAAATAAAAAAATAATTTCAAGGCCTGGATTAAAATAAAATAAGTTTCAATTTTTGTTTAAACAGTAAAATATTTGTAAGATGATAATGATTCTGGAAGCAAGAGGGATATTCCTTTAATCTGAAGATGACTGGAATTAAAAAGAAATGAATTGTTTAGGACTGGTAATGAATTTACTAAATTAGAGAGTTCTTGAATTATCGAGTAGAAATACTGAAAATATGAGTTTATCAAACTTAGGGGTCATCTGCATGTAGTTAGATAATTTTGAAGGCTATTGGTGAAAATGTCGAACCTTTTACTGTCTTTGCACACAAAAAAATATTAATGAAGCATATCTCCATTTTGCGACCCCTCTTGGTGCTGTCCACTTATTCAAAAAATTTTAAAATGACCATAGTAGATCAATAGGATTGATATAAATTAGCGTTTCACAAAGATGGATACTCCAAGGGTCTTGTTGTGACTACAACATGATCCAATTTATGTCAAACCAGAGGCCTACATTTTGGTTTGCCAATTTTATTTTTCAGAGTTTATGGATTTATATTGTATTTATCTGAGTTTATTTCTAGATCTGTTTGGTTAAATATCTGAGGTAAATTGTCCGTTATTCCAGATCTTTCTGTTGATTTTTTCCCTGTTTCTCAGTTTTCTTTCTTGTCATAAAAGTTTATTCAAAATCATGTTCTTGCCTTTAAATTGTTACTAATCATTTTTAAAATATTGCTACGTCCCGCTTCACGGAGATTTTGTTCGGTGTGTTCTAAACCGTTTGTTCTTCTAAGCCGTGTTGGACCTGAAATGAATTTATTGAACATTTATCTTTTCGATAGGACCATTTGGTGCTTCTGTTCTATTATCTGCTTTATTCTAGACCCATGATTGTTTTATATGAGGTTATATAGTTCGGTAAGTTAAAACTCCAAAGGAATGTGGATGCTTTTATCTATGTTTTCTTCATAAAACTTTGAACCAACAAATATATTTAAACTCGTTCGTTAATCTTCGTGTATTGCTTAAACTCTGGCTTAAAAGGGGGTTTGTGTCAAGTTTCATGGATAATCGAATTATATATGAAATGAACATCACTAAAAATAGATAAAAACAAAGCACAATACAATAAATGACAGATTATGTGGTTCGTCAATATGGCTACATCCACGGGAAAGGCGAGCACAATATCTTCATTGTAGAACAACAGCAAATACAAGTTCTTCATTTGATATCAATTACAATTAACAATCCCCAATATATGGAAGTGATTTGGTGAATGGAAAAATTGAGGAGGCATGGAATGTGAAGGGGTAGAGTCTATTGGACTTCACATACACAACAATCTCCCACTTGAAGACCAAACTATGTTGTAGCTCAGAGATGTCACTTGCCTTTCTAGGTTTATTGTCACAGTTTCAACAAACCAAGAGAAGCTCTACAAAACTCCAATTTCTCTTTCGAAACAGCCTTTGTAAGTGCATCAACAGGATTGATGCTGGTATGAATCATCTCTAGCTTTAACTTGCCTTGTTCAAGAACACTTCAAATAAAATGATATCAAAGCTCAATGTGCTATATTTGATTGTGAAATGTTGCATTTTTTACCAGATGTATAGTGTTGTTGTCGCCATACAAAGTGAATTCATTTTGTTTGCTTCCCAACTCAGCTAACAACCATTGCAACTAGAGGATCTCCATAGTTCCTTCAATGGGAGAAATGTATTTTGTTTTTGTGGTGGAAAGAGCGACCACTTTTTGCAATCTAGAAACCCAACTAATAGCTGCCCCTAGAAAAGTGAATACATGCCCAATGGTTGATCATCATTTGTCTAAGGCATCAGCCATGTTGGAGTCAACAAAAGCTTGCAGTTGTGCATCTTTTTCTCCAAATCTTAAAACATGATCAAAAGTGCCGTTCAAATATCTCAAAACCCCTTTCATAGCTTGATAATGATTTTTACTCGAATTGCTCATGTACATGTTGACTATTCCCACTGCATGAGCAATGTTGGGTCTTGTGTAGACCATTGCATACATGAGACTCCCAACAACAGAGGAATAAGACACTCATTCCATAAGCTCTTTTTCTTCTTTTGTCTAGGGACACATTTCAGCTAAAAGCTTGAAGTGATCAGCAAGAGGTGTGCTAACAGGGTTAGCATTCTTCATGCTAAATTTGTCCAAAATCTTTTCAATATATTTTCCTTGTGACAATTTCAATTCTCTTTTCTGCCTATCCTTGTTGATAGTCATTCCAAGAAATTTCTTGGCAGCCCCTAAGTTTTTCATAAAAAAATTGGTAGCCAATTGTTGTTTCAAATTGCTAACAATTGTTATGCTAGTTCTAGTCACTAGCATATCATCCACATATAACAATAGCAAAACAAATTCACCATTTTCTAAGACTTTGTAATAGACACAAGGATTAATTTCACATCTAATGAAATTTTGCTCAACCATAAAAGAGTCGAATTTTCAATACCATTGGCGGGGAGTTTGCTTTACCCCATACAAATTGTGATTCAATTTGCAAACTAGATCCTTCATTACCTATTTTTTGAAGCCTTCAAGCTGTTGCATATATAACTCATCCAAATCGCCATGGAGAAATGTTGTCTTGACATCAAGCTGCTCCAATTCAATGTCATACACAACAACTATCCAACACTGCCCAAATGGAAGTCATTTTCATTATTGGTGATTTTTTTTTGAGAAATCTTCACCCTTCTATTGATCATAACCTTTCTCCACCAATCTAGCCCTATACCTCTTCTTCCCACCATCTTCTTCCTTTAGCTTGTATACCCACCTATTTTTTAAAGCTTTTCGATGAGGTGGAAGAGGGACCAAATCCCATGTGTGGCTAGCCATCAAGGAACCCATCTCATCTTGCATAGCTTCCATCCACTTTTTATTGTTTGTCTTGACATGCTTCTTCAAACGTAACAAGTTCTCCATTAGAAATTAGCAAATGTAGAATAAAGTCATTGTATTTAGATGGAAGTTTGTGCTCCTTGGTAGATCTGTGAACTTGAGGAAGAGACTCATGTGAAAGGGGTGACTCTTGCGCTAACGTAGGGAGGTCATTTAGGAGTGGTGCACACCCTTCATCACATGACGAAAGGGAAATAGTGTTTGGTTGCAACATATGGGAGTTGGGTTGTAATGTGCCATGCAAAATATCCTGTTGTTACTACGAGTTATAATTTTTGAGTTTAGCATATCACTGCAATCTAAGATGTCATTCAATGGCATAAACTCTTTTGAAGATGCCCCTTGTTCTTGTAGACCAGTCATTATGTTTTCATTAAAGATCACATCTTTGTTGTGTGTGACGTATTTGGAGGCAGGATTCCACAATTGGTAACCATACTTCTCATCACCGTATCTAACAAAAAAGCATCTTTTGGACATGACATCTAACTTTATTCTTATCTATTGTGGAATGTGAACAAATGCCTCACACTTAAACACCCACAAGTGATTGTAAGAAATTCTTCTTCCGAACCATTTCTCCAAAATTTCAAAGTCCAACCAAGAAGATGGTCCTCGGTTAATTAGGTACAGCTTTGTATTTATTGCCTCTGCCCAAAATTCTTTACCCAATCCTACATTAGAGAGCATGCTATGAGCTCTATCCAAGATTATTCGATTCAACCTCTCAGTTGCACCATTTTCTTGAGGGGTGAAAGGGACAATCTTGATCCACTGTATACCATTATTTGCACAAAAGTTGTCAAACTCGAAGGAGCAAAACTCTCCACCATTATCAATTTTCAAGCACTTTTTGTTGTTGATTTGGTTTTCAACAATTGCTTTGAAATTTTTTAATTTGCCAAATACTTCGGACTTACTTTTTAACATATAAACCCAAACCTTTCTAGTGCAATCGTCAAGAAAAGTAACAAAATAATTAGACCCGCCAATAGAAGTTACCTTTGTGGAACCAAAAACATTTGAATGCACTAGCTCCAATGGTCGTGTTTTTTTGTCATGCCCTTGAATAAAGATGATCCTTCTTTGTTTTTTGTAGATACAATGCTCACACAAGTCTAAATCAATAGATTTCAAACCTGGAAGTTGATCTCATTTGTGCAAAACCTCAAGGCCCTTCTTGCTCATATGCTTGAGCCTCTTGTGCCAAAGCTCTGTCCTAGTATCCACAACTGTCATCGTAGCTCCCATTTCAGTGTGACTCTAGCACATACGAAATGCCCAATTTGTTGTCTCTTGCAATCACTAAGGCTCCTTTGGTCACCTTCCAAGTGTTGGACTCAAAAGTGGTGCTACAACCTTGAGCATCTAATTGTCTCACAGAAATCAGATTCCTCTTCAGTTGAGGAACTTGTCTCAAATCTCGCAATAACCAATTATTTCCATTTTTTAAATTTTAATAGTACATCTCCTTTATCGACAATGTCACATGGTTCATTGTCACCAAGGTAGACCTTACCAAGTTTGCCTTCTTGATAATTTTTGAAAACTTCATTGCATGAAGTGGCATGAAAAGAAGCACTAGAATCCAACACCCACACATCAACTATAATTTCACTTGTAGACAAAACTAATGCACCTACATCCTCTTCATATGTTGTATTTACCACCTTTTTTTTAATGACTTTTTGCCTTCTTGAATGACCAACAATTCTTTTTTATGTGGCCTTCCTTGCCACAATACCAACAACCACTATTTTTGCCTCTTGAATTTGATCTCTTTCAGGACTTTGATCTTCCTCTATGGTTATTCTTTCCTCTTTCTTGTGATTTCCCCTTGTAGCTGGTTATCAAAGTGCCCCCAATGAAGTTCCTTGATTCTTCCTCCATATCCTCACTGAGAAGAGTTCTGACAACATCATCAAATTTTAATACACTTCCATTCTTTTCGGACACCGAGTTGTTGATAATCATAACAACTCATTCCCAACTATCAGAGAGCACAACAACAAAATGGTCTTGATTTCATCGTCCGGGCTTATGCTCACAAAAATAAATTGGTTGATCAATGTGTTAAATTTATTTAAGTGGTTTGACACCTTTCCTCCTTTCATCTTGAAATTGTATAATTTTTTCATGAGAAACTTTATTTGACGTGGAAGCCATCTCATACATATCAGACAACTTTTACCGCAATCCTTTCGTTGTTTTCTCAGTTACAACATTAAACAACACATTACTGGATAGAGAAAGAATAATCGTTGCCACTATCTTCTTATCTAATTTCTTCATCTTCATCAACCATTCTAGTTGGCTTCTTTGCTTTGCCTTCCAACATGATTGAGAGATCTCTATGAATCAGCAACCCTTCCATTTGCAACTTCTACATTCTGAAGTTTTGTCCCGAGAATTTTTTAATTCTCCACTTATCTGTCTCTTCCATCTTTGCTCAATTTCTCCACAACTTATCCTTGGCTTTGATACCAATTGTTAAATAATTGTGCACTTTAAAATGAAATGAACATCACAGACAATAGATAAAAACATAGCACAATACAATAAATGACACAGATTGTGTGATTCACCAATATGGCTATAGTGAGCACCTTTGACATAGCACCTTTGACATCAGAGAAAATACTCATTTGACATCAATGAGAACATGTGTTCAACAGAGTGTCTTAAAATATTTGTAAGGTACCTTTAAGATGGCTATAGTGAGCACCTTTGAAATGACAATACTCCTTTGGCATAAATGACAACATATGTTGAACAGAGTGTCTTAAAATGAAATGAACATCACAAACAATAGATAAAAACATAGCACAATACAATAAATGACACAGATTACGCGATTCACCAATATGGCTATAGTGAGCACCTTTGACATTAGAGACAATACTCCTTTGACATCAATGACAACATATGTTCAACAGAGTGTCTTTAAATATTTGTAATGTACCTTTAAGTACTTTATTTTTTATCACGATAATTCCATTTGGGATTGTAACTCAATGACTATTCACAAATATGTGGATCTAAATTGGGCTAGGAATGTTTATACTAGAAGATTCACTAGTGGATATGTTTTCACTATATTTGGTGGTGTAATTAGTTATATGAGTAAGAAATGAACCATGGTTTATTTATCCACTATAGATGAAAAGTACATGGAAGCTACTCATGCTTGTAACAAAGCCATATGGATTTTTTATATATATTTAGATGTGGAGCTAAATTCTAGAGCTATTAAAAGATTTTGACAATGAGTGTTGTATATTTGGCAAAGAATCTAACCTTTCATATGAGGATGAACCATAGTGATTTCCAATACCTTTTTATTTATGACATGGTAGAGGATGGGAGGTTGGCCCTAGAGAAAGTTAAAACTTTCTAAAATATTGCAGATGCATTGACAAAGCCAATGAACACATAAAATTTTATGTGGTCCTATGATTTTTTCACCCCTAACATATAGTTGATGGTTTTGGTACTCCCTTTGCTCTTTCAAGGTGTTTTACATGTGGGAGAATATTAGGAAATGTGTCTTAGCCTTGTTATAAAATAAAACTCAATTTATAGGTCATAGAGGTTTATTGTAGACAAAATAAATATTCTAGGTTGTTTGACAATATTTCTTGGATGCCCAACAAGTAGATATGTTTTAATTATGTGATTTTTAAAAAATGGGACCAAATGGCATCCCAAATTAAAATTTATGGTGTCAAAAAGTTGGCTCTCCTACATTGAAAATGTAAAATCACCTATGGCACATAAAAGAGTTATAAGAGGGAGATACTTGTTGACCAACTTATGATACATCATAGGACATCATTGAATGGAGGCAATGGATCTAAAATAGAGCACCCAAGTTGGTGAGTGGATTATGAAAAACTTGTGGTAGGTGAAAGGAATATGTTAATTTTAGCCTATGGGCTCATCTTGGGATTTTGGTGTTGGAATTTTTACTAGGTATTCGGGTACCATAATTTGGGTGGTCTTAGCTCATGGTTTCCTAATTACCATTTGATGGTTTCATGTATTTCCTCTCTTGTTTATTGGGTGTCTAAGATGGAGCTTTTGATAGTGATTTTTGTATGCACTGGTATGCTCCCAAAATTACTCTAGATCTCTAATTGGTGATGTAGACACATAAAATTGTCTCTTGATAATTTTGTTATCAATTGACTTCACGTAACCACTTTTTAGTGAATTAAATAAATTGTATTTATTTAATTAATTGTCCCAATTTTCTTCCAACATCAATTAAATAACTAATTATTTAATTAATACATCTAACCCTTCTTAAAATTAATTGAATAATTGAGGAATATGTATTCAATTAATCAATCAATCTTCTTAGCCTGCATGGGTAGCAAAATTGGCTTGAGTCTTAGGTTTTCTCCCCAAGGTCTTGGGTTCGACTCTAAGGCCTGGGCTTACACAATGCATGTGGCTTGCGGGCGGTTGCATGCATCCCTAGGGGAGTTGGCTTGAGTCTTAGGTTTTCTCCCCAAGGTCTTGGGTTCGACTCTGAGGCCTGGGCTTACCCAATGCATGTGGCTTGCGGGTGGTTGCATGCATCCCTAGGGGATTATTCATGCCTAAACTCACCTCCCCAAGGTAAACTGGGGGTACCTAGCTAGGTCACGAGGACACTCCTAGGTTAAAAAAAATTTAAAAAATCTTCTCATGCCCAACCTTAAATAAATCAATTCAAAATTTATGTATTTAAGACCATCATGTCCATTCCAAGAAAATAAATAAATAAAACTATTTATTTAATTCTCCTCTTTTTCCTCTCACATCATTAGTACACATATTCCAATTATTTAATCTAACTAATCATTTACAAAATTCAAATCATGATTGTCCAAGAAAATCCTTGTCCAACTCCATAGAATGCATATGTCCAAAAAAGGAGTTTGTATGTACACTGATCCATGCTTACCACTTCTACAAAATCTTCTCATGAAATATCATCTATATCCATTTTATTAAGATCTTGACCCTTCACATAATTCAATATTTATTTTGGTCTTCCAAAAAGGTCAATTTTTATCTCCACCATCTATCCTTTTTCAAGAAAATATTGTTCATTAAATATCCTTGAATCATGGAGCTCCTTTTATACACCAATTGCAAGGTGCCACTTCAAGACCTCTCATGACCTTGAAGCTCTCAATCAATCCCAACCCTCGATCTCCACATTCAGTTCTATCCATTGATCAACCATCCCAAAAAATTATAAATATCACCTCTTGTAGGCTATTTTCATAAGTCGTCCATGAAATTCAAGGTTATGTTTGTAGAGTGAGCATCCACATACCATAAATTATACATACAAATTATTGATCAAATCCACTCATAGTGCGCAACAAGAGGCCTTGAGAGACTTGTCTTGAGTTTTTCATCTTTGGACGCACTTGCCTCTTAAGATCAAATGAAGGTGGCAATTGGGCATGATGTAAAGGTTTAAATTTGCATGTTTTGATCTTGTTTTCATCACTTAATCTCTTGACCCAATACTCTTATAAAGGTTGAGACTATGCAAGTGTATTGTAATATTTTATTACTAAATAATACATTGAGTTGCTCTAGAATGTGGGGTTTTCTCCTAAAAGAATTTTTCTCACATAAACCAATGTGTTACATGGTATTTTTTATTATTATTTTCTTGTAAATGTATGACTAGAAGGTATTTTCCCATGCACATCCATGGAAGCATCATGTTAAGCAAAATCATATGTCAAGAATAGAATCAAGAGAATAAAATTGTGGATCAATTGACGATAATTTTTTTCTAGATGTACAACTATATATATAACCTACATGTTTGACGGATCTAGGGTCATTTGTTATTAAGGAAGTCATGTTGCATGGAATAGTTTAGTTGGTAACTTTTCGTGGCATCTCATTGATAGACATGGTGAATGGAATTTAGTTTAAACCACCCTTGAAGTGTCTAGACAATTTAATTATAATGATTTCTATGGCCAATAATTAATTTTCTTTAATTTATGTTAAAAGTATAAATTTGTAGAACTCAATAATACAAAACTAACAATAGTATAATAATTAGCCGATAGGCTATATATAGAGTGAGGTTTCCGCTGAAACCTATCTCACACCCCAAAACCTCTTTTTTGTCTCATAAACCTCCCTTGAATACAGGTTGTAAAAATAAATCTTAATAAATGCATTCAAAGTATTTAATACAAATTTTGTGCAGCTATAAAATCATAAAATATCTTTGTAATAAATGTATTCAAATCGGATTAAATCCAATCTCGGATTTACATATCAAATCTGCAAAAGTCTTGTCTCTATATTTTAAAATCTACCTGACACTTATTACACCGAGAGGCATTCCACTAAATGGCAGTTTCGGATGACAATGTTAGTTATTTCATATTCGTTCTGGGTAGAGGGGGCAATTACTCCTGGTTTGTACTCCATTGGATTCAAACCAACGAACAAAAATCCTTCATAATCTGTGGAAATAAATTCCTAACCCTAATCAATATGTTTCTGCCCTAGGGCAATATATTTTTTGTTTTAGAATTATTACCCAAAACTGCGGCAAATGCTTTTTGTTAATGTTTTGATTCCTGAAAGTAGGGTTTAGGAATAGCAGGGCTCCATCTGCAATTTTGTGGGATTTCAGGGCTTCATTTGCAGAATGATGACGACAAAGTGTTGAGAACAAAGCATTTCGCCAGGTCCATCATGAGCTCCTTCAGTAATTATATTTTTGAGGAATTAGCAGGGGAATCTTCAAAGCTCATTAAATACAGCAAGAGACACTCTCTCTTCATGGGAGTTGCATACGCTCATCAAAATTAACTCTTTTGGGTCAAAGTTGGTACCAAATTATTTTTCATTGATTAACTGTCTGTCTGCTTTCGATTTTTTTACAGCATAAAAAATAACCATGTAATTTTTGTTTTTAACTATCTCATTTTTATTTTTGAGGAGCAGAGGGTTTTTAATATCCAATTTTATTTGTACAACATTACAGTTGTATCCATTTTGGGTCATGACGTGTATTGTTCTCTACAAGTTAGGTGTTATTTGGAACATTAATCACAGTATCTTTTTATTGTGATGTTGTTGGGCTTGCCTTGGCAGAAGGCTAGCGATCACCGTGAATTATTTGTTTTTCTTGGACTTATTGCTTTTATTTTGCCTAATGGTTGTCTATTTTATTTAAAATTAGATAATTTAATAATAGTTTTCCTTGAATTCTATTGGTTAGCATGATTTTTCTGGATAGGGTGGGAAATTATAAAAATAAAAATGGGGAAAAATGTGAATCACTGCCTATCATGTGCCTGCAAGGTGTACGCTTGCATGGAGGGTATATAGACAACTGTCGCATAAGGCATTTTCTAAAAAAAAATTTGTGGAAACCTTAGCATTCCAATTCTTCCTATCTATGCTTTTACTTTGGTGGAATATGCATGATTTTTGTGTACTGTTGGCATGTGGCGAGGACTGAAATACAATGAATCTTTGAATTTTGATTGGGAAGAGACAGGATTTGTTGAAAATTGAGTGTTTTTGAGTATGCTCATTGGGGCTACATACGGTAGTTTTGTGGTTTGAACCTTGAAACGGAGAGGGCATAGGATTTGGGTGTGAAGAGCCAAGGCTTTTGCTGATTGAGGGAATGAGGAGACAAGATGCAAATGGGTTATTCTGCATCATATTTGAGATGCACATTTTGAGGATCAATGAATGGATGATAATAATAAATTTACTACAGGTTATGGCTAGATCATCTTCATTAGACAAGCACACTTTGGTGAAACACTTGCATACAATGCTTCGTGAAGTTATTGTCGTTGATGGTGATAGCACAAACGATGCACCATATTTTGCATGAATCAAAAATAGGGCCATGTTGGCACCAAGGTTTGCAATTTTTGAGTTATTTTTCCCATTACTTAATATGCCATTATTAATAATTGTTTTCTAATTTATACTCAGTGATTATATATAATGATCCTAGAAGCATGTTGAGAAAGAGCATGATGGCAGGTCTTTCATAATTTATTTTATATCAAACAAAGAAAGTACAACTAATGCAAGTCCTTTCCTCCTGGTTTTTCATTCTTTTTATTTTGTGATGCTTCTATATTTTTATTTTTTGTTTCATGTTAAAGATTGATTGTATGCACAGGCATATCTACTTAAAAGGGGAAATAATTTGCAATTCAATCTCTCCTGGTTATGAAATGGATGAACCTTTAGTGCATTGAAATTCAAATCAAGGGCCTGATATCATGTAGAATTAACCTATCTTACTAGCAATTATTTTATACCCACATTAAAACAAAAATTGGAAGTGATAGTGACTTGAAGATTGGATAAATTGGAGGTGCACCTGAAAGTGTTTCCTTTCGGGTTTACAACAATCATTCAAGGGAATACCGCAAAAGTAGACGTGAAACACTTTTGGTACTCCTTTACTCTCACCCCCATTCCATTGTTGCACCAGCTATTGAGGATCTTGATATTCATCTTGAAAAGGCTCACATGCAACATCTAGTAACAGAAGAGGAAGCTCGGCTACAATGTGAGTAGGAAAATGTAGCAAAGAGTAAAGTTGTGGAGGAGTGTAAGCATGTTAAAAAATCAAGTGCAAAGAACTGGAGGAGTGCAAGGCACAAGTTAAAGTACAAATGCCTATAGTTGAGGCCCATCTTGCCAAGCTCAACAGCTTTGTGTGCCACATATGTTGTAGATCTGGCACAAGTTCACATGGCATTAGCCATTGCCAAGACTTGGCCAGGTTGGGTTACTATAAGCCTTGCTCGACTGGCTTAGGAGTTGCACATGGTCCAACAAGAACTTGTTAGCAAGGTTTTTCCCGATAGTGATGTCAATAATATTGATGTATAGGTCAAGGTTCTCAAGTCAACATCGCATATGAAGATCAACGAGCAAATTTAAACAACACATTCTAAGTTTGATTTGTTTAGGTGGCTCATCTGACATCACACCAACTTTTGAGTAGGGTCCATCTAGTAGTGTGATTTCAAATGAGCCACCTAAACAAGTCAAAGCTTAGAAAGCCAAAATAAGACCAACTACAAATTTTTCCACAACAATCAAACAAATTCTAGACCAATTTCACAAACCTTCAACAATAATTAAAGAAATTGTGAACCTCTGAAAATGATGTACTTACATTAATGTCACAATGTCAATTATTCAAATAGAAAATTACTTCATACCCAAAAAAGAAGGGGTCGACATTTTGGAGATGCAAGCCAAGATGTCCACACCTAAAATTGTCAGTGTATTAGCACAAGACCCTTTAATTACATTTTGTTATACTTAGCTTTTTGTTTGTGGGTTGTTTCGGAATTTTGTTTTGTTTTGGTTCTATTTTGTTTTCTCATGTTTCAAGAATGTAACCTATTTGTGCCTCAAGGATGGTGGTACCAAAGTTATAAAGATTTAAATGTTTCAATATAAGCATCTGCTAGAGTAAATGGTTTTTATCATTTACTTGTCTTAAGTTTTAACTTAGGATTAATTATGCATTGGTTATTTGGATGGTTTTTTCCTGTAGGGTAGTTTTTCACCCGTCTATTTTTTTCACGACTTTATAAGCATGTACATTATGTAAATTATAAGGGTGGAGGTGGGTCCCCATATCTTGATATTGCATTTTTTGGGATCTTTAGTCCCACATTTGGAGTGTAGTTTTTTTTTCACTCTTCATATACCTCGGTGCAAAGAAGCATAGTGTGAGAAAAGGCTCACGTAACCAGTGGAATGTCCTTTCTCACACATGCATGATCTGCTTTGAAGTGTATGTTGCTTGGTGATTGGTTGCTTAGTGGCATGACTTGGTCCCTTGTGCTCGAACTTGGTGATTTGGCCTCCACTTGGCCTGAGAGGCTCACTTTTTAGCCCCTATGCATTATGTGGTCTTATCATGTGACTGAGAGCTCCAGAAGATTCCAAAGTGCCTCTATAGGCTTTTTTTAAATTTTTGCGTATCTTTTACAAATGGAAGCCGATTTTCACAAACCACATATCAATGGAAAGGTATTTTCATCACCTTTGCAATGGTTGAGGAATTTCTCTCATATTTTTCTATTTGGTCATGCTTTTAATATGTTGAAGTTCGATATTGGATTCACTTCATTTGCAGTATTTGGGAGTTTCTAATTGTTGTTGAAGGTTATTGTCTTTGTATATTTAGAGCTTTGTCATAGTTGATTATGGGGTTTTAATTGCATCTTGTTGTGATTATGTTGGAAAGGGGAAACTATAAACAATGGAGATATGGTATCATAAAACATCTCAGATGGCTTCATTTGTTGCCACATTTATATAATCTAGTTCCCCTTCCTAGTATTGATAGTAAGAAAGTTGCATGGAATTGCAAAAGGGATCATGTCCTAGGAGTTATTGCTATGCATACTGATGATGCCACTTTGGATGCTATTGATTATTTTGAGTGTCCTCATACTCTTTGGACTAAAATTTGGGAATTACATGGAGATCCTGATACTCAGCCATTCCCAAATGATCTTGTTTCAGATTGTCTAGTGCCTCTTCATTTTCCAGACGAGATACCTTATGATCATGCTACTATGCAGGAGTTTGAAGTTTTGGAATACTTTGAATCTTTAGATGAGGATGACGAGGGTTCTTCAGATGCTCTTTCTTCTCCATCAAGAACAGTTGATGTACCTTCACCCTCAGTGACTCATTGTGCAGAGTCATTGATTGAAACTCCTATCATCCCTGTTTTGCAGGACCATTCATCTTGTGTTGGTGATTCATTGAGCACATCCAATGATTCATCACAACTAGTATCTCATTGTCTTCCTGATTGGGATTCTTATTTGTCAGAAATTGGTTCATTGTTCATGGAATCTCACATTTTTTATTTGGAGGACACATTTGAGGGTATATCCCTCCTATTTGATGATAGTCATGGTATAATTGTTGTCACTTCATCTCAGTTTCTGGATATTGTCCAGCATCAGTTTCCAGTGGTACCTTGTTTTTCACCTTGTGTTGCGATTGGGCATGTTCCTGATTGGTTCGTGGAATCATCTTCCAAGGTCATGGCGACACATGAGCATATTTTAGAGACGCCATCATACATTTTCATGCTTCTTTCTTTCAAATCCTATCTAGAATGGGAAGCATACCTGCATTTGTATTTGGTTTTGTTTCTTCCGAAAGGGAGACAAGTTGTTTGTCGACACTAGATCATGTTTTTTCTTCAGGCACTTACCATTTTTGCAAGTGATTACACATTGTGGGGGGGCTATATAGTCTCTCTTTTTCCCTCCTATGGGGGGGTTGTTGATTTTATATACATGATGTATGTATTCCTTGGGGGTGTGATTGAGTCCTCCATCCATGCATCATTTTTGTTTTATTTTCTCTCTTTTGGAGAGGGGTTTTTTCCCATAGGGTTTTTCTCCTTTTCTCCGATTGCGAGGGATTTCTTTTTTGCATTATAAAGGGGTACCTAACATGGTTGTGTAGCTGGGACCCATATTACATCCTCTTTTTCACATAATAATTCTCCCTAAGTTGCACTTAAGGGGGGGTGTTGGATTAAATGGTTTTTACCATTTACCCATCTTAAGTTTTAACTTAGGATTAATTATGCATTGGTTATTCGGGTGGTTTTTTCCCATAGGGTATTTTTTTCACCTGTCTATGTTTTTCACGACTTTATAAGCCTGTACATTATGTAAATTATTAGATCTCATATTCTATTTTCTCTCTGGTGAAGTAGCATGGTGCTCCTCTCTATCTCATGAAGATTATTCTGCAATTGATTTTCCTAGGTGCTTTGCTCTAACAACATCAAGTATAACATGTGTTGATAATATAAGAAACTATGCAAGATAAGAATGAAAGAAAGCTTGTTAGAAAAGACAATGCTATTCATAGGATAAAGCAAAAGTTATTTTAAAATAGTATTTGTATATGCTTACTTGGCAGTAGGGATATGTGTTAATATAAATCTTACTAATATATATTAATTTTCATATCAAATGAATGTGTAGTAAAATTTTGAAAAGTTAATCTTAAATATGGGTTGTCATATGAATGTTATTGTTTCCTTGTGAATTTGCATGGTATGGTAATAATGCACAAAACTATTAGAGGGTCTTTCAATTCGAGCATTCTTTAAATGAAATAGAGAGTAGTATGCAAGTGCACAAGAGTTAAATAAGAGCTATCAGATCATACAAAAGTGGTGTAAATGGCTAATATCTAATTACATGGGATATTTTATACTTAAAAAGACAATGTTAGTTATAATATATGGAAAGGCGTCTTAATATACACTTAAATATAAATGTTAGTTATAATAGATGAAAAGATGTCATAATATGGTCATGAGTACATCCAAAATAGTGGTAGGTATTTTTTTAATATTTATGATATTTAACTAGTATTAGCATTTGGTTAATAACAATAGTTTAAAAAATCATTAATTCATTATGTTTGAACTGAAATTGTTAATGTTAAAAACGTTTACTTATATTTATTTATTCATTCTATTTATTTAAATACACTTGTGTAGTTGTATTGATCAACCATATATCATTGTCTTATACACTTGATTGACACTTAGTTAGTCTAGGTTGAGTTATAGTCCTATCATGGATAAGTGCATGGAAATAAGGGAAAAATGAGTGGCCAACCTTGAGACTTTAGTAAAACACATTCTTGTTGTGAAAAATATAATGTTCATGTGTTTTAATGTGTACAAATTTTTAATGTCGAGTTTATTTTTTTATGATCCTACCCATTTAGGCTTGAATTTATAAGCCTAAAGGTTGCACCTCTTTTGTGGCTCCTAACTTCGTTTTTTAACATAAAATAACTCAAATTCAAACTTCAATCTTATCAGGTTTAATGCATTTTATAATTAAATTTACAAAAAACCACTACCAAAATAAAGATTTACTTCTTAGTTGTTGGAGTTGATTTCTCAACCCTACATCTCCCAAAGATCAACTACAATCAAACACCTACCATAGAAAGAGAGAGAAAATATACAATTGCTATGGAGGCCAAAGAAACTATTGATGTCATGATGTGAAAAAAACATGAATTAAAATTTGAGAATAATACAATAATGAAAAATTACCCTTGATAAAGGATAAACAAACCCTAAATGAAACTCTAAGTGAGAATTGTTGGTGTAGGTTTTAATTTTCCTAATGGGTTAATTTATTCTCCCTTAGTCTTAGGTTTTTCCTACACTTTATTAAGCTTGCTTAGGATAATAAAGTGAGTTTATTACTAGGAGATAAGTGTGTGGTGTCACCTTCTTTATAGGGTGAAACCACTTTCCACTTTTAGTGGCATCCTCCACTTTTTGTGGTTGATTTCTATTGGTTGGATTTTCCACCTACCTCCTCTCATAAGTTCTATATAAACTCACTACCTAGCTTGTATTTGCATACTCTTGCATCCAATCAATCATATTTCATTGCATTAAGCAATCTTGGAAGCTCTTAATGCATTCTATCATATTGGCATTGCATAATCTCTCAGAGTTCAGGTGTGCATTCTTTATGCTTTTCTAGTTTATGTAGCTTTGATTTTCTCTTAAAAATTTCCTTGGGTTATTCAATCTATTTCAGATTTCTAACATGGTGTCAAAGCTTTTGTTTTGAGAAGTCTAAGTTCTTTGATTCCTGATTGAGAGATTGAGTTTCTTGTAAAAATCTTGCAAATTCTTGTATGTTCTCTTGTGTTCTTGAATGATCTGGAGAATCAGAAAGGGTTTGCAAAGATTTAATAACCTCTTTATTGTGCATATGTGTTTTGTGAGATCCAGGTGATTGCAACATTTTTGGTTATACTGGCAGCATTTTTTACTGTTCCAACATGTCTAGAAGGCTCAAGAAAGTCAAATTTGGCTTTTGGTTTCATCCAAATTGGAGATCATTTAACATAGTTGCAAGGGGGGTTTGAAAAAAATCATTTTTCATTAGAGTCATTTTCATTTTTGCTTCAAAAATATAGCTTCCACTCATTTTTAAGAAAAACAATTTTTGGATTTTGTAGCCAGGGTCAAAATCTCATTTGGGTATCTTTTAGATTTTGCATATCTTGCGTAGATGTGAAGAAAATTGTTGTCCAAAAATTGTCGCACGTCATTTTTCTATCGGCTGAAGGTTGAAAAAAATCATTTTTTCATCTTCTGCTTGCAAGATCAAAAAACAATTTCCGAGTTTTGTTTTTAGCATCAAAATATTTATGTGTTTCTATTATTGTCTACAAAAAGTGAGTAGATTTTTCAAAAATCAAATCAGAAGTAAAACTTTTTTGCTAGAAAAAATTGTTACCTACAAGCTAAATTCAGCCAATTTTTCAAAAATTCATAACTTTTGCTTGAAGCATTGGATTTCAGCAAATAAAATATCATCAAAAAGTTGGACATGAATACTTTCCATCCACATAGGTATTGAGGAATTTTTTTGTCATTTTGTACCAGATATTTCAAGTTGAAGTTGTCTTGTGCTAATTTCTTCAATAGGCCATAACTTTCGCCCTAGTGCTTCAATTTTCGAAAATGAATAGGCATTGGAAAGGTATTAAAGAGCACTACACAGCCATAAGGCTAAATTTTCCATATATTTTTCTTAGGTTCATTTTGTATCAGAATTTGTAATTTTGGCTATTTTGAGTGTATTGAGCATTGTATCTTGGAAAAGGCTTTGTAAATGCACTAAATTATAAAGTGTCAACCTTATAATATTTGGGGGGGTGATCTTTGATACTAGTGAAAAGGGTGGGAGTGTATTGATGTTCTCTTTAGGTGTTCTTTTGTAATCATTTAAGGATTGTATCATGGGTTTTTCTACTCATCCTTCTGTGATAGTTTTGGATAAGGCTAATTATGAGTCTTGAAAAAAAAGAATTCTAACCCATCTTGGATGGCTAAAAAATTTGCCTTACCTTTATGGACTCATGCCTGAACCAGAAACACCTAATAAGAAGAACGTTTGGGGTAATAGAATTGATCACGTAATAGGAG
Source organism: Sequoiadendron giganteum (assembly GCA_007115665.2). Lineage (NCBI taxonomy): Eukaryota > Viridiplantae > Streptophyta > Pinopsida > Cupressales > Cupressaceae > Sequoiadendron > Sequoiadendron giganteum. The sequence goes on along the minus strand of CM021102.1, from coordinate 18,296,237 downwards.
TAATTGGTTGTCATGTTGATTACGACACTCTGTTGGCTATAGTGGGCATTGAATGTCCTCACACAGTTTGGACCAATATTTGGGAGATGTTTAGAGACCCTCATGTTTCTCCATTCCCAGATGATCTTGTTATAGATTGCCTTTTTCCACTTGATGATGCAGATAATATACCCTATGATGATGATACTTTAGATGATCTTAAGTATTATGCACGTCTTGAACGTTCAAATGATACAAAGACTTATCCTCTTGCTTCTCATCCTCAAGTTGAGATTGCATTGACATCGCCTGTTGCAGATTCAAATTCCAAAGATACTTCTTCGAAAGCCTCCAATTCATTGCAGTAGGATCAGTTATGTCTTTTGGATTTGGTTCATTAGGACCAATTTCTACCATAAATTTCTTGTTTGTTTGTAGAGTCCCTCATTTTGGATCTAGATGAAGCTAATGAGGACATACATCTTCTCTTTGAGGACCAATCTTTTGTCCTTCCATCTACTATTGCTACTTCCGAGTTTAGAGTTGCTTCAAAAGCTTCCAATGACTTCTTGTAGCACGGTATCTATAGCCTTCCTGATTTAGCTTGGGATGATCTCTTGACAAGTATTTTAGACTTGTTTATGGAGACACAGATTGCAGATTTGAGAGACACTATTGAATGTATTCATCTTCTCTATGATGAAGATGATTCTTCTTCAATTGTTGTGAGGGGTCACTTTGACCCTCTTGTTCATTCTCTACATGATTATTCATCACAGTTTGACATGAGTGTGGATACTTTAGATCATCATTTGGAGAAGACATCTTCAGAGGAGATACTTGAGTCTTTGGCTTATTCTCTACATCAGTCTCTAGGAGATTCTGATTTTTCATCTTCAACAGTGTGGCCTAGAACCCCTAATTTGATTGTGGTAACTTTCAGCATCGACATGGGGATACTTGAGCCGACTTCAGAGACTTCATACATCTTGCATGTTCTTCCTACATATTCATTTCAGGACTTGGGAGATAGCATGCATACACCTTTGTTTGTGTTTCTTCCTAAGGGGAGGAACGTTGTTTGATGATTGTGGACCATCTTCTACATCAAGTTTCTAGCATCGATCATTGGATCTCCTTGGGGGGGGCTACTTAGTCCTTATTTTCTTCTCTCTCTATTTGTGGGGGGCTTCTTCTTCCTTGGGGGGAATTTGATATGTACATGGGTACCTTGCATGGCCTCATTTTTTAGGACCCATCATCTTTTACATCCTCCTAAGTTGTGCTTAAGGGGGTTGTTGGTGTAGGTTTTTATTTTCCTAGTGGGTTAATTTATGTTCCCTTAGTCTTAGATTTTCCCTACACTTTATTAAGCTTTCTTAGGATAATAAAGTGAGTTTATTACTAGGAGATAAGTGTGCAGTGTCTCCTTTCTTGAAGGTCGGAACCACTTTCCACTTTTGGTGGCATCCTCCACTTTTGGTGGTCCATCTCCACTTTTTATGGTTGATTCCTATTAGTTGGATTTTCCACCTACCTCCTCTCCTAAGTTCTATATAAACTCACTACCTAGCTTGTATTTGCATACTCTTGCATCCAATCAATCATCTTGCATTGCATTAAGCAATATTGGAAGCTCTTAATGCATTCTTTCATATTGACATTGCATAATCTCTCAAAGTTCTAATGTGCATTCTTTATGTTTTTCCAGTTTATGTAGCTTTGGTTTTCTCTTAAAAAGTTCCTTGGGTTATTCAATCTATTTCAGATTTCTAACAAGGATTAAATTAGATCATAACGTATGTCCCAATCCTATTACTCAAGACAAAATAGTACATGACTTAAGTAAGCTTAGGTATGCTAGTGTAAAAAGAACCTAATAATTAATTAAAAAAATATTTGTTTACTCTAAATTAGCTTTATAGCCATATGGTTTTTTTAATAAAAATATATAATTTTGACTCACTTATCCATTTTTTTAAAATAAAAGATTGTTCTGTGCTTATATATAATTAGTTTTATACAAGCTATGTGATGCACCCACTCAGTGATGTAGTTTACAGGAATCATCCACTTCGAAAAATCATTAAAAAAATATAAAAAATTGGTACTCACTCTTTGTTATATTTCAACCAATTGATTTTTAAAAGTAACTAATGTAGAAAGAAAATAGAGGGGACACACACTAAACACTATGTTTTATTTTAATGGTAAAAATATGAACACTTTTGCATGCACTCAATATTTCATCCCCTTAATCTTAACCATCTTTCAAAATATTTTGTAGTTTAGAAATTAGATTCAGAGTGTTATAATTCTTATTCTTATCATATCATAATTTTTTGAGCATACACATCTTAAATTACTCATTCAATTTTGGCTTTAGTTGATTTTAGAAAGAAAAAACGATCTCATTTGACCCACTTTTTGTCCTCCTTTTCCATGCACTTATTCTCATACTACATCTAGTTAGTTCTATCTGTTATGCATATCTATATTTAGTTAGCTTCACCTATCATGCACATGTCTAGATTTAGTTAGGTTCCACCACTTATGTATTGATTAGATTCATCCTTACTCTATAAAAGCATGTGATTATTTGTATTATAGAGCAATTATATTCAAGTTTATTAGTAACATCTCTATTATTTTCCTTTACGCTTAGATATAAGTGGGAGGTTGTTTTGGTTTGATGGATTCTAGGTCATTAGAATATTTCATTATTCTTACATGGTATTAGAGTTGATTCATTCAAACACCTTCCTTTCATGAGTTATGATTTTCTAGTGTCATGCTATCTACAGGTCATGTTTTGGAGGATGCTTGGTTGTAGATCTCACACTATAGCAATTGAAGTTCCAAAGGCCAATGATGAAATATTTTTTTATTAAATTAAATCCAACCATCACATTCAAAATGGTTAAAAAAATTATGTTTTCCTTTTGTATAGTCTATATTGGGTACTTGTACATTTTTTTTAATTTTTATCTTACATACATCTTTGATGATTTTTGCATATTACATATTTTTTTCAGGAAATTTTGAGTGAAATAGATAACATGCTATGGTGATTGAAAGGTTCCAAAACTCTAGGGACAAATATCAAATCATCCAAATTTAAACTTAGTATATGTTAGTGTACGTTTTCTATTTTCTTTAATTCGATATCATATATTGTATCCATAGGTGTTTAAATTACTTAGGTAGTAGTGAGTGAGTCATTATCACAGTATATGACATCTTCCATTAGTGTAACTCCCACCTTTTTTGGGGTAGTTAGACTTACTTCTCTCATTGGTTGTATTTTCCTCTTTTATCTATTTATGTATAAATTTATCTTGCATGTTTATGCATTCATTTATTGTGAGATTTTTAGTTAGTGCATATTGTGTTGAGCTAATTTTTTTTATCTTGGAGTCTTGTGCTTGTCTCTCGCATTCATGGAAGTTTTTGTTATTTTGTTAGTTTGATTCTTGAGTCATTTTTCAAGTAAGGATTTAAGTGTCTATTCTACACTAGATTTAAGTTATCAATATATTTTGCATATTCTAACATGGCATTAAAGTTTTGTAGTGTTTAGGGTAATCACTAAGTTTTCTAGTCTTTGAGATATTTTAGTTTTGTAGTTTTTAGGTGTGAACTAATTGTTAGCACACTCTATATATTTGTTGGACTACACCATTGTGTTTGGGAGGCTAAAGATAGTCAAGATATTGAATTTAATTTTTCTCAAAATGGATTTTACAAGGCTAACATTCATCTAATTTTATGCATGAGTTTGTCAATTAAGTTTTATAGGTGTTACAAATTTTGGAAAATCTTGACCTATACTTGACTACACCATTTCTCTTTGTGATCCCTTCCCATATTAAAATGGATTGATATCTTGTTTTCAAAGTAGTAATTATCCCATTACAAATTGAATATGTCAGAGCATAAACTATCAAAGCAAAGGATTAGGCCTTCATAAGAAAGGAATCTAGGAGCCCATACATGTTGAGTAAATTAAGGATTTTAGGGCCTCAATTATAGATCTTATGGAAAATACTCTAAAAATGTCGGTAGCACCTATAAAAATCCTAAGGAAACTTCTTCCAACATCCAATTAGGTGCCTCTCATCACTCCTACCAAGAGTTGTCTGCCAACAATCCTTTCATCAATACCACTATCCTTATCACTAACCTTGACCATCCATCATCTAAAATCCACAATTAAGATCAACAAATACACAAATCATTGAGCTTATTCCAAAATTATGAAATTGTCACTAAATTCATGGGATTTTAACATAGTATCTCCCCTTGGGACCATGGCATTGGCTTTATAAGTGATTTGGATGTAAAATCATATGAAACAAAGAATTTATAAGAATACAAGGATCACCAAGTCACAACACATCGACATGTAATACCATATTAAAATTAGAACATGCCAAAATAACCAGATAGGCCCATTGATAAAAAAAAAAATATGGGTCCGAAATTTTTTTAAAAAAAAAATTTAATGAATCTAAGTAGAGCATCCAAATCCACATCTCTAAAAGCTCACTCCATCCCCAAATTCTTGTTGATGTAGGTTTTTATTTTCCTAGTGGGTTAATTTATTTTCCCTTAGTCCTAGGTTTTTCCTACACTTTTATTAAGCTTTCTTGGGATAATAAAGTGAGTTTACTACTAGGAGATAAGTGATGTGTTGTCCCCTTTTTTAAAGGGTGGAACAATTTACACTTTTGGTGGCATCCTCCACTTTTTGTGGTTGATTCCTACTGGTTGGATTTTCCACCAACATCCTCTCATTAGTTCTATATAAAATCACTACCTAGCTTGTATTTTCATACATTGATTCATTCATTGATTTAGTTTGGAAGCTCTTAATGAAATTCGGTCATATCGACGTTTCATAATCTCTCATAGTCCTAGTTTGCATTCTTATGTTTTTCCAATTTATGTAAATTTGATTTTCCACCTACATCCTCTCCTTAGTTCTATATAAAATCACTACTTAGCTAGTATTTTCATACATTGATTCATTCATTGATTTATTTTGGAAGCTCTTAATGTAATTTTGTCATATCAACATTGCATAATCTTTCAGAGTCCTAGTCTGCATTCTTATGTTTTTCCAATTTATGTAACTTTGATTTGTTTTAAAGTTCCTTGGGTTATTCAATCTATTTCAGATTTCTAACATGGTATCAGAGCTTTTGTTTTGATAAATCTAAGTTCATAGATTCCTAATTAAGAGATTGAGTTTTCATGTAAAGATCGCATAAATTCTCATATGATCTTCTCTTGTGTTTTGAATGATCTGGAGAATTAGAAAGGATTTGCAAAGATCTAATAACCTCTTCATATTGCATATATGCTTTGTGAGATCCGGGTGATTGCAACACTTTTGGTTATACTAGCAACACTATTTATTGTTCTAACATGTCTAGAAGGCTTGAGAAAGTCAAGATCAACTTTTGTTTCATCCAAATTGGAGATTATTTGACAAAGTTGCAAACGGGGGTTTGAAGCTCAAATCTAGTGAACAAGTTTATCTAGGAGCATTTCCGGCCAAAAAGGACCTTCCCATTGCATTTAGGAGGTCAAGGAGACAAATTTTGATATAAAATTTTTAGGTATATTTGGTAAAAATTGTTTTTGGGACAAAAAACAATTACCCGCGGAGCCATACAGCCCCCTAGGTCGTGTAGGTACAGCGATTTTATTCAAAAAAATCTTTAAAAAATTAATTAGCGGCCTCTTTAAAAAAATTCAAAAATAAAAAATAATAATTTAAAGTGCTTAGCGCTTTAAGCACTGTGCTTAAGGTTTTAAAACCCATGCTAGCATCACAGTCTTAAAGGTTGCAAACAGCTTGGCTCGCGACCATAAAAATTTGTTGCAACTTAGAGCTGCTAAGGGGTAAAATAACCGCCAAAAAAATATAACCATGCCTTGTGAACATTCTCCATCGAATTCGTTAGTGGTTACTTAACTACCACCTAAATCTTAGCTTAAGCGCCACCATAGCATCACTCGTGCCCAGTCAAAGAGCCATCACCGCCGGTTGCACCACCCAACGGCCACTAGAGGACCACCAGGGCTCCCCCTATAGGCCAAATTGGGATTTTTTCAATTTTCCATAACTTTTCGCCATGGTTTCCGTTTTTCAAAAATGAGATATCATCGAAAAGATGGAGATGAGCACTTTCAATCCACAAACGTATTGAAAAGATTTTTTCCCATTTTGTACTAGATATTTTAGGTTGAAATTGTGTGTTGCTAATTTCTTCAAGCCATAACTTTCACCTTGGTGCTTTGATTTTTGAAAACAAATAGGCATTGAAAAGGTATTGAAGAGCATTATATAGCTATAAGGCTAATTTTTCCATATTTTATTTCAGGTTCATTTTGTATCAAAAAAAAAAATAGTTATTTTGAGCCTATTGAGCATTGTATCTTGGAAAAGGCTTTGTAATTGCACTAAACTATAAAGTGCCAACCTTATAATATTTAGGGGGTGATTTTTGATACTAGTAAAAATGGTGGGGGTGTATTGGTGTTCTCTCTTGATATCTTTTATAATCATTTGAGGATTGTATCATGGGATTTTTTGTTCATCCTTTTGTGAAAATCCTAAATAAGGCCAATTATGAGTTTTAGAAAAAAGGCATTCTAACCCATCTCAAATGGCTAAAATTTGTATCTTACCTTTATGGGAGTATGTCTTAACTAGACACACCTAGAAGTAAATTAGTATGGGGCAATAAAATTGATCATGTATTAGGATTGATTGGTTCTCATGTTGATAATAACACTATGTGGGCTATAGTGGACATTGAATGTCCTCGCACACTTTGGACCAAGATTTTGGAGATTTTTGGAGACCCTCATGTTTCCCCTTTTCCAGATGATCTTGCTTCAGATTGCCTCATTCCACTTGATGATGCAGATAATATACCCTTTGATGATGCTACTTTAGAGTTGCTTGAGTATTATGAAGGTCTTTAACATTTAGATGACACAAAGACTTCTCCTCATTCTTCTCATCCTCCTATTGAGACTCATGTTTCTCCATCTTATGAGGACACATCTTGGACACCATCAATAATACATGTTGCAGATTCAAATTCCAGAGATGCTTCTTTGAGAGCCTCCAGTGATTCATTGCAACAAGATCATTTACGTCTTCTAGATTCAGTCCATTGGGACCAATTTCTACCAGACATCTCTTCTTTGTTTGTAGAGTCCCTCATCTCAAATCTAGATGACACTATTGAGGACATATATCTTCTCTTTGGGGACCACTCTTTTGGCCTTGCATCTGTTGCTACTACCGAGTTTAGTTTTTCTTCTTTGAAAGCTTCTAATGACTTCTTGTAGCAAGGCATCAATTGTCTTCCTAATTCAGTTTTGCGGGATGATCTCTTGACAAGTATTTCAAACTTGTTTATGGAGATGGATATTTTAGATTTGGAGGACACATTTGAGGGGTTATCTCTCCTCTTTGATGACAGTCATTACATAATTTTTATCAAACCATCATTGTCTTTAGATTGTGCTCTACATCAGTCTCTAGGATATTTTGATTTGTCATATTTAGAAGTGTGGCCTAGAACACCTAATTTGATTGTGACAACCTTCAGCATCGACACGGGGACACTTGAGCCAAGTTCAAAGACTTCATACATTTTGCACTTTCTTCCTACATCTTCCTTTCAGGACTTGGGAGATAGCTTGCACACACCTTTGGTTTTGTTTCTTCCTAAGGGTAGGAACGTTGTTCGACAATCATGGACCATCATCTCCATACAATTTTAAGCATCTACCATTAGATCTCTTCAGGAGAGGCTACTTAGTCCTTCTCTTCTTCTCTCTCTATTTTGGGGGTGTTCTCTCTCTATTTGTGGGGGGATCCTTCTTCTATTTTGGGGGGAATTTGATATGTATATGGGTACCTAACATGGCCTCATTTTCCAAGACCCGTCATCTTTTGCATCCTCCTAAGTTGTGCTGAAGGAGGGGTGTTGGTGTAGGTTTTTTATTTTCCTAGTGGGTTAATTTGTTTACCCTTAGTCCTAAGTTTTTCTTACACTTTTATTAAGCTTGCTTAGGATAGTAAAGTGAGTTTATTGCTAGGAGATAAGTTATGTGTTGTCCCCTTCCTTAAAAGGTGGAACGCTTTCCACTTTTGGTGGCATCCTCCACTTTTTGTGGTTAATTACTATTGGTTGGATTTTCCACCTACATCCTCTCCTTAGTTCTATATAAACTCACTACCTAGCTTGTATTTTCATACATTGATTTGTTCATTGATTCAACTTGGAAACTCTTAATACAATTATGACATATTGACATTGCATAATCTCTTAGAGTCTTGGTTTGTATTCTTATGTTTATCTAGTTTATGTAACTTTGATTTTCTCTTAAAAATTTCATTTGGTTATCAATCTATTTCAGATTTCTAACAATCCCAAAATCCCTATCTCCCATCTCAATCCTGAAACCTTCAATTTAAATCCAAACGTCCCCATCCTAATTGTAAAAATCCTAAATCTACTTGGGTCCCTAAATCCCAAAATTGGCCCTCTAGAAATCCCCCATCCCAATCCAAAAATCTAAAATACCATACACCCAAAATAACATCCTTGTTCTAATGCTAAAAATCCTAAATCCACTTGGGTCCCTAAATCCCAAAATGCCCCATCCCAATCCCAACATCTAAAATCCCATACACCCAAAATAGCATCCCCATCCTAATGTCAAATAGCCTAAATCCACTTGGATCCCTAAATCCCAAAATTTGCCATCTAGAAATCCCCCATCTCAATCCCATCATTTAAAATATCATACACCCAAAATCCCACATCCTAATCCATAACTTCAATATCCATCATGGTGTGTGTAACTATCATCTCAATTCCCATTGGTACAATGACATTTCATCATGCCTCCACCATCTCATCCTTCCATCCACTTGTTTTCCATAATTGAATCCATTACCCAACATATCACACCTCTTTAAACCAAGCTTTCACCTAATCCTCGTCATCCTCCATTCAACCTACCTTCCATTTCCCTTGGCATCATCCTACAATGTTGAAGCTACAATGGTACCATGTTTATATTTTATATTATCACGCTTAGAAATAGACAATATTTCTACTGACATCTATGAGCACAATGACAATTGGTGTGGATTGTTTGAAGTAGATATTTAGCAAGAGATACTATCAACTCACCATGAAAATAGGTGCTTGAGTCCAAGCATCCTAACTCCACATGCTTATCCCCCATACCAAATCCAATCCAAAAATATCATCCAAATCTACCCATCCCATCCTAGCATTAAAAGAGATCCAAAATCTTTAAAAAGAAAAAATATCAAAAAAAAATCCAATATCAAAAAGAAAATAAAATAAAAAGCATATAATGGTGAAAATCATTCTATTGGAACCTTAGATAGGTACCATGATGAAAAATCATTCTCAAGCATGATGCATAAATCTACTATCTACAAGCAACCTACACTTGGGGGAAAGCTTCTCCCATCCTATCCACCCATACATCACATCTACCTGGTTATCCCATTCTATCCAACCGTACATCACATCTACCTATCTATCCCATCATATCCAATCCATCCTCCTTTTTGTTCTTTCAACCTTGATAAGTGTGGGTGCATAATGTCGAAACATGCTTTGGAAATCTCTTGATTTATCCAAAAATTTGAACCAAAACCTACAACATGTGGTCACAAGCATTTCAACACATCATGACTAGAATATCTAGAATGTGGAATGTTGTTCTTATTCAAACTTGGAGATCATATCTTGAACCCTTCGAACATCCATCATGATCCCCTCCATCCAATATTTTCAACTAATCCATCTTGAGCACATCCACCTTTGGGTGCAAGAAAGGACTTGTGGTGAGGGATTTATTGTTGTATTTAATCCTTTCTATGCATGTTTCTTATCTCACTCTAGATATTATATTTAAATGTGGAAAAGGATTCAGATTTCATAGTTTGATTCCTTTGTTCATGTTCCATTTTTTATAGGTACAAAGATAAACATGGAAAAGGGGGATGAGCTAATTGAGAGTTTGGATAAGATAAAACTAAAAATTGAAAGGGGAGAGAGAAGGAAAAATAAAGTGATAAGGAGCTCAAGGTTAGGGAGAAGTAAAATAATAAGGAAAGAAAATCAAAATAAGTCATGAGAAAACCATGTAAATTGAGAGGAGAGACTAGAGGAATCAATATAAAGATTTAACATAGTTTATTGTGATATGCACAATCATTTGACTTCTTGACCTTCATATTGTTTGAGATTGTTGTTTGTTTCTTTTCTATTTCTACACATGGACTCATATTTTTTTTTAAATGGTTCTTTATCTCATCAACTTTATAGAAAATCACTTGCATTGACTTTTATCTTCTTTTGTCTTTATATCATCACCCAACCCCAAAAATCCAACATCCTTATAATTATCTAAAATCATTCTTTTTGTATTTATAGTAAGGATAGTATTGACCATGATATTGCCCGTTTATTTTAGATTTTTAAGAAAATGGATACAAACACAAACATATATCCAAATCAATCAAATAAGCCAAATTGCATCTCTTGAAATGTATGGTAGGTGGATTTATTATGTATCCATATGGTTTTCCTCCCTTACATTAAATGAATTTTGAATAATATTTCCAAAATCATACAAATAAGAGGTGTCCTTGCAACAAACTTAGAAAATGACAAAATCCTCAAAAAATCATAAATACCTCCATAGCTTAATTATATATAATTTGAATTTCTTGTGTAATAGCTCCAACACTAGAGAGACCAAACACTCCATAGAAACAAATATTGGAGAGAGCACAAGGAAGACATCGAACTTGATTTCACAAGAAAATCCTCCCTTGTTGAACTCTCCACTAAGACCAAACACCATATCTACATTAAAGATTCCAAAATTTTAGCAACTAAAGATAATTACTTCAAAAGAAATTTCAAAAAAATCATTGTGATTGGAAAACAATCAAATGACAATATCTTTGAGATGAAGGTTGGGGAGTCAACCACCCAATACATCCCATGTATGGAACTCTCTTAAAACTAGGTACATATCCATGTGGTCATTCCCCTCTCTACATGATTATAATACCCTTGTTTTAATGTTTCTTCCTCTTTCGAAACTATTTTAGTCCATCCACCCATCCCCACCACTTCACCCCCAGTGCACCTTTACCACCCTCCCCTGTCTTGCTCCCAATTTTGAAGTTGTTATCTTTTCCCAACCTTTTTGCTACCTCAACCAAATCCTCATATCTTCTCTTTGTCCATCCCTTTGATATTCTATCTTTTTTGTCATCTCTTCTCTCCCCTCTTTTTCTTTCCTTTTGTTAGGGCCTAAAAAAATTGCATGTTTATAAGTGCTTTCCCCCAAGATTTATTTGCTTGTGTTGATGGGGGATTTCCTTTTTGTTTATCGTTCTTTTTCCCTTTATTCGGAACTTTTAACAGGCTCCTAAATGGTTGTCTTTGAGTTTCAACATTTTATTAAGGTTTTGAAACCTCCATTGGAAGCCAACAAGGTTTTCACAACCCTGTCAAAATTCGACAAAGGTTTTCTAACTTCTTTGTCTTACTGAAATCTATCAATGATTAAAAGTGGTTTTGAAACTAGTGTTGACTAGTGACAAGGTTCTCACAACCTTGTCAGAGCTTGACATCCCTTTTCTAACCCCCTTTATTCTTCAAGCAATGGACAAAATTTTCTTGAAGTCAAGTGTTGGTTTTTTTAGTGCCCAATGAAGTTTCTTGATACTTCACCAAATTTTGAAGTGTTCATCAAAGTTTTTGGATGGTTCTAGAACTATTGTTAGCTCTTAACAAGGTTCTCACAACCTTGTCAGAGCTCGATAGGGTTTTCACAACCTTTTGAAAGATGAAAAAGGGAGATGGATAATCGACAAAATAAGGAGGTTTGAGAACCTATGCTAGCTCCCAATAAGGTTCTCACAACCTTGTTAGAGACCAACATACATTTTAAAACCTAATGAAAATAAAGTGATGGAAAAGAAGGATGGTGTGCTCATTGGCTTGGTGAGGATTTGAGATGGTTTTATAACCATCTATGGTTTTCGAAATTGATTATGATGCCACTTGGTTTTTACAATAAGAAAAGAGGTAAAGGTGGTGAAAAGAGAGACTAAGTGCATGTTTTTTTGATGAGTTGATGTGGTTTTGAAACCTCTGTCAACTCCTAACAAGGTTCTCACAACTTTGTCAAAGCACAACAAGATTTCAAAAAAAAAAAATATTGGCCAACACCTAGTGCCAATATGATGAGAGAAGGCCTATGGAGGGCTTGAATCATTGGTTAGAGTTTGGATTTTTGCTTTCAAGCCCGACAAGTGCTTAGAATAACAAGGATTATGCAATTGATAAGGTTGCCTAAGATCTTTCATAAGGGCATTTTTTAATTATTTGTTGGTGCCAAGTGAAACAATGAAATGCGGTACTCCTCACCTACTCTTTTTAATGGTGGTAGCTCACCCACCTACCAAAATTTAATGTCTAACTACTAGAACCTATTGCAAGTGTCAACCTTCAATCTAGAGTACACATTTTGAGCAAGATTCTTCCCCAACCATGGATTTGGCATTGGCTATAGTGTCATGGATTATATTTTCAACCGAGGGTTCAATTTTTTGTTCCTAGACTCATTTGAGGGGAGGTGAATATCTCACACAAGAGAAGTGTCGAAGATTTTCAAGGTCTCAATCATTGAAATTCAATTGCAGGTGTGTAGTGAAAGTTGCAAGATATCTAAAGGTACTATGACAAAGCATATGTAGATATAATGTCTCCATGACCATAGGTATAATTTTAAGGTGTCTTAGAATACTATAGATTTTACCTTCAACATTTTTGGTGCTATGAATGTAATTTTTTTCAAAAGTGTGACAACACTTTAAAATATTTGTAATCTTTGTAATGATCTTTCAACAACATTACATGTGGACTATTGCAATTTGACTTTGGATAAATAAGCATGTTTTATTTGCATTATTCTCATTTGGTGCATTATTATACTTAGATCAATGATTTAGTGTTTTCCTTTCATTACATTTCTTTCTATCAACTTGACTCTATTACCCATAAATAGGCACCATTCTAGGATAATTCAGCTCAACCAATCATTAAATCAATATTTTTAGTTTAGTTTTACTTTATGCAATTCGTGATTTTACCATATCTATAGGGAGTAGTAGTCACAATATTTTTGGATCATGTATCTTGTTAATGTCGTGTACTCACCATGAAGGTATCAATCTGTTATATAGAAGTAGTAGGGTAACTAGTTTCTTTCATGTTGATTGAAAAATCTTTGGAGTTGTATCAACAATCTACGTTTAGTTACCACCATCCCTAATTTATCTTTTTATTTATACAAATCTTTAGTAACATCCTCCTAATTTTAATTATAAATCAAAGTGTAGGAGAGAAAACCCACTCTCATTAAGTTTTCCTTGAATCCTTTGTTGTTTTATAGATGAACTAATTATGCTCACTCAATGACAACCCTAGCCTTGTGAACTTGGGATGTAGATCTAGAAAGTGAAGCAATGATTTTGGGATCCAACAAAATGATGTTGTTGCTAGAGACAGTTTTCAAAAATTTGAATATAATTACCAAATCATGAGAACTGTGCTTATTTTTAGTTGTTTTGGTTCAGGTAATAATCTTATCGAGAAAAATTGTATTCTTCCAAAAAAAAATCTTCTATTTTGGGAATGGAAACTTTGTTGTAAGAACCTATTTTTAGGTTTTATATTACCATGGATAGAACAAGACAACATGAATATCAATCATGCAAGGAGGTAATTCAATTAATGTAAGAAGTCATAATGTTAAGTGGAAAAAAATGGAAGGAGCTAGTTCTATGGGACTAACAACCAAGAGAAAGTAAGCACCTCAGGAAAAGGTAATTCCTTTGTTGACCTAAGTTATCAACACCAATATACCTCTGATGATTCGGCTAATCAACTACACAAAAGAAGGAACAGTGTTGATGAGTATGATGTTAGGAGAAACAATGTTGCAAATGGTAGAAAATGTATGGGTTACCATGAAAATATGGATGTGAGAATGTATGGTATGCCTGACCAAGGCATGGATACACACCATGTTAACTAGTAGTCATTTTCACCTACAAGTTTCAATAGATCTATATTTGATCAAACTTTCCATGATGATGATCAATAGATAGAGAATGAGACCAATGAATAACAAATAATTATGGATGAAGAATTGGAATTGATTGACCAAGTTGGGTGGAGAAGGAAATAACTTAAGCTAAAATTGACCAGCTGACTCAAGCTTGTGCCCAAGTTGCACACTAATAGATGGGAAATCAATAAATTGCACAAAATGTGCCCCAAAATTAATAGGTCCATCAACAACAAAATATGGAACAAAATATGAGAGCTAATCCCAAGCGACAAGGTCAAAGGTTTGTATTGTTCTAGCAGCCTCTATGAGTAGAAACATACAACTAACTCGACTTCTATGACATCTCAAACTATCCCAATCCAATTTCAAGTGAGATCAAAGGAAAGATCCCAAAACTTTAAGGCAACAATGTAGTCACAAGAGAAGAGCACCTAATGTGCTTCATCAATATCACAAATGAGTAGGAAATTGAGGATGAGGATTTAATGATGTTGTGTGTGCACTCTCTTGAGGAGAGTCCTAAAGAGTGGTATAGGAACCTCCCATATGATTTTAGAATGTAGTACAAGGAGAGGATTGACCCAAAAAAACTTATCCATGAGCTTACCACCATCAAAAAGAGCATCAATGAGATGGCGACAGATTTCAACAATCAATTTATCCTCACTATGAGAAAGGTACCTCAGCATCTTAAGCCTAATGATTCAAGGTGTCTTGTTACCTATTGTGGTGCTTTTGATTCTAATATTGGATATTGCTTAAGAGATAAAAATCCTCAAACACTTAGAGAAGCATATGCAATTACCATAAACATTAAGAGCAATATGAGGGCATCTAGTAAACAATTAAAAATAGTTGATGTGAAGTTGCCACAACTAGATAGAGCTACTATAAATAAACCTCTCAACTTAAGATAATTTGGATAAACTAATGGGAGCCATGAAATATTTATCATATAAGGTGGCATGAGATGAGAAAGGGCTACCACCTCAAGGTGCATCCACATATTTGAATGGAGGGAAACAATTGCACAATATGCCATACAACACTAATGGTCCAAAAGACCACAACATGATGATAAGTGGATTGCACCAAAATATGTGAACTTCTAGAAACATTACAAGGACACTCCAAATCCTCTAAGGAGGGAGAATGTAAATTTTCAAGACGATAACTTATGGTTTGATTCATGTTTCCTCCCTCATGATTCATTGAATTGTGTGATGGCACTCTTTGAATAGAGAGGAAGAATTTTCAAATTAGGATGGTGGTGTTGAGTATTACGAGGACAATATTGACCAATTTGATGAGTTGGTCTATGGTCAAGAAAGGGATGTAATATATCATGGCAATTGGTTTGAATGACCAAATTTTTCAATGTGAAGGTAATGTTGGTCAGTAACAATATTAGCTTTCTACTCATGATTTCAATAATTTGAATACTCTCATGCAACAAAGAAACAAGAGGACAAGGCCATTAGTTGAGGACATCAAAACCCTTACTGATGCAACAATCATGTAGGTCCAAAATGGTTATCAATTGAGAAATAGGTTCACCCTAGTGTTGGGGCAGTGAGTAGATAAATCAAGTATGATAATTTGAAGGGTTGATGTTAGTAAACAAAAGGTGAATGATGTAGATGAACAAAAGATCATGGCCAAGAAGGTTGTTGAAAAAATAAAAAGTCCAAAGCGAAAAAACAGTAAAGTATGTTCCCAAGGTTCTAAACCGGCATGTGCAAACAAGTGGTAATTGTCCCTAGGGAAAAGGTTGTTGATGTGAAGGAACCTAGAAAGGATAAGGAGATTTCATCAAAAAACATGCATGTAGATGTTTGAGCTAGAAAGGAGTTAAGAGATAATGTAGTTATTTCTTCTTCAAATCAAGTGGGACCTTGCATTCCAAATGCAAATGAGGTGACCGTAGCACTAGGTGTGCCTTTGTCAACATACACTCCAATTGATGTTGGATAGATTTTGAGCCAAGTGAGGATTTCTTTAACTTTCTTTGAGGCTCTTAAGATTCTAGAGCATAGGGCATAGGCTTTATCTTTATTTTTTGTTGTTGTGCCTAAACAACCTACTAGCATCCCAAATGAAGAAGAAAATATAGAGAAGGAAGATTGTTGAGGTATACCTTGGTGCTTCAGTGGTGAATAATCAACTATATGTGGACCCTTTTTATACCACTTTGATCATCAATGGTTGGTTGTTCTATAATTGCATTCTTGATTTAGGTGCATCTAGAAATGTCATGCCACTTCAAGTAATGAATGAACTTTGTCTACAAGTGTCAAAGTCCTATGGAAAATATTTTTCTATGAATTCTAGAGTTGTGAATGTCATTGGACTAGTGAGTAATGTAGAGGTTCAATTGGTTGCTTACCCAGATAAAGTTTTCATGATGGACATTATAGTGGTATATTGTCCTAAGTGGGGAATGCTATTATCACAAAAATATGTAGATTCTATTGGTGGAAGCATATAGATGGACCTATCCTATTCACCATTCTTTTTCATGGTGAGAGCGTGAAGTTGCATAGGGAACAAAAATTCCTATATAACATCGAGGAAGGGTATAAGTTTCCTAATCATGTAAACTTATTTGATTCTAGTATTGATCATATCATAGGTTTTTGTGATGAAATTGAAGTTGAAAAGGCTGCCCCTACTCCACAAAATATTGATAAGAAGTTGAGTGATGGTCTTTGGACCATGTTCTTTGATGGTGCCTACTTGAGAGAAGGCAACGACATTGGTATCATTCATATATCTCCAAATAATGAAAAGTATAAGTTTTCCTTTAGTTGGACTTCCAATGTACTAATAATATTGCTAATTATGAGGCCCTATTGTTGGGGTTGAATATAGCTCATAAAAATGGTATTCAATGACTAAAAATTTATGGAGATTTAGAGTTATTAGTGTAGCAGGTAAAAGGCATATTTGCAACTAAGGAAAAGAAGTTGAGGTCATATAAGAATGTTGTTTGGGATAGCATGGAACTATTTGATGCCATTGACATTAAATGGATTGATAAAGTAAGAACATAGAGGCTGATGTTCTTGCAATTGTTGCATAAAGGTATGATTTGGATTCAAACCTTCCCTTGTATCAATGGAGCATTGAAGTCTTAGTAATACCCACTATACTAGACAATATATGTTGATAGCATGTATTTGATGGCAGCCAACAAATCTACAAATTTATGGACGTTATAGATGAGTTTGATAACCAATTAATTGATTGGAATTCGATGGTGAAAATAAAAAATGGAAAAGAAACTTTGTTTGGGAATGAAGTAGTACAATTGAAAACAAATACCATTCCCAAAGAGTTCATTTCCTTAGAGAAGATGTTTGATAGTGGAGATTGTTGCAAGAATAAGAACAAGTCATTCCCAAAGAGTTAATTTCCTTAGCAAAGATGTTTGATAGTGGAGATCGTTGCAAGAATAAGAACAAGTCAACTCATGAAGATGATGTTGAGGGAGTAAATTTGGAGACAAATGAGAATCCCAAGATGGTGTACATTGGTAAGAAACTAAAACCAAATGAGAAGCAAATGCTAATTTTCCTATTGAATAATTTAAAAAAATCTTTTGCATGGTCATATAAAAATATTTAGGCATATACGGAGTATTTGTTTTAGCATACTAGATCATATTTCATTATCAACAATAATTTATAACAAGATTGTAATCAATACATTTTGTTGTAATACATTCATTATCTACAATAATTTATAACAAGATTGTAATCAATACATTCTGTTGTAATACATTCATTATCTACAATAATTTATTACAAAATAAATGTTTAATGAAAATATTACCAATGAATTGATCCTAATACAACAATTGTTTTCCCTCAGACTTTCGTCCTTACATTTTCTATAAGAAGCTGCGTACCGGTCTCATTTGTCTTCAGTTGCTTGTATGAACCATATTTGTAAACTTCTTCAATATTGAAAAAAGACAGAAAGATCATGCTTACATATAAATTAACTCACTCGGTTCTTGACTGTACTCTTCATCTAGTATTGGAAATTTGTAAACAGTGAGCAATTTGTTATCAGTGAAGTCAGTTATAACTTTACATGAGAGTATAATTATTTCTATTTTCTATTTTGACCCTCTTAGAGTTTGTATCATCTTTGAGCAAGGGAAAATCTCAAAATGAGCAACGGTCCTGTTTAGGAATGATTTCCTTA
This sequence comes from Sequoiadendron giganteum, assembly GCA_007115665.2. NCBI lineage: Eukaryota > Viridiplantae > Streptophyta > Pinopsida > Cupressales > Cupressaceae > Sequoiadendron > Sequoiadendron giganteum. The sequence continues at coordinate 18,277,814 of CM021102.1, read as the reverse complement.
TTAGATGTTCATGCCCCCTAAGGGTGTCGATATACCCTGGTCGCCTGCAGCTTCCGTAGCTTCTTTTCAAAGAAAATATAGGTTTATAAGGGAATAGTTGTCTTGCTACAGGTTTATAAGGTTAATACCATGTCTTCTATTCCCACTTGTGGCAGATCTGAATCTATTTGAGCAGAATTACCACTAATAGTCATTCATATGTACTCAGGAAAATTGAATTTCTTTGTAAATGTTGACCAAATCAAAACGCAGCTATAGATAATAACACCCACTAGAAACAATAGCTCAAAAGAGTCATTATCTCAAAGATCCAACAATGGCGATTGTTTGATTCAATCTCTATGAAGCACCATTACCTACCCAGAGAGTTTTAACAGTTGAATCTCTTTCATTTTTCTCAAGACATAATATTTTTTTGTTAAGTATTTACTGTTGTGCAAGATCTCTGGGATTATAAATCAAATGATTCGAACCATGAAAAAAAGGTGTTTTCATAAATTTAAACAACAATAAATTGCTTTTATTATATGAAAAAAAAGCACCAACAAATGCAGTGCGAGAAGGGACAAATGTTGTTAGATTAATATCAACGATTTTTCATTCCCCCATGAGCTGTTTATAAAAGCAGGGCTTTATTCCAAGGTGTTTTCATGAATTTAAACAACAATAAATTGTTTAGGATTCTTTGTTGGCTCATGATATAGACATGTGCCTTCATTCTATGTTAATCCAAGCCCACAAAGTTTAGTTGGGTTATTAAATTCAAAAGATATTTTACGCATCCACCCTCTCATGAGATGGTGAAGGTGTCATCATCACGTGAGGTGATCAGAGGATTGTTCTCAAGGTCGGGATTTGTTTATTTGGGAATGGGATAAAGGCACTTGTCCCAATCATTTGTATCTTTTTTAAGCAGATTTGAGAGATCACTGATTTTTGAAGTGGTTTACTGCGATTTTTTCTGAGTTGAGTTTGTGATTTGATTTACGCAATTTTGAAGAATTTTCTGAAGATTTTGTCTGAAAAAGTCTTGCTTTTTCAAAAGTTTTTGAAGATTTTTTACAAGTTTTTTGAGATTTTTTCTGAAAAAAAAATTGTTTTTACAAAGTTTTTAAAAGGATTTTTTGAAAAAATTTTGCTTTGTAAAAGTTTTTTTAAGATTTTTAGAGTTTTTTGAAGATTGAAAAATCTTGCTTTCTCAAACTTCTTGAAGGTTTTTTCTAAAAAAAATCTTGCGTTTTTTAATCTTATTTTAGACGATTTTTTAAAAATTGCAGGATTTGTGTCAACTGATTGTCCAAGGTTTAGTGTCAGTTGATCACAAACTTTACCTCGTTTTTCGCACTTTTGGAAAACGGAAGGGATGGCATCTATGTAGTCTGATCAAGCGTCTACCTCTTATGCATTGATGTCTAAATGACCAACATATCGTGTCAAATCATCTACATTGTAAATTAAGGAGTGCTAAAGAATACCAAAAGTCCAGTCTTCCACGAGCGAACCAAACATGTTGAGCTTCATTGTCATTTCATCCACCAGCTTGTTGAAGATGGATCTTTGATGTTGCAATATGTTCCAACTAAGGATCAGACTGTAGACATTCTCACCGAGTCTCTCAATCCAAATAAATTTGTAAAATTCTAAGATAAGCTTGGTGTAATTAGTAGGATGACCATTAAGGGAGTGTATTAAACTATTATTGTAATATTTAATGGTCATCTTACTTTTAGTCAATTAGTAGCTTAATTTTAGTTAACTTAATTTGCTTCAAATAGCTTTTAGTATCTTTTCATTATTTGCTTTAGTTTGCTTTAGTGTTATCTTGTAATTCTTTATATAAGGAGTTTTTTCTCTTCTTTGTAAATAACGAATAATGAATAACGAATAACGAATATTGAATATCAATTATCATTTCAGTAAGAACCGACATTTAAAATTGATGACCTTTCAAAGGTAAAGGGCCATATAATTGCAAACAATACAAATCTATATGCTTTAAACAATCCATGACTGAACAAACATTTCAATATTATGATTTGGCAAAGTTTGTTCAAATACACTTTGAAACAAAGCCGAACTAGACAATGCAAGACCAAATTAACTTATATATGGGAATACAAAAATAGAATTCTTCCTTGTGAATCATAACTTATAAGCGCAAATTTTGCATTTTGAAATTTCTCTACCAAAATAGCATCACAAGAACAGACTCTTATCTAATCCCTTGCCAATGTTCAAATAGAGATAAGAATTGTACTAGAGGCAAAAAAAATCTCTAAAAAAACTATGTTCCACCAAGTTTTTGGTACGAGGGGATGGTGGAACGACAAGACATGTTTCAAGGATGGCATTTTTTTTAGGAGATTTTAGGGGACGAGGCGACAAATATATATATATATATATATATAGTGAAATTTCAGATATTCATGTAAGTAAAGATAATCATAACAATGAACATTGATAAAGTTGCAAATGTAATCACCAATCATATTGACATATACATTATAAAATCAAACAAATTAATACTACAACTACTTAATTGCTTCCATAATTCATGTCAAACAATCAATGTGCATATGATATAAAAATTTAAAAATAAAATGCCCAAAGGCTACAAGTTTGCGCTACAAATGTCAAAATGACAAGTTTTGCATTTTGAAATTTCTCTATCAAAATAGCATCACAAGAACAAACTCTTATCTAATCCTTCGCCACTGTTCAAACGGAGGGAAGAATTGTCCTAGAGGCAAAAAAATCTCTGAAAATCTATGTTCCACCAAGTTTTTGGTACGAGGGGATGGCGAAACGACGAGATGTGTTTCGGGGATGGCATTTTTATTAGGAGATTTTTGGGGACAGGGGGACAAATATATATATATATAGGGAAATTTCAGATATTCATATAAGTAATGATAATCATAACAATGAACATTGATAAAGTTGCAAATGTAATCAACAGTCATATTGACATATACATTATAGAATCGAACAAATTAATACTGCAACTACTTAATTGCTTCCATAATTCATGTCAAACAATCAATGTACATATGATATAAAAATTTAAAAATAAAATGCCCAAAGGCTACAAGTTTGTGCTACAAATATCAAAATGACAAAGTCACAAATGTCCAAACCATAGTAATAGAAAGTATGATGGCTGCCTCTACTCATCATCTACCAACATTGCATCACAATCAAACTTAGAATCAGAGTCACTGCCAATTTTTCTCTTGCTCACTTTCCTCTTAGTTGCAATTTATTTTTGGAATGTAAAAATTAACTCAATGAATTTGAAAGCAAGTTTTATGTTTCATTTTAGGCTTGAAAGGGTGTGGGGTCCACTTAGAAACAATAAGAAAATATACATTTTTAATTTCATATTTTATTTTATTTTATTTTGTAAAAATTGTTGGAAAGGGGACGGCTGGCCATCCCTGGGACGGTCAGGGGATGCTAACCATCTTGGGGACAGCAAACCGTCCCCTTGCCATCCCCGAGACGTCCCCACCGATCAGGGACATTCCAAAAAAAAAGAAACTTTTTGGGGACGCCTAAGAAACATCCCCAAGACATCCCCTATCCTCGAAACGTCTCGAATATGAATACGGGGGGCAAAAGGACAGAGGACGCATCCCTGTATACAACTACTGAAAATGGTTAAAAAGGGAGACTCCAAACACAAAATACTTCTACAATCAGTTAGGAATGGACAACCTATGAACTCAACTGCAGAAGGTACGATCTTTTTCTCCTCAATCTAAAATAAACATGATATGTTGCAGTCCTAGTGGGGCTAATATGCACCCTCCTGAACCTAGGATTCATGGCCAAGTGCACAGTATTGAAGACTTCGGGACTAACCAATCAAAAATAAGGCCTTTTGCTTCTCACTCGAAAAATCCTTTTCTCTCATTTGCTCTACAGTGTTCCTTCTAATAACTCCTGTCAGAACAGTAAGGCTTTTTACTTCACTCTAAAAATACTTTTGTCTCTTGTTTGCTCTACAGAATTCATTCTAATAACTCATCTGTTCGAGCTTTTGATCCTTATCAAACTTAGACATAATCTTTACTACAGACTGTGGGCTGCAGAATGATTCTAAATCAATGAGAATTCTATGCTAGGGATTAAGGGAGGATCAGTCTTCTCAAACCGTACTTAAATGAAAGGACTCAAGATAAGTTATTTTAGTATTCCCATATATAGTCATGGCCCACTTCCAATAGAGTTCAAAAAACTAATGTTTCGCAGCTGTGAGATCATGACTAGGATTAGATTATTTTGATCTGAAAATTGGAAACTAAACTTTTCGATGGTAATAAGAAACAATGTGTTTAACAGTTCACAATTATATTTATCATGAAAAAATATATTTTCGTTCAAATTCTTCTATACAAACCAGAGGGATTGGGAAATGGATTTCAGTAAACAATAATTGGCAAGTCTAGCTATTGTGAATTTATCTAAATTGATTTCTTTTATTCATAACAGTTTTTTAATGAATTTAAAAAAATGTAATAGCCTGAGCTGGATTGGTTATTTGGAAGTTGTACTAGAGGGAAACTGTAACTTTTGTGAACCTGCATTTATTATATAGACAATATCTAGATTGGATTGCACCTCAACTCATAAAAGCAGGGGAAACAATGAAGTGTATGTCTCATGAAGGAGGCTATTGAAATCTGCATGCTTGCACAAAACATGCAAATCATTCTCTAATATTTAAAGACCTACAGAAAATCAAATTTCTCTGCATAAAAGAACTTGGCCACGGAGAATAACACCAAAAAACAAATAGAAGGCAAATGCCGGTGCAGACCAATTATAAGAAAACTTGGGCTATATAAAAGACAAGGTAAGAGTTTCATCGTCTATTGATTTCTTTCGCTGCAGATGCATCATCAACCGTGACGATAAGAATCCTGCAGCCAGCAGAAAAGAAAACAACGGGAACAACAATTGCAACGAGATTCTAATGCACAAAACGATGGGAACAACAATTGCAACAAGATTCTAACAGTATATAGATACAAAATGAAAAAACAAAACAAATACAAAGATAAAAGTTCAGAATATTATCAATCCATACATTAAATTTTAAAATTGAAACATACAGAGGATGGTTTACGGTACCTGTGTCTTTTATCAGCTCTTCTTTGGTATGTGCAGTGTCAATGGAACGAACTGCAATACTGTAATAAGAAATAATAAAGATCATTTTCCTTTTTTTATTTCTGGTGGGAATCTAAAACTTCAGATGATTGAAGCAGAAAAAATTTCTAACCTCATGTCCTCATGCGGCTGCTTAGCTTATTTTGGCTATCAGCCACTGCTCAACTTATTTAGGAGTTATTTGTGGAGCTGATGGCCCCATGAGTGCTTAATTTTTCTGCTTATTTTTTAGCAACTGATTTAAATTTGTATTAATAGTATTAATAATAATTTCTACCAAAAAAAATTAGAAAAAGAAAAAAGAAAGCAAATCTTGGAAAGAAAATTGTTGAGCCACGTGGATTTTTACCAATATGCAGTTGCTGCTTATTTCCAGCCCCCCCTTTTTTCCCACGGCTTATTTTCATTTCCTAAACAGTAGCTGCTCCATTAAAATAGGAAAAGATTCCAAATTATCCTTTCCCAACAATAAAATTTATGCATGGGAACACTCCCGCTGCTTAAATTTAAGCAGAAAATAGAGTTAAGCAGCCGCATGGGGACATGAGGTAAGCTGGTGGGGCAATTTCTAGCCCCACCCCAATTTCACCTGCTCAAATCTGCAGTCCTAAAAGATAGGGGCTGCTATTTTTCAGAAATTGATTCTAATTAATGCTGTAGCATAATTTTTTTTTGCTTCACGAGACCTCCTACTCTATGAAAGTAGATCCTGAAGCCCCTCATGAGACCGCACCCTAATATATACTTATTCTAGCACACCCTGTAGGGATTGAGCCTACTGTGCTTTAAACTGAAGCGCATCAGCCTCTCACCTACAAAAATATTAATATTAAAAAATTACCGGCCATAGCAATGATATGACTTGCAGGTTGAAAACATTATGACAATAAGCAAGATTCTTGAGGTTACAATTCAAGCAAGGCATGTCCTGAAGAGTGAGAAGCAATGCATATTGCGCTCATGCTTCTATTATGCCCCTGTAATTGCATTAACTACCTCTAAACTGATAACCAGAACAGTTGGCATGGCAAGAAAAGTATGCATGAACTAATGAGGCTATATTTTAATACTTGCACTTCTATACACAACACAAAGACAACCACCCTCAAAGACATGGAATCCGAGAACTCTGAGCTCAAATTGCTTACAGTCCGTGGTTGCAGAAATCACAAAAAAATCATTATTAATTTGCAGATTTGCCAATTTTTTCTTCCAAAAACCAGCAAAACCTGCTGAACTGTGAATAAACCACGGTTTTCAAAAAAAACACAGCAATTAAGAATGACTTTTTCAAAAATCACAGTTTATTTGCGATTAAACTGTTCTTTTAATTTGCCTTTAAATTACATGTTTTTGAATTTTCGGTCACAACTTCATTTTTACAATACAGATTTGGATTTTGCCTTAATAATCAAACTTTAGATCACTTAGGGCAAACTCAAGGGCACTCATTCCTCAGCAAATATCAGATCCATTCTCATTCAATTAGAGCCTAATTTCTACTTTATGGCATCGACAACCATGGTTTTTAAAGATTTGGAGTTTGGTTAAAAGCAATAAAATTATGCCCCATGCTCTGTTTTGGGAAGGCAAAAAAGTTTAAAATTTTGTTTGGGCTGGACCAGATGGCAAAGCAGCATTTTTTTCCTTTATTTGGCTTGAAATAACAATAAATACTTATCCTATTTTAATGAATTTTCAGCATCTTTTAGTTTATAGATTAAATCCCGAGTAATTGAACTACACTTTACTTTTGGTTTGCTGAACCAAATACCAATCATATATATATATACAGTAAACAGAACATTTTGTTAATGTGATGTAACCGCCGAATCCTTTCGAAGACAGGGCATGTGTAATGGTTGAATGATGGGCTCCCTCCGTCAAACCTGATTTTTCTTTTTTTTTGGCTGTTCATGTGTGCTCTTTTTGGGCGGTGACTGTCAGTCTGGAAGTTTCTATTTTGGTTTTCCTTCTCCTTTTTGAGGAGAGTTTTGATTTCTTTTGTTTTGGTGGAGGATGCTGAGAAAGACTCAATATTTTTTTGGCTTGATTCTGAATGAAAACTCAAATTTGATGACTCCTGTGTCTATTGCAGTTATCCTTTTTGTGTGCTCAGTAATTGATTCTTATGGGCTCTGCTTCTTATTTTAAAATATTTTGCAGTAAGTTTCTTCTAGCTGCAGATTTTGTTATGGAGTTTCAACACAGAGGCTGAACAGAGGTATTTGGAGCCTCACTTGCAGATATTGAGGTTATAATTGTTGATGTTAGTACAGCGTCGGTCTGCACTTCCCCAGAGAAATATATTAAATGAATATCAACTAAAGCATGGGCCGGCCCTATATTGAGTTATATCATTTACTTGTTGACTGGCCGACCTAGATTGTATTTATTCATCTATCATTATTTGTATAATGGCCAACCTAAATGAAGAGGCGCCAAGAAGATATATATACAAGGTTACTTTTGGTCATTGAACATAATCTGAATCAAAAGGAGAAAGTTCGCTATTATGATTTAGGCAGAAGTTCGCAATTACATGAAGAGCAGAGTTCATACTTGAGTAGAATTCGCAGTCCTAGAAGAAGTTCGTACTTAATCAGCAGATCATCATTCCTATAGCAGCAGACTGTTCTTCAAGGAAGAGCAGATTCATTTGTATCTAAGCATCAAGGAAAAGTGCGAAATCCTTAGCCATTGCTGGGCTGTGTTGTAAGCAGATTTCTGTCATTATCACATATATATAAGAGAATCATTTGCTGGGTTTTTCTCCCTCAAGAGGAGGGTTTTCCCAGGGTATCCTGTTGTGTTCATTGTCTTATGTGTTGCATTTCTATTGAGTAATATATTATCTAATCTGATCTAAGAAACACTAACATGGTATCTGAGCGGGTGTGAAAAAGATCGTGATCAGATTCAAATCTGTTAGTTTGCAACCCTCACTGTTCTTTTTCAGTCTACCTTCTAATTTTCTCAAGATGGTGAACGGTCTGAAAATCAAGGATAGACTCGAAGGGATCTCGAACTACACATCATGGAGGTTCAGGTTCATGCTAACTTTGGAAGAGAATGATTTGGCTGAGTTTGTGAAAACAAAAGTTCCTGAACCTGAGGGGGAAGAAGAGAAGCTGCAATGGAGAAAGAAAGAAACTAGGGCAAAGAAAGTATTGGTTGATTCCGTCAAGGATCATATTGTACCAATTGTCTTCAAGTTGGATACTGCAAGGGAGATGTTCAAAACATTGGAAGAGATGTACGAAATCAACAACACCAGTCGTGCCCTAACCTTGAAGCAACAACTACTTCACATTAAGATGGCGGAAGAAGAGTTTGTCATCACCTACTTCATGAAGATTTCCGAATTGAGAGATCAACTCTCTACCATTGGTCATATTGTTGATGACAAGGATTTGACCATGATTGCTCTCAATGGTCTTCCGCTTTCATGGGAGGCGTTCATTCAAGGAATCAGTGCAAGATCTGAACTTCCCAAGTTTGATCGATTGAGGATTGACTGCATTCAAGAGGAGTCGAGACTAACGGCAAGGGGCATTGGTCAAAGTTCAAAGAATGAAGAGTTACATGTTCTCGCCTCTCATTCATCGAAGAAAGGAAAAGTTTGGAAGAAAGGATTCTTTAAAAGGAATCGAGATAATGGGTCAGATGGTGCCCCTGCATTCAAGAAGAAGTGGGACCTCTCTCGTGTTCAATGCTTTAAATGTGACAAATTTGGTCACTATGCGAGGGATTGTCCTACCAGGCCTAATCAACATGCTTCATTTGTGGATGTGATTGAGATCTCTCCCCAAAATGATTCTAGTGAATTTCTACTCTAGTCATGGGCCTATGTTCAAGCTGTGAAGGTTGTGTACTAAGCGCAAGAACAACATATCATACGGTGTCCACTCTTCTGAATATTTAAGAGATAAGTATTCTTTGTTTTTTGTATTTACTATTCTAGGGTAAAATTCAATTTGTTGAGTTATGCAATTCTGACATTATTTACTTAGGATTATGTGTGACTAGTAAATAGTGATCACTGTAATAAGATTCTTTAGATTTATTCATTGCAAGTAGGATCATGCCAATTTGTGAAGTTTGTCTTTTATTTTGCTAAGATTAGCTCTTCTGTGAAATTGAAAGAAAGACATGTCATGATTAATGAATTAATTATCTATTACTCAGGAGATTTTTTTTTTAAATCCATGAGATAAGTATTGCATGGTTGAATAATGTTCATGAATTGTTTTGTAGTTATTAATTCATGCTCTAACATTGAGATAACCTGAGCATCAAGCAATCTGCATCTGGAAAGATTGGATATCGAAGTCATACCGAATGAAAAAATGATCAAGCTTGGAGTCATAGCTTGCAATCATTAGATTATATTGATGGCTGGAGATATCTCTTGAAGTCAATGTACCTTTCAGGTCGTCATTGTGTTCAAACTGTGAAGGGTACGGATTGATCTGAGCTCAAGTACAACGTATCTCACTATGTCCAGCATTTGGACCTATCAGAATAGTTAAAAAGATAAGTATTCTTTGGTTGCTGAGTTATATCATTTATTTATTCTTTGGACCTTGTAATTAAGAGAGATAGTAGATTCTCTTGAATTGTGTTGTGTTCACTAGCATAAGATCTTTGGAAAAATTTCATTCATGATATAACTTGTACGATTCTGATCTTGATATTTCTTTGGATAATTATGGACTGTTAGTAACCTCTATCTAAAATGCTTCCTGGACAGGTTTAGGGGGAAGAAGATGATAAGAGATTACTTAGTGATGAAAAGCTTGAGGCATCTTGTGAAGAAGTCATGTCAACCAAAGAAATGATCAAGAGGGAGTAAACACTAGAAGGACTGAGTTGGTGGCTAGAGGGAGTACATCTCCAAAAGTCTTCTTTGCAATCTCTGAAGCCAGGATCGAGAGGGAGTCTCAGTATCAGTGTTCCTTTGTTTAATGAGTTCTTCTTTGAGAGAAGTTCGAGGTGAAATCCCTTGATAATGCAATTCTCTGTTGAGAGAGAGTTGAGGTGCAAGCCCTTGATAATGCAATTCTCTGTTGAGAGAGAGTTGAGGTGCAAGCCCTTGATAATGCAATTCTCTGTTGAGAGAGAGTTGAGGTGTAAGCCCTTGATAATGCAATTCTCTGATGAGAGAGAGTTGAGGTGTAAGCCCTTGATAATGCAATTCTTTGATGAGAGAGAGTTGAGGTGAAAGCCCTTGTTTCCACCCTCTGGGAGAAGCTATGGTGGAAGTCATGTGTGTGACTCCATGACAACATCACGTGAGGGAATCCGTGATGAGTTCATACCATCTATGGGAGTAGCCATAATGGTTAATATCACGTTGAGGTGATATTCTATTTTGTTTTCATTCTAATATAATGTGTCTTGTGCAGATGGAAGTTCATCCCTAGCTGAGAGGGAGTGTTGATGTTAGTACATCGTCGGTCTGCACTTCCCAAGAGAAATATATTAAAGAATATCAACTAAAGCATGGGCCGACCCTATATTGAGTTATATCATTTACTTGTTGACTGGCCGACCTAGATTGTATTTATTCATCTATCATTATTTGTATAATGGCCGACCTAAATGAAGAGGCGCCAAGAAGATATATATACAAGGTTACTTTTGGTCATTGAACATAATCTGAATCAAAAGGAGAAAGTTCGCTATTATGATTAAGGCAGAAGTTCGCAATTACATGAAGAGCAGAGTTCATACTTGAGTATGAATTCGCAGTCCTAGAAGAAGTTCATACTTAATCAGCAGATCATCATTCCTATAGCAGCAGACTGTTCTTCAAGGAAGAGCAGATTCATTTGTATCTAAGCATCAAGGAAAAGTGCGAAATCCTTAGCCATTGCTGGGCTGTGTTGTAAGCAGATTTCTGTCATTATCACATATATATAAGAGAATCATTTGCTGGGTTTTTCTCCCTCAAGAGGAGGGTTTTCCCAGGGTATCCTGTTGTGTTCATTGTCTTATGTGTTGCATTTCTATTGAGTAATATATTATCTAATCTGATCTAAGAAACACTAACAATAATCTGCATCATAATGCCCATATTTTCAGTAGAGCTCAATGGAGAACTGAACCATTTCATTTGCTTCCTAGGTCGCTTATAAAAACAACACGGATTGAGAAGTTCACAAAATACTCTAAGTGAAGGAAGCCTATCTCTCCATTCTGTGGCTTCTGCAGATAAAAAGCTTTCTTTTTTCCCCATCTCTGACCAAATATATTATATTTAATGTATCCTCTTCAAAACCTTCAACTATTTTGCAACATGTTATCATAGAAACTCTCCCGCCCCTGGTCAGTGACTGACGTTTATAGCTAAACTTGCAAGCAGTTATTAGAAGAAAAATATAAGCAAAATCAAAGGCTGCACATGCTCTAAGAGAGAAATACTTCGGTTCTATTTTCAGAAACCCATCTCGCCATTAAATTCAAATGATGCAAAAGTTTAGTGTTGTTTGGCTTCAGCTGCAGTGGAAAATCACCTTGCAAGAAAATTGATCATTAACATTAAAAATACACAAAGTTGGATTAAGCTAATGATCAAAAATACACAAAGTTGGATTAAGCTTTCACCCATCCCAATTAAGTCCCACCAATGTTTAGTCTCTAGGTAAATGACAAACTTAGACAATTAAACTCCGAAATTAAGCATTGCCATTAAATGTCAGACTCCAAAACTGCAGAATGCAGGGATAGAGGCCTTTTTCTTAATACAAACCCTTCTTGAATTATGGACCATTCCCAAGTTTCTTTCCCATATGCATCTAGTCTTGCAATCACACAGTACTGCTCAATCGATAAATATGGGGTTAGAAAATTAGTATACGAGGTTAGAAAATGTTGGGTGGTATAGATTGCTTGTGCTTATAAAGCAAAGAAATCCAAGTATTAGACGATTTTTTTTAATCGTGCCATGAGACAAGGAATTCAATCATATTGAGCAAAGTTGCAAACAAACCGATTTGCAACAACAGAACTTAGTTAACTGATTTTAAGCTCAAGCTAACAGATATGCAACAAGGAACATCATTATCTATTTTCAAGCCTAAAAAATCCCTTTTAATGCAAACAATCTTGAGTCCCAGGATCAATTGCTAAGCTCTACTTTAATAATGCACATGATTTGTGTGATAAAAGAAAAACTGATTCTATATATCATAATTGTTTAAATGGTAAGTTCGTTAAGTTCTAATAATAGATAAAGATCAGTCAAATGAATTTAACAAATCTAAAACATGCAAAACTTTACACATTTTGAACAAATGCCAGTGACAATTTTTTTGTAGAATGTACATCATGTCATCACAGAAAACTCTGATACAGCACAGAACACACAATAACATTATGGGCATACCGAAATGACATAAAACATCAGCCAACATGTTAAACAAGCATGCAATATCTGTCTACGACAAACGTTCATGCAATTACTTTAAAAATGGGAAGTGTAAACGAAACTGGTCAAAACATCAAGTTAGTGCCATAAATAAAAAAAGTATAACAGTTATAATGTATTTAAATTAGAATTTGCATCTCGTAAAATACTATTCCCAAGGGCACATTCGCCAAACTTCAGACTCAAAATGATCAGCAATTCAAAACACCTTTAAGAAAAATAAAGAACTATTCATCCAAAGCCTGCAATTGCATATATCTGGCTCCTGAGTGGAAGGGGAAAAAATTAAGAACAGATCAAAAAAATTCAGAAAACAATTATTAAAAACCTCTTATACAAAAGAAGAGATCTTGAAAGAGATACAAGACCACCGAGGAACAAGTACTGGAAGTCAAAATTGGCTATATGAGGGATGGAAAATGTCACCTTTTTTTTTTTGAATTAAACATAGTAATGTTTCATCAGTAAATAAATATTAGTGTACCTAAAAAGAAAACACCTCTTGTCGACAAAACATGAAAAATGATTCTGCAACATACGCCTTCAATTTAACAGGAATGCGTGCTGCCAATTTCTCAACTGAGAGGCCTGTGAGGCCTTGGAGCATTTGGGTTCCCCTTCTCATAGAAACTCCTAAATAGATGAACTGCCTCGTCGGCCATTAACCCCCCGACGCATGAAAACCCTCCCCCCTTCTCCTCAGCTTGATTGTCCCCGCAAGTGCCAGAGCCATGCCTGTGCACTTCCATGACAGACCCACATCCCCCAAACCTGTCATTTGCACAGCCGTAGAAAACACGCGTGATCCCAAGGAGGGAGAGTGCAGCAGCACACATGATGCAGGGCTCGCAGGTGACATAGAGCTCGCATGCTGCGAAGCGCTGAGCGACTTGCTGTTGCGTGAAATGGGCAGCTCGGCAGAGATGAAGAAGATGATCAATAGCTTCCATCTCAGCGTGCCTCGTTGCATTTCTAGTGTGATTGGTGGCGTTGCTCCCTCGCGCAATGACCTGACCGTTTTCAACAATCACACACCCCACGGGAACTTCCAGTTGGGAAAGAGCCCGCCTCGCCTCCTCCATCGCTGCCTCCATATAAACAGTCTTATCCATTCACGTACACCCAAATGTCAGCTCCTTTTTATTGGTTCCGCCCCATTGTTTCTTCTCGTAAGACATCGTCATTCTCTGTGAACATCCCCTTTCTCGTCATTCAAGCACGAGCCAGAGATTATCGCGAAATCTTTGCTTGCTCGCTTCCCTGCACAAACCCTATAAAATAGCTTGTCAAGCCCGGCCAAGGGTCAAGCCAAACCATCAAACACAGAAATTATAGACTAGCAATCGCACTTTTGTGAGCAATGGGTACGCGGAATAATTGTATGAGAAATTTAAAATTGTGTGTAGTTTGGTGGGAATTTTAAAAAGTATTATAGATCCAAAAGAAATTACATTGTTATAATTAAGATTTTTTTATAAGTTAGTTTATAGGTGGATGATTAAATTTGTAAAAGATGTATAATTTCATAAAGTATAAATGCAAGTTTATAGGTGGATGATTAAATTTGTAAAAGATGTATAACTTCATAAAGTATAAATGCAATGGTTGTGTAAGCAAATTGATTGAAATTGAACAATGTTTGGAAAAAATCTCCTCAAAATAATGAAGAGGAAATGATTAAATAAATGATAGGGAATTTTTATTTATTTGATATAAATATATAAATTTATGTAAATATACATTTTGGATGTATATATAATGTTGTAAATGTAGGTTATTTTGTAAACATACATTATATATAGAATGTTTTCTTTTGGTATGTATCTATTAAGGATTATGTAGAGTAATAACTTATTAGCCATATTAGATTAATATAAGATAACATGTCTCTTATTATTACTCGATTCATTTCTTTTTAGTGTCTTTAAAAAGGACTTGATCAATAAAACAATTGTGACTCTTTGCAAGACCTTTATTGATTTGAAATGGCTCAATTGTAATATGAAAAAAACTTCAACATACATATATCTATGTTCAGTTTCCCTCAACTAGTTTAAGGGCTTTATATGACCAATAATATTCTTAACTATGTGCTTGCCACGAGACAAGATGACACCAAGTCAGAATGTAGGGTTGTGGAAGATGGTGAGGGAAATTTGGAACCTCAAGAACCCCCTTTTTCTAAACCATTTTATTAAGAACAAAGAGGGTTTTGTGATATGTAATAGTTAACAAAATAGAGTATTGCTACAGTAATAAATAAAATTTTGAATCTTTGAAAAATACACAAGTATTACAATGTTGTTAATGATGAATTTGAATCTCCACAAACAACAGTGGAACGCCAATAGTTTAGCTTTTTCAATAAAGGGAGAGAGGAACTTTGTGCAACCACTTAACACAATTTTATCTTCTCTCTTTAATTTGTTTATAATGCAGATTACAACTGCTTAATTACTTAAAATACAAGAAAACATTTAAAAATTTGAGCACATGGTTAAGTGGCTAAATGAGCCCATGTTTTAATTATTATGTAATGTTTGTGTTTATTGTTTATACTATAGATTATAATATTATGACAAAAGCAAAGAAGGTAACATTATGTTCGCTTAGTGAAGTGCTCAAATTTTAGTATAGATAGTAATTATCTTTCTAGCTAAAAAATGGTTGATTTGAAGCCATCACTTATACATTGAGACTGATAAATGACTTGTCAATTGACTTCATGTACTACAAAAAAAATGTATACAAAAAATAAAGTAAAATTTTCTCTAATTGACCTTCCAGACCTCTTCGACGTACCCATTGCTAGAAAGGAAGAACTACGTGCAATGTCCAAGGAGTTGATGATGGATTCTGACTATGAATAATGAAGTTAAATGTTTGTTGAAACTGACACAATTTGGTTACCAATAAAATTAATTTAAAACTATTCATTCTCCAAGGGACATGATTCTGAATAAGATTAAATACAATCCATGAATAATGTTACAAAATTACACATAAGTCTAAAGTCCTAAAATAGAAGATAGTTAAAAAGGCCACATGTTGCCTAGGATGATTAAATTCTTGTTGGCAACACAAGGGCAGACAACTGAGAGGGGGGGTGAATCAGTTGTCACAGAATTTCAATCTTATTAAACTTATTAACCTTTATTCTCAGATCTGATTAATAACAATGAAAGCATGAATCAACAACACATCAGAAACACACATAACACCAAGATTTTTGCGTGGAAACCCTGTTAGGGGAAAAACCACGGTGGAGGTTATTCCACAAGTTATACCCTGTTAAAAGTATAAGAAGAATATATGAGGAATGCACATGCATTCAAGTACACTGCCTAGATCTCACTGTCTTACAAAAAATATTCAGATTAAATCCATTTGAAGAATTTGAACTAAGAAAGTAGCATCTACTAATGCTTGAGTATAGTTCTAGTTAAGCACATCAACAATTATTTACTTTATTTCACTCTTCTTCACACTATGTTCTACCTTCGAATGATCTGAACCTTTTTCACACATAGCACTCGCACACTTCACATACCTCTCAAATGAAGAAACGATCACTTATATATATCCACAACAAGAAATTACATTGCTTTATGTCAACTTCAACACAATAATAGAATGAATGCAAACTGTCAGCCCAAAACAATGAATGATTATCAATGTGCATCAACCAAGGTCGGCCACAACATAGTAGAGACCCAAAACAATGTCCTTGAACATAAAACACCTTCAAAGATCTTCCTCGAAGATCCACAACATGCTTCAAACACCTTGTTGGCCATGAACATGAAAAACATGAACACGCAAGAGAAAATCTTAGATCGTGAGCACAATGATCAGTGAGGACATGCAAAATAGATAGAACGCTATCTAGAAACATCCATGAACACCTCAGGAACATATGCAACAACTCAGATTACCAAAATCACATTATCTTCTTCCATGAACATCATTTGTAGTAACAAAATATTTGTCAGAACACAGAAACTTATAACTTGTTCAAATCTTCATGCGCACCTCTGAAAATTTCAGAGTAGAAACTAGATAGGTTTGAAAACAAACCCTTTAATCTGCAACATCTAGTTATCAACATACTGAACTTTCTACCATACTAATCACTACTGCTTCACAGATAACCTGTAACATATTTTATTACAATTTTCTCAATATCCTCGACATATATAGTCTTAAATACATTAATGCTAATAGTGTTGACATCAATGACAACCACATATCAGCAACTCGACCACAACATCCAACAATCTCCCCCTTTGGCATTGATGGCAACACATGATGTGAAAAACACACCATCAATGCAACTAACTCTTTTTCCAAAAATTTCCCCTTTACACATTGCTCTTCAAGATTTTTTTCACATTATTCTTCTCCCCCTTAGTTCTCCAAGAGTTTTTCACATTACTCTTCTCCCCCTTTGACATCAATGGCAAAGGTACACAAGATTTGAACCACATATCTAAATCATCTGACTACTCCCCCTAAGTAGCAGCCACCACAACATCAATCTGAATTCAAGATATGACTATGAATGCACAAAATGATGCAAAGACTATACATCTTAGTTCTTATTATGAGGGGTAATCACCCCTAACTTCCCTTTGAGATACTCAAAATTATCCTTAGGCAAAGGCTTAGTAAAGATGTCTGCAATCTGTTCCTTAGTAGGCACATACTCCAGTCTAACTTCCTTATCACTCACTTTATCTCTCAAAAAGTGGTACTTGATAGATATATGCTTGGTCTTTGAATGCAACACCATAGTTTTAGAAATATTTATAGCACTTGAGTTATGACATAATATGGAAATAGGTTCATCATACACAACTCTAATATCTTTCAACATTTGTTTCATCCATAATACTTGAGTATAATTGTTAGCAATAGCAATGCATTATGCCTCTGCATAGATAAAGAAATGGCATTCTTCTTTTTACTTAACCATGAAATCAACTTCTTTCCCAAGAAAAATGCACCACCACTAGTACTTTTCCTGTCATTCACATCTCCTGCCCAATCAGCATCAGTAAAGGCACTTAAAGTTAGATCATCATCTTTAGGATACCACAGGCCAAAATCAACTATTCCCTTTAAGTATCTGAAAAATTCTCTTCACAATAGTCACATAAGATTCCTTAGGATCGGCTTGAAATCTAGCAACAATGCATACAACATTCATAATATAAAGTCTAGTTTGAGTCAAATACAACAATCCACCAATCATTGATTTGTATCTAGTCTGATTTGTCTTTGGAGAATCATCATCTTGTGTCAACTTACATCCGGTCACCATGGGTGTACCGACTAGTTTTGAATCTTCCATACCAAATTTCTTTAGCAGTTCTCTCACATACTTGGACTGAGATATAAATATCCCTTTATCTACATGAGTAATTTGCAATCCCAGAAAGAATTTCAACTCTCCAATCATTGACATCTCAAACTCATTTTGCATCTCATTAGCAAACTTCATGCACAAACCATCATCTCCTCCAAAAATGAAATCATCAACAAAGACTTCCACAAAAAAATCTTTATTTTCATCAATCTTGAAATACAGATTACTATCAGTAGTACCTTTGTTAAATCCAAGCTTCAACAAGTATTTATCCAATATGGCATACCAAGCTCTAGGGGATTTTTTGAGTCCATATAATGCTTTCTTCAACCGACAAACCATATATCCCTGATCAGCCAATTGAAATCCATCAGGTTGCTCAATATACACCTCCTCCTCTAATTCACCATTTAAAAATGTTGACTTGACATCCATCTGATAAACTTTGTAGTTTTTGTAAGCAGCATAAGCAAGAAACAATCTCACAGCTTCAATTCTAGCAACAGGAGCAAAATTTTCTTCAAAGTCAATTCCTTTCATCTAAGAGTATCCTTTGCATACTAGCCTTGCTTTGTTTCTGATAACTTCACCTTGTTCATTCAGTTTGTTTCTAAAGACCCATTTAGTTCCAATTACATTTTTGTCTTTAGGTCTAGGAACAAAAATCCATGTATTATTCTTCTCAATTTGTTGTAGTTCTTCTTTCATTGCTTCAATCCAATGTTCATATTTGCATGGTTCATTGACATTACTTGGCTCAACCTTTGAAATTAAATAGTATTTTTCTATAAAATTCTTCTCCTAGTCTGGACACCTTTGTTCTTATCTCCTATAATTTGATTTTCTGAATGATTTAATCTCACATACCTCGGAGTCTTAGAGTGTTCTTGAGTTTCAGGCTCTAGTGATCTTTCTTCTATAATTTCACTAGTCTCTCCTTCTTCTTGATCTTCTTGATTTACCAGAACGATCTAAACTTGATTTGAACTCTGAATATCGTTTGTATTGTTATTCTAATCATCAAAATCATATCCACATGTTTTGTAGGTTCTAGCAATGTCTTCATCAACCTTAATGTTTGCACTTTCAACCATTTTCTTTAATCTCTTGTCGTAGCACTGGTAGGCCTTGCTCTTAGTAGAATAACCAAGAAAGATTCCTTCATCACTTCTAGCATCAAAATTTTCTAGATCTTCATCTCTCCTGATATAGCATTAACTCCCAAATATTTTGAAATATCTAATAGTAGGCTTATGACCAAACCATAGCTCAAAAGGAGTCTTACCAATATTACCTTTGATTTGTACCCGATTAAGGATATAAACAACAGTACTCAGATCTTCTCTCTAATGGATATGAGGAATATTTCCTTCCAACATCATAGTTCTAGCAACATCTTGAACTGTCCTATTTTTCCTTTCCACAACTCCATTCTATTGAGGGGTCTATGGTGCAGATAATTGTCTCTTTATCCCATGCTCTTCACAAAAAGAATTAAACTCACTGGAAGTAAATTCACCACCTCTATCTGATCTCGGACACTTAATCTTTAGACCTGTCTCTATCTCAACCATAGCCTTAAAGATCTTGAAATTTTCTAGAGCTTCAGATTTCTCCCTTAAGAAGGTAACCCACATCATCCTAGAGTAATCATCAATAAGCAACATGAAGTACCTGTAACCTTGTAGACTTTTGATTCTAGCAGGACCACACAAGTCAGTATGCACAAGCTCCAACAATTCATTTGAACAATGTTGTTTGCTCTGAAATGAAATTCTAGTTTGTTTTCCCAACTGACATTCCTTGAATATGGTATTAGTAGGATTCACCAACTTAGGAAGATCTCTCACAACCTGTGAGGAACTTATCTTGATAATATTGTCAAAGTTTACATGACACATTCTTCTATGCCATAACCAACTTTCATCAACTTGAGCAATCAAACAACTTTTACTACCAGCATTTAGATGAAAGATGTTACCTTTTGTTTTAGTACCTAAAGCAATCACATTTCTAGAACTTCCCAGTATGCTACATTTTCCATCTTTGAATTGAAGATTGTATCCCTTATCAACCATCTGTCCAACACTCAAAATATTATGCTTCAAACCTTCAACACAAAGAACATCATCAGTATTATGCTTACCATCAAAAGAAATACATCCTCTACCATGGATTATATCACCATTGTTATCACCAAATCTTACAATACCACCATCATACTTCTCCAGGCTTACAAATTTACTTTTCTCACCTATCATGTGATGTGAACATCCACTGTCAATTACCCATTCATCTTTTTCTTCAACTCGAACAACTAGAGCTTTCTCTACATTTGTACAACTAGTAGATTCAGTAGACACATAATTATTTTCTTTGATAGCAATAAATACAAACTCATCTTCACTTACATTCCCTTTGTCATGTTCATCATCTATCACACCTTCATCAGTAGCATAGTAAAACTTCTTTTGAAATTTAGGCTTGTAAGGTTTTGGCTTAGGAACTCTTTCTGGACACCTTGATGCAAAATGACCTATCTTGTTGCAAGAAAAACATTTAATAGGCAACTTTCTTTTATACTTACCTTCTCCTTTGGCTTCCCTTTTGACAATAAGTGATTCAAGCGCATTCATTTCTCTTTCTTCTTCTTCAATCTGTCAAAAAAAAACATTCTAGTTCTCACCCATATACTATAAAGCTTACCTGGAACTAAAAATGAATAAGTAAAACATGTAAGATGTAGAGCATTTGAATCAAAACAGTTGGTGTAACCCATACATTCAAAGGACAAATACATATTATAATTCATAATTATAAGGTCCAAAAACTATCTGCATCAAAAGAATGAGTTCATTGACAGACACATCAAAGGATTGTAAATGTTTGTATAGATATAGGACAAGATATGCTTAGGAATTTATAATAAAAATGGGCAGGATTGGCAAACCTAGGTACTAAAATGACCTTGAGATAATATCAATGAAAAATTCAAGTGTAAAAGGCCAATTCCAACTTTTCAAAAGGCAATTTTTTCATAATAGTGGTTGCTAATTCACTATCTATAGTGTTGTGATGGGACAAAACTCACTGATAGAATGCATGCTAAATAAAATTGAGCAGTTGTTTCCAAAGTACAAACACAATAAAGGGTAAGATTTTAAAATGATGGTTTTGACCAAATGGTTAACAAGGGGCAATTTCTAATAAAAAATGTGTTCAGTCCTTACATAGAAATAGAGATCCCAAAAGAAACTGAGTACTAACATCGACATCACTAGAGTCCTCATGCAGAAACGAAGATATCAAAAAATAACAGTCACCATCAAACTCACCTACAATTCATCTTTCCATTGGTAAAACTTAGCTTCTTATTAGATTTTTCTAAAATGAAAGAAAGAAATTAATAATACTAAAATTCACAAATGATCAAGAGAAGGTTGATAGAACTAAGAAATAGATTTACTTGCAATAAACAAGTATATTAGAGTGAGAATACCTTAAATTATGAACATGAAATTCTAAGAACGAAGAATGAGAAATATTTCACTTGAGGTAGAAAGGGGTGGATACTAAGGAAGTAGTCCCATGGAAGGGGCTTGGGGCACTCTTATTTTCATTTTGCAAGCAGTCCCATGGAGTTAAAAAATTGAATCTATAGGATTAGAATAAATCTTTTCCTTTAAAATAGGAGGTTCATATTCATAGGAGGTTCACATTTATGGAATTTAAAAAATGCAACTATAAGATTGAAATAAATTGTAGCTCAAACCTATTGTAATTTGTGTTCCATTGAAAAATTTAGATTTGTTATTTTAAATTTCACATTGTTTTATTATTTAGATGCCCACAATCACAACGCTTCCCAGGTTCCCCCAACCATCTTCTTGTTACGAATATATGAGGCCAGCAACAGACAAACCAAAAACAAAATGGCAACTCATTTCTAATAATCAACCTCTACAATCATACTCAAAAACAACAAGAAACATTTTTTTATAAACCATCTCTCTAAAGATGTTAACCTAAAAGGTCGGCTTCACTAAAACATTGTTAGAAGAGCACTCAGATTTACTGATCATTAGCAATCCTCCTTGGATAGTCTAGTTTTTCTAACAGAGACATAATAGACCAATTAAGTAAGCACAATACATTTAAATATAAATCTAATATGTACTTATTGGGGCTATTTATCATGTTTTGCACTTGTAATGATAGAGTTTTCTAAAACATCCACGCCTTACATTTGATATTTTTTATTTCCTACTATTTATTGTTTAGATACCCATATTAGGAATATTTCCCATATAGGTCTTAAAAAATTTACATGTATATGGAAACACAAAATTATTTCTTGTGCTTCCATGTTCTTTTGGTTCTTTGTCATTGTGGTTCACTTCAAAATTATTTATATGTTTTCATTTGTGTTGTTTTATTCTTTTGATACCCAAATTGGAAGTCATCCACTATTCTTCTAAAATCTTATAACAAAATATCCCAAATCATTGAAAGAGAAAAAATAAGTGTACCTTTGAACTTGTTTGCAGAGATGATGCACCGACCATGAAACAAAAGTAGTAGGAGCACTCATAATTATGATTATAGGCCAACTTCATTTTCATCTGTTTTGTTTTATGCCCAAACTGGAACAACCATCCTACCCAATTTGTCTTCTAAAATCATGTAACAAAAAATCTCCAAATTATTGAAGGAGAAAAAAGAAGCATACCTTTGAACTTGTCCAAAGAGATGATGCATCGACCATGAAACAAAAGTAGCAAGAGCAACTCATAATTATGATTATCAGCCAAATTCATTTTCAGAGAAATATTTATATGAAAAATCCCTCTATCCGTTGTGCTTTGGTGGATGTCCATACCTTGTTCCAAAGCCCCCATTTTGCACAAGCAGGGAGAATGATAGCAAATGTTGTGGAATCTAAACTATTGCCTATAGTATGTTGATGTTTCTACCTACTACAATAGTGAAAGCATAATTTTCCTCACATAAACCCTAGCAGAAAAATGTGAGCCAATTTTGAGCATATGTACCAACTTGGCACGCTAGGAGTAGAAATATATTTGCAATATCAACCTACAATTTTGCCTACAATAGCCATTTCATAATGAAAAAGAAAATACGGGCAAGAGGTGGCGTCAAATGCAAGATGCAAATTGATAATCATATTTCCTACAAAGAGTTGTTTTATTTATGCAAAACAAAATAAATGACCGATGGGTGCAGTTTGATTTTTGCATTTCCCACAAACTATTGTATTATTTATGCAAAATAAAATAAAAGACCAGTGGGAAAATTAAAGGCCAAGATGATTTCAATCGTTGGAAAGGTCTATTGATAATAATGAGCCCTTGATTAAACATTTTAGGTTGGTAAACTTCATATTGGATATGCCTTCAGCATAAAATTAAAATGTCCATCCACCACAAAGCAAAGAAAACCCCGAAATACTTATGTTAGTCGACAAATAGAGTTGTTTATTGGCAATGGTGAATTTATTAGAGCTTTGAAAGTAAGATTTTGCATGTGGACAACCCCATCCAACTTATTCATGGTGTGAATCGCCTACACCTGCAAACACTACACTTCCTCATCAACATGAAAAACTACAAGGGCTTTGATGACTATAAGAATAGCTTCAAATACATAGGCACAACGAAAAATACCTCATAGATTATACCCAACTCCCTTCAATGTTGAGAAGATGGGGACTTGGAGATAAAGGATTGATTTATTGTTTTTTTTTGTATTCACAGGGATATCTCCGCGACCCAATCCAACATCTAGAGGGGCAAATTGAGGTGAGACTAGTCCCTTGCGAGTGGACGCTACAACTTGTTAGTTATCTTGGAAGCGGAGTCAAAATTAAGACCTATGAGGAGAAAACCCACGGCCCAAGCCAACTCTGCTACCTGTGTGGGATTTTTAAAAAATATAACCTCAAGGAGGTTAGGGGCAAAGTCCATTCCTATACCTCGGGTCAATGGAGCAAGAATTGGCACAATAATACCGACCCTTGCCTTTCCCACTACAAAATGGAGTCAAACCTGTAATCTCGAGGGATGCAAACCCTAAGCCCCAGCCAACTCTGCTACAAGTGGTGGCTCAAGGAGGTTAGGGGCAAAGTCCATTCCTATACCCCAAGTCAATGGAGTAGGAACTGGCACAACAATATTGACCCTTGCCTTTCCCACTACGAAGTGAAGTCGAACCTATGACCTGAAGGAATGCAAACCCCAAGCCCCAACCAACTGCACTTTCATATTAATAGTGTTGGAAGTATGTCTTATATTGTCATTGATGTCACCATGTTGGTCTGGTACCCTGTACCGATGTGCAGATCAAGCTTATCTCATCTGGTATTTGCTTTGGTATTTTGGTCCGCATATTCTCTCTAGTAATCAGTATGATGTAAGGTTTTGGAAAAAGGCTTATAATGGTTGGAAGCATGCATGTAGGTATTCTCAGATGTTCATATGTTCGGGTGATGCATTGGCATCGATTTTTATGGTTGCATCCGGTATTAGGTTAATCACGGTTGACCTAATAACTCAACATGAATTGTGGATTATATGTGATACCTAGCTTTGGTCCCAACCGACATGATGTTGCATGACACAAGTGAATTATATTCAGAAAATCCTTATATGAAGCCAACATGTTATCATTTTTGAATTATGAAATTCATCAATTAGGTCGACCTAATTAATACATATGGATATATCAAGTATATATGCAAGATGGTAAGAAGATGAGAAGCAACGAAAAGCATGTGAATGTAAAGAGAAGAAGAAGCATGCATGTATATGTGTATAAGTGAAGTGTGTCAATAGATGGTTGAAGAATAGTCTATTGTCATGCGAGAAAATACTATGAGCATCATGGAACTGAATCTACACATGTGGTGTAACTCCTCAGTTCAACTCTAGTAGTTAGCCATTTTGTTTACTTAATTATATAGGCAGTGAGCCTCCATATTTGGATAATGAGTCCTTGTAAGCAGTGAGCTTTTTGTATCTAGCAGTGAGCCTCTTTGTTACCGGTATTGATATAACTTTATATGTTGTGAGTTAATCCTCACCGTGGTTTTTCCCTCATTGGGTTTTCCATGTAAAATCTGGTGTACTTGTGTGGTAGAATTTCATATTTTGTTTTGTTCTTATTTGTCTTATGTTGCAAGGTAATTAAAAGTGTTCGTTCAATAAGTTTTACTGGATACCGATTCACCCCCCTCTTAGTATTCGGTTTATTCAAAAATTGGTATTAGAGCTCTGGTTCCTCTAGAGAAGTCTAACAACTTGAGGAGATCCTGTAGATTGAACAAATGGATAAAGAAGAGCTCTGGACTGCCCTTGAAAATCTTGACAAGGTTGAAATTGAAAATAAAGATCTGAAGGAGAATCTTGATGAAGCAAATGAATGTGTCCGAAAATTGAAAGAGCAGTTAAAGAAATTTAAAGAAAGATATAAAGGAGTGAGGAATTGAAACAAACAAATGATGAGAATACCGGGATGAAGTTGAAAATAGATGAAAAGAAGAAAGTTGAAGAATGCTTGAAAACAGTGATACAAAGCAAAGTTGATGTTTTCTCTAGGATTGAACAAGAAGTGATGAATCTAAAAGAAGAACTTGAGAAAGCAAGACTCAATGAAGAGGATTTCAAGAGAAACTCCACCAATCTTGATGAATTAATAGCAAGTCAGAAACCATCTAAAGACAAAAGTGGACTAGGTAATGAAGCTGATGAAAAAATGCAGAACTCAAATCCAATAATCAATCAGAAGACTCAAGATAAAGGAAATTAGCAAAGAAACTCTAGAAGGAGATCACATATCAGACAACCAAATGCACAAAGGTACTCATCATTCAATGGCGTTTGTTTCTCATGTAACAAATTTGATCATAAGGCAACTAAGTGTAGGAGTAGGTTGAATCAGTTTTCTAGTTCCTTCTCTGAACAATGTTGTACATGCAAGAAGGTAGGACATAAATATACTAAGTGTGGATCTTCGGTAAAGATGATGAGGAACAGGTTCAATGGAAAAAGGATAAATCAATCTTTTAATGGCTATTGCTATACATGTAACATGTTTGGACATAAAGCGAATCAATGCAAAACAGGGATTAATGGAAATCAGATAAGTCAGAGAAATATTGTTTGTTATTATTGTAAGAGATCGGGACATATTTCAAAAGTGTGCAAAAGTAAAAATAGGAAGCAGTCTGCTCTGGTGGAAGATAACAAACTGGTTGAAAAGATTGATAAAAAGAGGTTAAGTAGGAAATGAGAAAGATATGGAAAAAGAAAGAAGAATCAAAGACTATTGATGCGTCTGTACCCTCATCCGATGCAGATGAATCCTTTAGGAATTAGACCTAGCATGGTCTTAGGGGGAGCTTTATCAGGAAATAAATTAAACCTCTGAAAGTACAGCGTGTCAGGTGCTGGAATGTGGATATGTTGTAAGGAATGAAAAAACAAAAGTTATGCAAAATAAATTGGAAGAAAAAGAGTAAGCATGTTCTTTTGCAGAGTAAATTAGGGTTTCTCGGTGTAAGTGGAAGAGAAGTTTGTCAGCTTTTTACAATCAATGTGAGTTAGGGAAAAATGAAGGAGTATAAAGGAAATTTCACAAATCACTTTGATCATCAAATGCATTCGAAGGATTCATAAAAGGAACTTGAAGCATTTCTGAAGCAATCTGAAGCCCTTCGAGAGAACATTGTGAACATTCGAAAGAAAGTGATGAAAGTTTCCCTCTCTCATAGTTATAGAGGAAGGTGATACAAGAATTTCTTGTTGAATTTTTAAGAGCTATAATGGAAATTTATTATAGAGGATCAAGTGGGAATATCCATTTGAAGTTAAAAAGAGTCGAGCTAGATGAATTTGATCATCAAAAAATCATGAATATGGAATTAGGGTTGGAACCGAGCGATTTATGAAACTTACAAACCCTAGGCTTGGATTTATGGGGAGAATTTCCTTGGTTTGTTGACAGAGAATTTATTTTGTTCCTTCTGCGAAAATTCAAGGATGGAAACATTGTATTGGACAATCCCTATCCTATTACAAAGGAAGCAATCGAAGCGGTTACCGGATTGTGCAATGTCAGATAACTTCTTGGACGAAAGAATATAAAATACAAGGAAGTAGAGGAAATGACAAGAGTTGACAAAGATCCCCGGACACTGTTGATTGACACTATTACTAATTCCTTGGTTAGGTAAGTTACATATGGAATTTATTATAAAGTTTATTTCAAAAATTGAGAAAGCTCTACTTCGGCTATTACTATGTATTTGGCACACAAAATGGTAAAGAAAACAAGCAGTTTGATTTGTGTAAGCTAATTCTTGAAAATCTCACCGAGAACATATGAATGTCACTGGGAGAAGGATATCCATTTCATTTTGGATACTTGCTTACATTCCTGGTACTCTATTTTCTGAAATTGCTACCAGGAAGGAAAGATGTTGAGTGGGAATTTGGGATTCTTGTTGCAAGACAGATATGCAGACACTTAAAAAGTTCAAAGGATAAAGCAAGCACATGTAAAAAAAAGTTATTATCCTTGCAGAACGTAATGAGCTATGGTGAATTTATGTTGAGTCAATTTGAGGAAGTTTCTTCCTCCAGAACAAAATAATTGGAAGCAGTCACTAGTGATTCCCCTCCAAAATCGAAGAAAAGAAAAGCTCTCTCCAAAAATATCATTGTTATTCCCGAAGAGAAGGAAGAAAATGAAGAATCTCTAGCTGGATTAGAATCTATTGATCCAGATGACATCCAGACCATGTTAATAAAAGGGAAAATGAAGAAAATTGGTGATTTATGGAGTACGACCTCTCTTGTTGAAAGACTTAAAATTGATGATGCTTTAGTTGAATATCTACTTGGTAAAGGTATTGATGTATCTATCATTTCTGATTCCTTACCTAAACATTTAGTTGAAATAGTTGAAGAAAGAATGTTGCTCAAAGGTCCGAAAGGACACAAGTTGGAAGCTTTGCTTGAAAAGAGATGTTTTAAAGCAAAGCAAAGGTTGTCTGGACTAATCATGGAGACAAATAAGTGCATAAAATAAATGTCAAACATATACAAGTATTGTCTTCGGTGGCCTGCTGCAGTAGATAATTTCATAAGAAAAATTGAAGCAATTGAATCCGAGGTGAACAACATTGGAAAGAAGTTTGATATTTTTGAAGACAAAGAGGGAAAGCATGTTGGACTTCTTCTATGGCAATTTTGTCCTTGATGTCAAAACTGATTGGTTGAGCTTCATGGTACATTTGACATGTCTTGGCTATTGTCTTTTAGTTGGCATTGGTTACAGTTGGCTTTTCATGGCATGCTTTGGTTCACTTGGTTATTGGAATTTCAATGGTCTATTAAGTACTTTGGCTATGGACAGTGTTGTGGCTTTGGTTTACATTTAGATTTGTTATATCTTGTGGTATTGATCATGTTGAGCTTCATGTGTAGATAAAGGTTATCTTGCTTATACAGGTGTTGGGTTATGGTATTGGCTTTTAGGTGATATCATTTTATATGTTTGATCATTATATTGTTTTGATACTAAATCAGATGGCACTCGTTTTGGCATGATGACTTTCAGTTCTTACTTGATTCTATTCAGACATATACAGGTGTTAGTTCTGTACAGTTCATTGCTTAGATTGAAGGTAATATGGTTTTGGTTTTATGGCATTTGGCTCCAATTCACATGAAGTATATTACATTCTCACAGTGCTCTTTCAAGCTATATTTCATGCTATACCTAGTATTGATACACAATCAGATTTGTATTCATGAGTTGGCTATTGTATATAGCTTCATAAGATTTGCATTACATGGAGTTCATTTTTGACTCTGAAAAATAATACAAATATATGTTGCATTTGTTTACAAAGGGGAATAAGCAATGGTATTGCTTGGCATTTTATAAGACTTACCATATCATTTCATACAAAGTGTATTTCAACTTGGGCTTTCACATTTTACATGGATTCAATATAATATCGGGTTCTTGCATTTTTCACAAGGTGGAGACTTTAATGTTTGTGATACACAACTTACGTTGTGTTCGAGCCTTTTACACATATTATTTAAAATGCTTAACATTAAGCATTAAGGCATAATATTTTTTTTATAAGTCACCTTGTCACGCATTCATTAAGGAGTATGCATTACTTATAAAGTGATCGACATCTTTAGCATTTTTATTAAAGTCATTGTTATCAACATAATTGGCATTTTCATTAAATTCATTATCAACGACATCGTTATTGCATTACTTTGGACAGTGCATAGCATTGATATTTATCGAGTTTCAATTTAGCACATGCTACTTTGGCTTTGGCAGCGGCATGCCTTTGATAGTCAAATATTAGAATGATCATTATCTTTGGCAATGACACTATGATGACTTGGAATGACAACTTAGACCATTGTGTTTTTCTTTTCATTACTCACGTGGATTGTGAGTGGGAAAAAATGTGACAATTGATTGTAGCATTATGTTGTCGATGATTGTGGATTTCAAAATGATTAGAATTCAGTTTGTGGATTCCAAATTATTATACATTTTGTCAAAGTGCTTGATGGTAAAGGAAAATAGGGCAAAGCTTTTCATTTCACATTGCAAGCTAAACCCTAGCCACCATAGAAAATACAGTTGCAGATTCTGACTAAGAATCTTTGCTTGAGCTGGAAGTATGTTGAATTGAAGAATCAGTTGGTGGTTTCTATGATGGATTCATTTCAAGTTGAAAGTTGGAAGGTTTTTAGTGAGACAATTATGAAGTCTTTACACAAACAGATGGTAATATTATGTTCGCCATGACAAGTATTTGATTTACATTTCACAAGACATTATGCTAGTCTAAACCTTAACTGTTTTGTGTTTAAGATTTGGTTGGAGATTTAGTTTCAGTTTGGTAACCCGAGTTTATACTCAAGGGTTTTTCTAATCTTCAATATTTTTCATCGAAATGTTAGTGATTATTGTTAACACCCATTATGGAAATCATGGTTTAACAACATGGTTTACAAATTTGTAAAAACCTTGGCTTGTGGATACGGGTTTTTGAAAAGAATAATTGTTTTGCACTCTTTGCATAAATGTATGGCAGTAAGCTGTTATGGTGTTGAGAATTTGAGAAAGAAAAAGAGTGAATACTTATTGAAAGATAGAAAGTAAAGAGAGGGCAACATTGTATATTGTCTTTGGTTTCTAAAACAGAGAATCATATTCAATTTATGTGAGAGAGATTATTTCTTGTACTATTGCAGTTGGTACATTGTGTAATTGGAATGATTGAAATATCTTTTTGTTCTGTAGAGATTTTATGATTGCAAAAATAGTGCAATTGTAAGGTCCTTACAACTTACAATTTTGTAGAGAGAAACTTTGTGCATTGAGGGGTTGGTGCTCCTATGAAGTTGGTGCTTCAGAAAAGGTGTTGAGTTGTTGCTCCACCATTGTTACAGAGTTGGTGCTCTTTGATTAATAAAAGGGAAATTTTAGCGAGTGGTTTTTTATACCCCATGAGGGTTTTTCCACTCAGGAAATCTTTGTGTTATGTGATGTGTTTTTGTATCTCATTCAGTTTCATGTTATTGTGCTCATTTAGTTGGTCAATGCTCTGATGCTTTAAGGTTGTTCAAAATATTTATGTCAATTTGTTCAAGTTTGTCATGCAAATTTAAATTGTGCAAATCTGATGCAAAAATCCTTTTTTAAAGTGAATTTACAGCTGCATTTTGTGTTCATTATATGAATGGTCAAAATTTTGTCAAAATCAAGTCAAAGTTGCATTTTGTGAAGTTTTATAGTTCTGTTCATAAAGCACAACAAGATTGTTCATAAAGCTTTAATTGAACAATATCATATGATGCTTTTAATATGGGTTGTAAATGTTAGTCAAGTTTCATGTCAATATAATCTAAAGTGTTAGCGTTCACTTCCATAAACAAATCTGTCACATTGGCTTAAAGTTAGTAAAAGTTTCATTGTGCTTTCAAAGTAAAAAGTTAAAATGATTCCACTCTGGTTCACCCCCCCTCTCAGAGTGAATCCACTTTGAACAAAGAAAAGGTGGAGAGTTGGTGAACTACAAGCTGAAATGATTATTGTGCAAATAAAAAGGGATGATGTAGTGAAGACCTTCTGGCTTCTTAAGGAAATTGTTGAGGTCTAGTTAGACCTTCTTTTTGGAATACTCTCTAATACAGAAGATTGTGAAAAACAATGTTCATCCATAGATTGGTCATTCTCTTTCACATTGTTGGCTCTATTGGAAAGTATGTGTACAAGAATGGACTTTGCAATATTTGAATGGAAGAAACTACATGTTATCAAAGAAAGGTACAAAAAGGTATTTCAAGTGAAAAGTGTTCTGATCCTAATAAAATGCTGCTTCCTAAATGTGAGATGTTAGATAAAACTAATAGTGCAATAAAGAGAAACAACAAGATAATAGGGCACCTCAATGATTAGCCTAAGAAAATGAACAATATGAAAGCAAGATAAACAAATAAATTGTTGTTATACCTTCATGTTGTTGCTTCCTTGGTTGGCCCTTGATATTGAAGTCTCGTGTGCTCCTTGGATGGCAATGAAATGAAGTGGATGCAAGATGAATTGATGCAATATGGATGCTAAAGTGGTGAGAGTTTGAATGGCAATTTTGCAAGAGTTTATTTGCAAAAGACTTGATCCCCCAAAATGAAGGAATTGAAGGGGTATTTATAGGCCAAATTGAATTGTCTAGAGAATTCAACGATTGGGATTGATCCAACAAAGATCAAGATGAAGGGCTATGGTGAGTTGAGGACTCACAAACCCTCACATCTTGACATGTGGAGGGTGAGATGTCCTAGGGTGGAGTGATGTGGAGATGAGGTGGATCTTGGGGGATGAGAAGATTCCTTGGAGGAATAAAAGTGAATTAAAAATTCACAATGATTGGAAGAATCTAGTGGATAAGAGAGTGTCTCCAAAAAGCTGGAGATTTGTCACATGTAGGTGATGTGACAAGTCCAAGGTTCTAGAAGCCCTTGGCACATGTGAAGTGACAAGTCAAGGCTTCTAGAGTCTTGCATGGGGGATGGGGAAGACCTTGGAAAGATAAAAGTGAATTAAAAATTCACATGGGGAAGAGGGGAACCTTGGTTGAATAAATGTGAATTAAAAATTCACATGGGGAAGGGAGTCCATACCAAAAATGGTAAGTGGGAAGGTTGACCAGAAAAGGTAAGCTAAATATGGTTAATGATTCTGATTAAGATTGTGCAAACATAGGATTAAGGTAATTAATGGGAGATTAGAGGCAAGTGGGAGATTATGGAGGATGTGATACTTAATCAAGATTAAGTGGTGCACATCCTAATCACAAATTAATTAATTTAATTTGGATTAGAAGAGGGTTATGGAGAATGTGACAAGGAGAGAGAAAAAAGGAATTAAAAATTGATTTTAATCCAAATGGGTTAAATGACTAAATTAAATAATTTGTCATGTTTATTTAATTTAGAGAAGAGAAGACAAGGGGGTAAGGTAAAGTATTTAATTTATTTAATTAGATGCTTTAGGAACCTTAGGCAGAAAATGAAATAATGATTAAATAAATTATTTAATCACTATTAATGAAATAGATGAATAAAGTAGACAATTTTGATCATATGGAAGTGATCAAATTTGGATGTCTACATTTTGCCCCTCTTCGAAGTACTGTTAGAATAACCATGCTTCGAAAAAAAGAAAGTGCAGATGACTTTATAGAGGAATTGACCGGAAGATGATGCCCCAACATAGGACTTGAGCTATCCAATTAGTGGGGAATGGATGAAGATGCCCCAATCTTGGAAGGAGTTGATTATGGCAGGGAAAATGGATTAATGTGTAGGGAAAATGGATTAATGTGAAGGGTATGCCCCCTCGAGAGGGCGACGGGGGAAAAGAGAGGGGTCCCGGGTGACCTCTCGATAGGAAAAAAATGGATGGTATGGTTGGAAAGAGGGCAAAAAATTAGGCAAGTGATGAAGGAGGAAGAGATGGGGGAAAGGATGAGAGATGAGAGGGGATATGAAAATGACAATGTAAAGTGATGAAACAAAAAAAATGATGATAAGCGATGGGAGATAAAAGTGAGCACAAATGGATGCAAGGAAAAATGTGATGTTGCCCCAATCCAAGTACAAGCCAGGTTGGACGGATGGTTGATGGAGTGTTGTTGATGAGGACATGATACATCCCAAAACAACACAAGGATAGGGAAGGATACATCCTGATGAGGATGAGGATGAGTGTTGTTGACGAGGGAATGATACATCCCAAAACAACACAAGGATAGGGAAGGATACATCCCATAGATGATAATGATGATGATGATGAGGATGAGGATGGGGGAGACATGCAAGATGATGGAATGGAAAATGATATGTAATCCTAATGCAATTTTCCATCCGTAGAGCACTGATTTTTGCTATAGCATAAGACACCGGGCGTCAGGGTATGCAAACCAAGACGGATTAGTGTTCAATGCATAAAACAAACACAACAAACAAGAAGGCTATTCCAATACCCCAAAATCGTGATGACTTTGGTCGGGCCAGGTATTGGAATAACCACAAGCACAAAAGGATGCCCCAGCGTAACACAAGACCTCAGGGATCTTGGTGGGTACTATGTGGCACAACCAAGAAGACAAAAACAAAGAAAAAGATCAAGATACGCCCCTATGTTTACTAGTCAAAGCACACCGTGATATGATGGATCAAGGCGACCATGACAAGTGATGATAGGGAGCTCAAATGATAAAGAAAAGCCAAAAGCCTCAAAAGATCACAATCAAGTTTGAAACATCCTTTGCCATAGGATCAAGATGATGGATGGGGTTGATGCGGTCTGTTAGGAAGGATACATCCTGTTGAGACCAAAGATGGAGGATAGATTGGTTGATCGACATGATGCAAGATACCAGAAATCGATTGGATCTTGTGATATAGATGACCGTTGTTTGATAAGCACTAGCTCGGATAGGGACATACTTGACGATACAACAAGATGACATGACACAAGACAACAGGACTAACACACCCTAAAGACCTAGGGGCTCGAGGGTTGATCAAAGATCAACCTTGCCTATGTGAAAGCGTAGAGCCCTCGTAGTTCATGATAAAAGAGTGGAAAGTGGACCGATGGAAACCGATGGAAGACCAAGACAGACACAAGCCTCGGGGGCAGATCAAAAGATCAACCTCGCCTATGTGCAAGCGCAGGGGCAACGTAGTTCAGATATGACAAAAGACCGAAGATGGACAATGGATAAGGGATGATGAGATGACCAAGATAAATGGATAAAATGATGGAGTGGATATGGTGATTTGGGATAGGCCGTGCGGATGGGATGGTCGATATGTGGGATGTGGGTTATACGAAGCTCATGGATGGGATAGTGACCTAGAGTATTAGAATATGAATTTGAGAGGTGAGAGGATGGATAGATGAGTGATGAAGATGTAAGAAATATTTGGTAAATAGAGAGGAGGGATGAATGACGATGTGAATGGCATTGGGTTGCATGCGGGTAGCCTAGAGCTAGTTACCAATGACAAGGGATAATAGAGGGAAATGGATGGATGGATAAGAAGATGCTAGGATAGGTGGATAGATGATAGATAGATGAGTGATGAAGATTGGAAAGATGTGAGAAAGAGATAGGAATGATGATAGTGAGGTATCAAGTCATTGGATTGCATGAGGGTAGCCTATATCTAGAGACCAATGACAAGGGACAAATGGATGGATTGATAAAGATGGGGAGATAGAAATATTCTAGGATATATGGATAGAAGGATAAGGATTCAAAAAGATGACATGGATTACTGGGTAGATAAACGGATGAGGAGATAAGGATGAAAAGATGGAAAAGGACTTGTGGATGGGTAGATAGGAAGATAAGGATAGGGAGATGG
Source organism: Sequoiadendron giganteum (assembly GCA_007115665.2). Classification (NCBI taxonomy): domain Eukaryota; kingdom Viridiplantae; phylum Streptophyta; class Pinopsida; order Cupressales; family Cupressaceae; genus Sequoiadendron; species Sequoiadendron giganteum. The sequence goes on along the minus strand of CM021102.1, from coordinate 18,242,839 downwards.
ATTGGATGTTTAGATAGATGAATGGGGAGATAAGGATGAAAGGATGAAAAGGACTATGGGATGAGAGGATGGGGAGATGGAGAAGATTACCTAGCGGAATGGATGGACGATGTCTCCAAGGACCCAATTGCAAATAAGGAGAGGCCCCCACTCTATATGTGTCATGCATGATGAGGCAAGAGGGATAGCAAGATGGGTGGATAAGGGAGTGAGATGGGCAATGGAAGATAGATAGAGGTGGATAAGGAATATGATAGTGTATGGATGGGAATATATGCCAAGAGGTGTCCAAAGCATGTATATAGGTTTGCCCCTACATTTATCAAGATCACAAGGAAGAGGGAGGAAGTGGGATAAATGGGATAGGATGGATAGGATGCAGAAGATAGGCAGATGTAGGAGATGGAGGAAAGGAATGCGTAAGTGGATGTTGCCCCCAATCATGGAAGGAGACGAGATGGGGAATTTATGCATGATGCTTGTTTGCCAATTTTTCATCATGGTACGTATCCAAGGCGCTTGTGTATTGCCAAGTTTTCACCATTGGATGAATGATTTTCTCTTTATTATTTTTTTTGTTTTTTGTATTTTTCTGATTTTTTAGCTCTTTTTTGGAGTAGGATGTGGACGAAGATGGATAAAGATAGGGAGATGGATATGCGTAATTTAGAGGACAATTGATAAGGATAGGGATGAAGGACTTATGCATCAAGTTCCATATGAGGTAATAAGAGCCCATGTTTGAAGTGACTATGCGGATGTTGGTACAACCTTATTAGACTGGATGGTTTATGTAAGAGGATGGATTAAAGGAATTTGATGGGGGAGACAAAGAGGATAGTGGAGGGGATGTTGGAAAGTGTATGGATGGAATGATGGAGTGGATGTGTGATAGGGAATTGTGTGCAGGACCAACATTGGCACATGTGGTGGATGCAAAAAGATAGGTGGATGAATGGATGGAGAGGGTGGTGATAATGGAGGAGGTGGGATAGTGATTTTTGGGGTGTAGGGACCCAAAATAGATGTAGGAGATGGAGGAGGTGAATTATTTTGTGGGGGAATAGCAACTTTGGATGTCGTTATGGAATTTTCAATGGAAGGTATGACACCTTTTTTCTTTGGGATCCACATGGTTTTTATTTTTTCTTTGGTGGGCCTTTGTGGCCTTTTGGATTGATGCAGATTTTGGACTTGATTTTTCTTTTCTTCAACATATCTTTTGAAGGGGACATGAGGAGCTTTAGATTCATTTGGATGTTTGGATTTATGTATTGTTGCTTTGGTATCCAAAGCTCTTTTAGTAGCAAGGGGATAGATGCGAGGAGATGGATGATGGGAAGCGATGGAGGTAGGCTTTTGATGAGGAAGTGTGGATGGATAATGTGTAGGTATGTGTCTTTGTTGATCCTGATTAGGAGTTATGAAGGTAGGATTTTTATGTTGTGTACGAGGGAGAGGAGGTGGATGAATAGGATAAGATGGAGGGGGTGATTTTGGGATGTAAGGACCCAAAATAGACTGTGTATATGGAGGATGTGTGGGTTTTGATGGAGGGATATAAGAACCCATAGTAGATGGAGGATTAGCAACAATGGATGGAGGGACATAAGGACCCAAAATGGATTGAGAGGATGAGGGAGGAAGATGGATGGTTATTTTTAGGTAGTATGATGGAGGAGGGGGGATGGCAGCATATGTCTTGGTAGAACGATGGGAAGTACCTCTTGTGCCTTTAGAAGAGGATTGTTTAGGATGTACGAAGGTTGTACCAACATCTTTAGAGTGCAAGTTTTGGGAGACATATCCAAGACCATGTGTGCCTGGATGTTCTTTGACTTGAATGGGTTCTAAAATACCTTGCTCATGAAGGCCTAAACCTTTTCCTTGATAGTTCATGTTCTCAAGCATGTGATCTATGGTAGGATGTTAATTCTTTTGGAAGAATGATGCGATTGCATTATTAGGTGAAGGAGGATGGGTGGTGCATATACTTTGATTTTCTTCGACAAGAAGACCACCATGGATGCACGTAATGTTACCAAGGTGATACAAAAGTGGCATTGGGATGGTAAGACTAGATGGCGATGAGGGGATAACAACATTAGGAGGAATGAGTGATAAGGGATCATGAGAGGTAGTGGATGATAAGGGCTCATGAGAGGTAGTGGATGATAAGGGCTCATGAGATGGAGTGATTGGCTCTTGAAGGCAAATGGGATCATGGGATGGAGTGGAGGAGAGGGTATGATCTTGAGATGGGGTGGATGGGAGGATAGGATCATGACTTGGTTGAGGATATGGATCATGAGACGAAATGGATGGAAGACTATGTTCTTGAGATGGAGTAGATGGGATGGAGTGATCTTGATTTGGAGGAGGGGAAATGCTTGTACACGTTGGACCAAGCTCTTGGAATGACTCATCTTGTATGGGATGTATGATGATGGAAGAGTATTGGGGGGACTCCTCAATTGGGGGAGATAGGAGGATGGAGGATTCATGGAGGTCATTGGATTGACGTTTGTGAATATTAGGACTAGGAGGAAGGGATTGGATGTCCTCAATGGATTGGGTGGATCTAGTAGTAGAAGATGAGGATTCAATGGGTTTGACTGGCTCAACCGTTTGAACAATGTTAGGAATGGTGATGGGTGGGATTGGTCTAAGATGGAGGAGGGCCTCATCACTAGTGACAGTACATGATAGAGTGGGAGGGCATGGTGGCTCTTCTTGCATGAGTCCTTGGGCGACATTTGGAAGAGATGTAGGATTAGGTAGAGTGATGGGAATGGATGGAGGACTAGGAGGAGATGTGGGATTAGGGTTAGATGTAGGGATGGGAATGGATGTAAGACTAGGCGGAGATGGAGGATTAGGATTAGATGTGGGTATGGGATTGGATGGAGGACTAGGAGGAGATGGAGGATTAGGATTAGATGTGGGTATGGGATTGGATGTAGGATTAGGATTAAGAATTGGAGGATTATATGAGTGGATGTGTGGATGAGGATTAGATGTAGAACTAGGAGGAGATGGAGGATTATGATTAGAGGAGTGGATGGGACTAGATGGAGTACTAGGAGGAGATGGAGGATTAGGATTAGATGAAGGGATGGAAATGGATGGAGGATTAGGTTTAGATGAAGGGATGGAAATGGATGTAGGACTAGGAGGAGATGGAGGATTGGGATTGGATGGAGGACTAGGAGGAGATGGAGGACTAGGATTAGATGAAGGGATGGAAATGGATAGAGGATTAGGATTAGATGAAGGGATGGAAATGGATGTAGGACTAGGAGGAGATGGAGGATTGGGTTAGATGAAGGGATGGGATAGATGGAGGACTAGTATTAGATGAAGGGATGGAAATGGATGGAGGATTAGGATTAGATGAAGGGATGGAAATGGATGTAGGACTAGGAGGAGATGGAGGATTGGGATTAGATGAAGGGATGGGACTAGATGGAGTACTAGGAGTGGTTAGAGGAGATGTAGGATTATGATTAGATGGAGGATTAAGATATAATGCGGTGAAAGGGAGAGTGATGTAGGAAGATGTGGATGTTGGATTAGATTGGGATGGGGAGTGATAGTAGGAAGATGTAGATGAAGGATTAGAATGGGGAGATGTGGAATTAATGTAAGGGTATGGGGATGGGGGATTGTGATAGGAAGGTGTGGATGTTGGATTAGAATAGGAGGATTGAGGTGGTGAACCATTGTAGGAGGACATGTATGGTGGGTTGGCGTAGGAGGATATAGATGGTAGATTAGGATGAGAGAATTGAGATGGTGGATGAGGATAGGAGGAATATTGGGATGGTAGATTGTGATAAGAAGGTGTAGGTGTTGGATTAGGATGAGAAGATTGGGATGTGGGATTGAGGTAGAGGTATTAGGATTGATGATGATGAGGATAAGAGGAAGTGGATGTTGGATAGGATAGAGGTTGAAAGGGAGGACATGATGAATATGTCGATGGTGAGGATGTTGGATATCCCTTGTCAAGGGTAGCATAAGCACCGTTATTATACGTGGATGAAGGCATGGTGGGATAGTTTGAAGAAATAGTGGGATTTTGGGAGGTGATTGGAGAGATCTTAATAGCAATGATAGTGTCAAGAGGATCCTTATAACAATCTTCATGATCAACAAGATTTTTGTTATTGTCCTCAATGGAGTTAAGATTCCCCTTGACTACTATTATTGGTCGTGTGAGAGGGGATAAGGATTCATGATGGATATAGATTAGAAGGAAAGAATAGATGATGGTTTAGAGAATTAGGATGGATTGAAAGCTCAGATGGGGATTGGATGAAAGATCAGATTGGGATTGGATGAAAGCTCAAATTGGAATTGGATGAAAGCTCAGATTAGGATTGAATAAAAGCTCAGATTGGGATTGGATGAAAGCTCAAATTGGGATTGGATGAAAACTCAGATTAGGATTGAATAAAAGCTCAGATTGGGATTAGATCATAGGATATGATATGATTGGTTTGAAAAAATGATCATGGGTTTCAACTAGAGGACGTAAGATGTTGACAATCAGATTTTTGCCAAATTTGGCAGTTTTCAAAAATTATCAAATTTTGCCATTTTAGGAAACTTTGTAGGCATACGTTTGAGAGTCCAGTTTTTTCCACAAAATACCCAATACTAAGATAGGATGAATTTCCAACTAACATTGGAAATATGAGACATGCATTCAGAGTTATTAACGAAATAGTTCATCAAAAACTAGAAAATTAAAGGAAAAAATGCTAATTTGTGATTTTGAGGGTCAAGATGAAAGTTTGAGGCTCTGAAAACATATCGAAGGAGGATCCAATGGACTCAGCAATCATTGGGAATCCAAATAATGCAACCACCCGTAAAATTTCAGCCAAAACCCACATCCGAGTCAAAAGTTATGGCCTCCGGAAGTTTCGGCATAAAAATCCAAATTTTCAAAAATGAAGCCTAGATGATTGGGATGGATGATTTGATGATAGATATGGACTCCAATGATGTTCTAAGAAGCACTTATGTAGTCTGGTCGATGAAACGTTGATTTTCAGAAAATGTTGATCGCTTAAAACAGGGAAACGACCACTCGCAATGGGTAATCGGATATTCAGGTTGGATAGATAGATGGTCGGGAGGGGTGAACGGGGGCTTGGAATGGCCAAATGAAGGTTTGGATTGATCAAATGGTCAAATGGAGGCTTCGAGGATTCGAACGGAGGTTAAACGGGTGAAACTGGCTGTTCAGCGGGGCGTATTCGCCCCTCTGCAAAAAATGGCTGAAACAGAGGGCAGGGTCACCCCTCTGTAGAAAATAGCTGAAACAGAGGGCAGGGTCGCCCCTTTGCAGAAAATGGCTGAAACAGAGGGCAAGGTCGCCCCTCTGCAGAAAATGGTTGAAACAGAGGGCAAGGTCGCCCCTCTGCAGTGAAAATTTGAACCTGGTTTGGATAAGGAATTTTGGCAAGGACTTAAAATGGTTTAATGACAGTTTGACTTACCAAAATTTACTGATTCCTCACAGAAAAACACTTTGAACAAGCACAATCCTATGATTAATGTTTTAATGGGCATGGCCAGCAAAGGTCTCACTCTAGGATGAACAAAGTTTCTAGGGAGTCCTCGATATACGCTCAGTACGTGAGGCACAAACCATGAACACCAGTCCATCACAAGCGTGAGTCAGGAGCCCCAGCGAGATACTGAAAGGCTCGAACCAACTCTTCACGTCTATCTAGGTATCACCCTAGCTTCGACATTCCGCCAATTACGACACAACTAGATTGGGGTACAACTTTGGCTCTCCCCCCTTTATATACCCCGCCGGTACGCGTGGTTGGGATCGTCCCTTGGGGTGATGAAATCCCCAAGCAGGTCCTGCTAAGAAGATGACACTAATTATTTCCAATTACCTCCTTCGGATCCGCACAACGTGCAAAGGAGGAAAGTGAAAACAAACTAATGCCCCCTTATGGTAAAATAAGTAAAATAGACACAACAAACAACAAATATTACTTTCCCCTACTTATACTAAGTACCTAGATAAAGTAGCAAGGAAAGACTTTTAAAAATCAGAATAAAAAGGAAGGTCCTGCAAGGAAATGTTAGTTGTTTATCTTCTTGCCCTTCTTTGTGATGTGCAGCAAATCTAACTTCCCGAATGTGCTGCTAAGGGCAGATTCGCCCCTCTGCAGAAAATAGTCAATCAGTAAAGGGCAGGTTCACCCTTTTGCAGAAAACTGTCAAAAGGGCAAGGTCGCCCCTTTGTAGAAAACAGTCAAAAAGGGCAAGGTCGCCCCTCTGTAGAAAACAGTCAAAAAGGGCAAGGTCGCCCCTCTGCAGAAAACTGTCAAAAAGGGCAAGATCGCCCCTCTGCAAAAAATAGTAAAAAAAAAGGGCAAGGTCGCCCCTCTGCAGAAAACAGTCAAAAAGGGCAAAGGGCAGGGTCGCCCCTCTGCAGAAAACAGTCAGAAACAGAGTGCAAGGTCGCCCCTCTGCGGCGTCCGGGAGGGCAAGTTCGCCCCTCTGTGACTTGAATCTGCAAACAAGCAAACAACAAAAAACGTGAAAGAAAGAGACCCCTTTGTGGGTCCCACCGGGCGTGCCAGAAATGTGATCCTAATAAAATGTTGCTTCCTAAATGTGAGATGTTAGATAAAACTAATAGTGCAATAAAGAGAAACAACAAGATAATAGGGCACCTCAATGATTAGCCTAAGAAAATGAACAATATGAAAGCAAGATAAACAAATAAATTGCTGTTATACCTTCATGTTGTTGCTTCCTTGGTTAGCCCTTGATGTTGAAGTCTCGTGTGCTCCTTGGATGACAATGAAATGAAGTGGATGCAAGATGAATTGATGCAATATGGATGCTAAAGTGGTGAGAGTTTGAATGGCAATTTTGTAAGAGTTTATTTGCAAAAGACTTGATCCCCCAAAATGAAGGAATTGAAGGGGTATTTATAGGCCAAATTGAATTGTCTAGAGAATTCAACGGTTGGGATTGATCCAACAAAGATCAAGATGAAGGGCTATGGTGAGTTGAGGACTCACAAACCCTCACATCTTGACATGTGGAGGGTGAGATGTCCTAGGGTGGAGTGATGTGGAGATGAGGTGGATCTTGGGGGATGAGAAGATTCCTTGGAGGAATAAAAGTGAATTAAAAATTCACAATGATTAGAAGAATCTAGTGGATAAGAGAGGGTCTCCAAAAAGCTGGAGATTTGTCACATGTGGGTGATGTGACAAGTCCAAGGTTCTAGAAGCCCTTGGCACATGTGAAGTGACAAGTCAAGGCTTCTAGAATCTTGCATGGGGGATGGGGAAGACCTTGGGAAGATAAAAGTGAATTAAAAATTCACATGGGGAAGAGGGGAACCTTGGTTGAATAAATGTGAATTAAAAATTCACATGGGGAAGGGAGTCCATACCAAAAATGGTAAGTGGGAAGGTTGACCAGAAAAGGTAAGCCAAATGTGGCTAATGATTCTGATTAAGGTTGTGCAAACACATGATTAAGGTAATTAATGAGAGATTAGAGGCAAGTGGGAGATTATGGAGGATGTGACACTTAATCTTGATTAAGTGGTGCACATCCTAATTAAAGATTAATTAATTTAATCCGGATTAGGAGAGGGTTATGGAGAATGTGACAAGGAGAGAGAAAAAAGGAATTAAAAATTGATTTTAATCCAAATGGGTTAAATGACTAAATTAAATAATTTGTCATATTTAATTAATTTAGAGAAGTGAAGACAAGGGGGTAAGGTAAAGTATTTAATTTATTTAATTAGATACTTTAGGAATCTTAGGCAGAAAATGAAATAATGATTAAATAAATTATTTAATCACTATTAATGAAATAGATGAATAAAGTAGACAATTTTGATCATATGGAAGTGATCAAATTTGGATGTCTACAAGTGTTATTCTAGTTTAAAAGATTGGATGATTGAAAGTTTTGAAATTTTGAAAGAATTAGGATTTTGGAATATTAGATGTCACCATGTTTATGTATCTTTTTGGCGCCCTTTGCCATTGATGTCAAAGGGGGAGAGAGTTGGAGAGAATTTTTTTTGGGACTCAAGGAGAGTTTTTGAATTGAACTTTTTGCACATGTTTCTATCAATGCCATAGGGGGAGATTGTTGGAAGTATGTCTTATATTGTCATTGATGTCACCATGTTGGTCTGGTACCTTGTACCGATGTACAAAGCAAGCTTATCTGATTCAGTATTCACTCCGGTATTTTGGTCCACATATTCTCTTTGGTAATCAGTATGATCTAAGGTTTTGGAAAAAGTCTTATAATGGTTGGAAGTATGTATGTATGTATTCTCAGACGTTCATATGTTTGGGTGATGTGTTGGAATCATTTTTTGTGGTTGCATTTGGTATTAGGTTAATAATGGACAACCTAATAACTTAACATGAATCACTAATTATATGTGAAACCTAGCTTTGGTCCCAATCGACATGATGTTGCATGACACAGGTGAATTGTATTCAAAAAAGCCTTATATGAAGTCAACAAGTTATCATTTTTGAAGTATGAACTTCATCAATTAGGACGACCTAATTAATGCATATGGATATATCAGGTATATATGCAAGATGGTAAGAAGATGAGAAGCAACGAAAAGTATGTGAATGCAAAGAGAAGAAGAAGCATGTGTGTATATGTGTATAAGTGAAGTGTGTGAACCGATGGTTGAAGAATAGTCTATTGTCATGTGAGTGAATACTTTCAGCATCACGGAATTAAATCTACACATGTGGTGTAACTCCTCAGTTCAACTCTAGCGGTTAGCCATTTTGTTTACTTATTTTTGTAGGCAACGAGCCTCCATATTTGGACAATGAGTCCTTGTAAGCAGCGAGCCTCTTTGTTATTGGTATTGATATAAATTTATATACTATGAGTTAATCCTCACCATGGTTTTTCCCTCATTGGGTTTTCCACGTAAAATCTAGTGTACTTGTGTGGTGGAATTTCATATTTTGTTTTTCTCTTATCCGTCTTATGCTGCAAGGTAATTAAAAGTGTTTGTTCAATAAGTTTTACTGGATACTGATTCACCCCCCTCTCAGTATCTGGTTTATTGAACAAATAGTAGAGAGCTCTTCAACAGTCTATCACACATTTTACACTTTCCTTTTAACTATGTGGATAGAGAAGCTCTCCTCACTAGTAGTCTCATGTATTCATTGTACATATTATTGAAGCTTTGGGAAGGAAAAATTTCTAGACTAATATTTTATCATTTCTAATTTTTTAAATCAATGATTGAAAATGCTCCTTAATTATGCAAGATGATAGAAAACATCTCATTTGTTCATCATTTTTCATAGTTTTATACCATTTTGTTGGTTTTAATTCTTGGTCCACTCCTTGCACGAATGGAATGCAGCTTCATAGAACACAACATTCTTCAGTCTTCTCTATTTCTCAAGAACAATGACTTTAAAAAGGTACTAATAAAAGTGTTTCTATTGGAAAGCTCATCTAATTTTGTTAGACACACAATGTCCAAGATTTGATAGTGCACAAATCCGACCTCGTTATTAATGGTTTCATTAAATATTCTAAATTTACCCATTTCTTAAGCTTTATTAATAAATTATCTCTTAAATATATTTTTTCAGTACAAGGTTCATATCAAATTACATGTAATGATCCAATATCAAGGATCCATTCATCATCAATTGATGCAATAGGCAATATATAGGGCAATATTATTATTTTGATTTTTTATTTGAGTTTAATTATAATTTTTACTTTTATGAAAGTTTTTTTTATAACAACGATTTTTTTTGTGAACTATTTTACCTCAAGATAAACATTTTTTTTATTTTTATGGATTTTGTGAGAATTTTTACAATAGTCAAATGGGTTGGAAAAAAAATTGTTTCTTTTCTTTATGTTTTAAATATTTTTGTTGACTTAATAGACCTTTTGATGTTCTCTCTTTAGAATTAAAATTTGACATTACCTACTCTTCTTGAATAAGAAGATAAGAGAATGTTGATAGATCAAGAAGATTATTTTCATTTTGATACATAGAATCTAAAATAGAAATAAAATTCCTAAATCTTTCATGGATGTTTATTTGTATTAAAAAATATAGAATTTAATCTTTTATCATGTCACATTTGCATCCATCTAATGGAGAATTGATATTTTTTATTTTGGAAAAGATAATGTATTACTTTTTCATCTCCTTTCACGAGAGTTGTAAATAGTTATAATTTTAACTTAATTATTTTTGAAAGCCTAGATCCTTCAAGCATAGATTCTAACAAATTTCAAGCTTCAAAGGTGATTTTATGTTTCCAATATGCAATATAAATTCATCTCCTATACTTCTTAATAAAATTGATAATGATTCTTGTGATCTATTATTGAAAAAATTATAAGATCAAAGTTAAATTCCTACTTATAGGTTGTTTTTTCTTATAGTCGACAATGGCCCATAAGTTCTTGGTCATTCTGCCTTTATCCCGATCTTCCATACTAAGTAATTATTTGTACATAACATGTGTGATTTATCAATTATGAATACATGTGACACCATTTGAAATAATTTGTAGAAATTAACCTAGGGAATTGAGTTTTTATTGAAAAGAAAAATATATTAGTACATATTTTTAAATGAAACATAAAATTTAAAAAGTGTTACCCCTTTTTTGTGATAATAGTCCTAACATTTATCATGCATTAAAGAGAAATTTATATGATAAATGAACATTAAAAAAAAGTATATAATTTAAATATTGTAATAAATTTATATTTTAAAAAATTATAATAAAATATAACAAATTTAATATCATATATAACTTAGTGATATTTATTTTTTTCTTTTCTAAGAGGAAAAAATAAATATATCATATCCCCATACTTAATATAGAGAAAAAACATACTCTACATATAGAGTGACAATGATATTTGACTTTATAAAAAATAAGTGAAAATATATTTAACTTTGTTGTAAAAATGTGTCTCAACCTTGCAATTACATAAGTTACTATTGATATGTCAACGATAGGGAGGAGGGGGGCAGTGGGGGGGGGATGACGGCCTCCAAAAGTTAAATTTTATTTATATTTTATTATTGTTAATTTAAACCATTCATCATTAGGTCTCATATCTGACAATCAGTCGATATTTTGTTAGCTTGACTTGTTTTAGAAGGCAACCCTATTTTATGGGGGTGTTGTATTACAACTGTGTATTGTGATGTATTATGAGAGTCTGAAAGCAGTTGTGTTGCCCCTAGATCTTTAGTTGGTGATACTCCTATGAGAAGCTTGATCTGCAAATATATTGTAATCTTTGTGATTTTTGAATAATATATTGGTCAACTTTTGGAGTGTGGGGTTTTTCTCTCAAAAGGATTTTCCCCATGCAAATCATTGTGTTGTGGTATGCACGATATTTATGTTTACTTTTGTTTAAGTTTTTGTAGATGTTGAAAAGATCTATAAATTTTAACATTATCCTTCTCTCAAGATTAGTGTAGGAAGTTGTTTTGCTACCTTAGCTTCATAACAAAATTTATAATGAAAAATAAAATTAAAAAAAATGAAAATGATATTTAATTTTATAATGATTTCTAAACTATTAACTTCTATAAGATTAAGAAACTTAAGGGATATTTTGGGTCTATATGACTATTTATTTGCATACATATGTTTAATTTTATTTATTTATTAAAGTCATATTATATTTGTGATGGCTAAAACATTTAAATCAATTTTGTTTGTAATATTAAAAAAGATAATAAAATCATAGTATTAATTTTATACTTTTTGAAAAATATAGATTAATTTTGGGATAAGATTTAGGAAAAACTATCTAAGAGGGTTTATAATATGAATAGATTTCAAAAATCTGGAGTTGAAGTTGTTTAAATATTATAATATGTACTTTTCCTAATGATAAATAGTAATTATGACAATTTAAATTTTATAATATGAATAGGTTTCAAAAACTTGGAGTTGTTTAAATATTATAATATATACCTTTCCTAATGATAAATAGTAAATTATGACAATTCAAAGTATTACTGCACTATGACCAATTATATGTTATTATTTGTGATAAGATTTTTTAATAAAAAGTAAAAAATTCTTTTTCTGGTATGTAAATCCTTCTTATATCGATATCATCAAAATCATTACAGAGCGCCACCTCAACAGTCGAAATATTTGCATGCAAGCCCCCGAACCCAAAAACATTACATCCATGCATATCCCTCGGCCGAGGAATCCCCACACCCAGCTCTGTGATAAATTATAACATCATCCACGCCCTCCAACAAATTCCCTATGACCAGCTTGTGAGTCATCAGAAGCGTCACTGCCTTGGGGACCTTTAGGTCCAATAGAGCCGCTACAAACCACGTTGTGATATCAACATTGGTGCAATACCATTCAGTCGAGGAGATATATTCCTCACCCATTAAAAGTTGCACCGCCTCTAGAACCATGGGATCACAGTCTTTGAAGACTAACTTCAATATTCCATAACATATCTTGCTGAAAAAAGCCCAGAGCTTCCAGGAGGCCCTAAGACACACATGTGTTTCCATTTTGTGGATGACAAGAAAGAACGGTTGGGAGAGGATATAAAGACGATCATCACCCACAATACGTGTGGTGATGTCGTCACCACTCAATCCTGTAACCATATGCCATAAAAGCCCTGCAACCATCATCCTTCCCAGTGATACCAAGCTCTCTGATCTCCAATGCCTATGTCTTGTCAAACGATCTCAATGTCCTTTCCACCGTCCTTGATAGGCTCCACCTCACAAACCCCATCTTGTCGAGTCCACACATTTAATCAAAATCAATAGCAAGAGGTTCGATTTGGAAAAGAGTTTGAAGACAAATTAAGTTGTTTGTCTCGGTCCCATAGATTGTTGAGTCTCGTGGACGTCATTAAAATCTTTCATTCATTCATCCTACCGCCAAACTCTTCCATCGTGCCAGTTAGAACCGATGTTGTCTACCCCTATCAACCTAACAACACCGTCACCCTGACCACCCACCTAGCAGTCGAGGAAAAAAGTTAAAAATTCTTATTAGAATATTAAAAAAATAATATTTATGAGTTTTAACTCTAAAAAATTGCAAGTTAGATATAAAGAATTAATTAAATTTTAATAGTAGCATTTATATCTTTTCCTACAACAATCTCCAAATGTTAAATTACATAGTTTAAATTAACTTTGATACCATATTAAAATATTTAAATTTTGATAATTAAATAATTAAATTTAATGACTTTAAGAATATAAAATATAGAATCATAAGAATCAATAATGATTTACAATGTACCATAAATTTACATGGGAAAAATCATTATTGGTAAAAAAACTCCACAAAAATAGCATGTGTAGTATACGAACACTTACAAAGTAGTTTATTAAAAAATAGACAGAACCTAAGCATACTTTTCTTCAAACTTCTATAGGCCTCTCATGCAATGTTCTTCAAATTTAAAACATGTTCTTACCATTTCAAATGGTGATGAATCCTCCCTTAAATATAGGGAGAAAGGTTGGTAAAATACTCAAAAGGGTGGTTACCATACCTTTTCAATAACAACCTTTTTACAATTAGTACATTAAAAACTATTTAATAGTTCTTTAATTTATTAATTGTTTACAAGAAATATATAATGCTTTTAACATATATTATATGTGTTTGGCCCCTAATAATATTATTTTTTAACATTACAGGTTTGATTATGATGGGGTAGGTCATTTTCTTATGGAGTATCAATGGCTAATCTTAATCCATAATTTATATGCATTGATGTTGTGTGGTTAATGTTAAGTTGATGGTCCAACTAGAGTTAATCACCTTCATGGTATGATGCATTTTGAATGATTGATTTTATGATGTCAATGTAATTAGTTACATAGGGTTTAAGAGACCAAATACTAGGTCAATCACATATAGTCCTTAAAAATCACCAAACCATCCATAAACTACCTTAAAACAATTGTCAAAACCCTTAGAGTAATATTTAAATAATAATGAAATAGTCTAAAATCCTCACCAAGCCTTAAGACAACCATGAAACCCTTCATTTAGTTTTCATAAGCCTTCAAAACCCTTACAGAAATATAAATCCAAACCCTTACTTGACCATCCAAACCCTCTTTTGACTATCTTTAGATAATTTATTGACATAAGACCTATAAAAAGCTAAATTAAATGTGAAAATGTCCCCTTTGTAACCCCACACATGCCATTAGACACCCTAGGCATGAGAATAGGGTAAGACTAATAAAAAAAACTTTATTTGATTATCATTAAATGCCTTTTATCCTCCAAATAGCTATTAAAATCCAAATTGGGTGCCTAAATTAGGGTTTTTATTATTTATGTGTATGTTATGTATGGACTAAAATATTGATTCACATGTTTATGCATTTTAAATTGATTTTTATTTATTTTCATTGGAAAGAGGTGAGATGTCTATTTTTAAAATCTTTTTCATCCATTGGCATGTGTCTTTTATTTTTCTTCATCTACCATTCATAGAAAACTTATAATGTCATTAATTTTGTCCTTATAGGGCTTGTGGAAGGTATATCTCAAATTTGGATAAAATATTCGAAGATTTCATGGAAGAGAGTTCATGGTTTCTGATGAGCTAAGAATTTGTCCTTACTTTCATGTTTTAAGTTTGATATTTATCATAGACATTTTCAAACATTTCTAAGACATCATCCATACTTTCTTGTTTATCTTAAGTATTGAAACATTAATACTGGCATATGGTATATTGATGAATGGTTGTGTGCATTAATGATTATTTATAAAATATGATAGTGCTTTATGTTAGTTACAGGAGTTTATGATGTGGAAATATTGTAGAGAGAAACTAACCTCTATGCAACAAAGGACTAGTCGTCTATAGCAAAGGTCACTTGTCAACTCACAACCAAGGGAGTGTTCATCTATAATTAAGGATGCAACAACCCATAACTGAAGGAAGAAATCATAAAGTGGGAGTGGTTTAGTCATAAATCATTCTCTTTATCAATGATTCTATCAGCAACAATAAATATATCTATAAAGATTAGAAGGAATTTACGATAGTAACAAATCATGGTTCATAATTATGTGATCATGCTATGTTTTGCATGTTCTCATTTACTTATGTCTTCTTTACGATGAGTAGAAAGAGTCATAATAGGACTATGATACTCATACTACCTTTGCATAATTAGTTTCCTATTTATGTGTTGATTAGGATAGGAATAAGTCCTCTTCTTATGTTTATGGAAGAGTTGACATATGTTGTTAAGTTGTTTAGAGTTCAAAATAAATTGGAATGTCTAGATCATGTATATATGACAAATATTCTATGAGACATAGATCTAGAAGAACTTTTCTATCAATATTTTTTTATCAGTCTCAAGTTATATTTTCATAATACAATAAATGATATAGATTTAGTCAATATATAGATTCTTGAGTTAAGATTTGATTAGATTCTATGAGATTGTAGTCACCCAAGCAAGGGCTGCTTGAGGTAATTGCAATGCTCTTTATAATTTAGATTGTTTTTAATGAATTGTTGAATTAGAATATTAATAGTTGTGTTCACTAATTTGATTTAGATTGTTAGTAGTAATCATTTAATCATCAACAGTTATCTTGCATAGTTGCATCAACATTTGTTCACAACATAGTTGAAAAATGTTTGTTTACTGTCCCAATGAGATTACCTACATGTAACAACTATTAATAATTTAGGTTTATTTAAGATAGAATTTACTTTTAGTCAAGTTCACTTTCCACTAAGTTTTCTATGCACAACCTCTAGGACAACTCAAAAATCCTCAACTATACATACAATGCGGGTACCATCCAAGAAGAATATGATTCCCTAGTTTGACATAATTAAATGTAACACACTATATCCAATAAGTTGCTTGATAAAGGATCTATTGGTTCATTGAGTCAAGTGCATGCCCTTTTTGTATAAATTTATTATTCATAAATGGAGTTAGACAATTTCCTTCTCCAACATGAGGGTTTTGATAGACCCATTTACAAATTCATCCCCACAAGCTTCTTCATATGTCAATGAGAATTTAGTATTCTAATTTTAATGGGTTTATTGAATATATCATGGATATGATTTTGTAATTAAAGATTAGGATTGATATAATGATCATATTTGTGTATGAAGGAGGGTTTTAAAAGAGTTTGTTATTGTCATACTCTTGATAGGATTGTCATCTTGCCATGCCATAACTATTCTTCATAAAATTACCATGAAAGGAAGGTTTGAATCTATATGAGGGTGTGTTGGAGAGGTCACTAAGGATTTAGAAGGGGATCAATTATGAAAAAGGAGAATTTTCATAAGTTTTAGGACTAAACAAACATACCAATCTGTTATCATAATTATTACAATCATAATGATTCCAATTTTTTGGCTCAAAGATATCATAATTTTGTCATGAATATCTTTGCACATCATGAAAATGTCAATTGAGGAACTAAAGACCTATCTTAGACCCCATCAAACCATAAGAGTATGATAAAAAAAGAAATGTAAACCCAACATGTTAATGTGAGTGTTGCACACACACACCAACAAGCAGATAAATTCTCACTCAAAGAATGCAAGAACCTACCTTTATTGAAAGATCCACTAGGAATACCTAAATCTAAAGGCAATCTCAGTTGATCCCAAGGCTCGGGAATGTCAGGTCTTGATGCACTAGGTTCACTCAGGGTTCGTTGTGTAAATTTAGTGTTAATCATAAGGGGCCTATAGTTTCTTAGGCTTACTAGTGTCCAAAGGATCATAACAAAGGTTCTGTCAAATCAAACATGCATCACTTCACAACTTCATGAAAAAAAAAATTGTAAGAAATATTTCATGAATTTATCATTTTAAAAACATTTTTTGGAAATATTTAACATCTACTCTAAAGAAAAGCATTAAAGATCCTAAAATTTAAAGTTCTCCCAGCTATTATCTATGCATACACCATGAAATAAACTAAATCAAAGAAATCCACCCTATACTTCACTAGAATTCTTCACAACTAGGCATAGAATGATGCAAGAATTTTAAAGAAACATGAGCATTTTTCACTGAATAGTGTCAATGTGCACCCAAATCTAGCATAGCACATATGATTTTCTGATAGGAACAAACAATCAGATACGTAAGATTTTGTATCACAGGAGATAGTTGTAAATTGGCTTCAATATTAGTAAACTTTAAATGGAGCATACAATTTTTTATACTGGAATGGTATAGAAAATAAGAAAAGAAATAAAACTGGCAAGAGTTCCAGTTGAAGTCTCTATAATTCCACAAATTTTGAGCTTAACAAAAAAAAAAAACTCTCAACCTTTTATAAGAATAAGGCATCCGAAGAGTTCCAACAAAGCACATGAAAGAGAATCAAAGAAATGAATCATAGAGTAGCACGTGACATATTACAATTGGCACAAGAATCTTCTGGAATAAGTCAAAAGATATTTTGACTTCCTTTAGCAACTAAAACTTTCTAGACTCAGGTCTCGAGACACAATCAAGGTATCAAACTAAATTGAACAGGTCATCAGTCAAACCTTCAAACAAAATGCAGGAACTAGCTAGATATTCAGAGTGATCAGGTGGATATAGAAATTTTGATCTATTGGCCTTGTGTTCCTTCCTCCAAGTTGCTAGTTCGAGAAATATGCATGTCAGTGTAACACTTCAAAACTCGATACTACACCCATCCATCAAGAAATACCTGGATCCTTGGTTCCCCAGTTACTTGCATTCCTTCACTATACGCCTCTCTTATAGGGGAGTTCTCAAAATATGTATCCTAGCCTTGGCAATGTTATTTGATCTGCTTAAAACATTAGTTTGTCTAACCGTCCATACCCAAACCTTGTCCAACAACCTATACCTCCTACACATAAAATTCCATGTGACATTTCCCTTTTAAAATCATCAATAGGAAAATTATTAAAATGAAACATTCCTTAACATTAGTTCCTCCAAAACACCAATTTAAAATAACATGCTTTAACATTTTAACGAAATCACCAACTTAAAGCAGGTTTCTAGATGCTTGATGCACTGAGGAAAAATTGAGTGGCCTGTTTAAATATTTGCTCAGATGCACCATTTACCCGGGTACCTGAAACTCGATTACCTGGATTCCTTCAAAACACTCAAGGCTCCTTCTACGTTCACCCAAAATAAACCATAAAACCCAACCACTACCTTCATCGGTCTTTTCATACCTACAGGATTTTAACTTGTAGCTACAACATCCTGTGTAGCTTTCTCAATGAAATTATCTCGACTTCCTTTTGAGTCTAAATTTCTAGAAAACCCGACTACTCGGGCTTACTAGTAACCTTGTACTTCGACGTGAACCATTTTAGAGTCTCCAATTTTCCCCTATGCTTATCTCTTGAGGTGGTTAGCCAACCAACAACTTTTGGAAGTAATAATTTTTTCAACTTAGATCCCCAAGCCTTGCATTCTTGGTGCATGTTGTAAGACCACACGACAACTTGCAACTGACAAAACTAAATTCAAAAGAAACTCGAGAATCAACCACTCGGAGTAAATAAAAAATTAGACATATTTTCCAAAATAACTCCTTACCAGGTTACTTGATTCTTAGCATAAGGACCATAAAATATTACTGAAGAGTACTAGTGTGTGCATTGATTAATTACCATCTGAGTGATTCAACCAAAGAAATTAGTCCATTTACATTAAGTTACATAATTTTATAGTCCTTCTTAGCCAACCCGAACATTGCATTACTACCAACCAAGTGTCCATAGACCCGACAAGGTTATCTCTATAATTCCCCCAAACATAGCTCTACTACTAGTCAAATGTCTATAGCCACGATAAAGATATTTGGATAGCCTAAAGAGTTGAATTTTCTCTCTTGATATTTCTTTAATATTCATTTTCTTTTCATTTGATATTTCTTTGTAAGCTCTTTTTCTTCAAGTTGCGAGTAATGAAGCCTACTATTAAGTTGGGAATCATAGTGGTAGCAAAGGTTACCTTTTGATTTTTCATTCAATGTAAATGTCCTTCACTCCTTTCATCAATCCCCAAAGATTTACTTAAAAAAATTCTTGTATGTGAGACTCTCCGACAATATTTTATCACCCTTATACCAATCGTCAAATAATTACAATTCATCATTTCCTAGAAAACAAACATAAGTTAAAATTTAGCTTTGAGCTATTGAATTACCTAATTACCTCTAAATTTAGAAACCTTAGTTGTCGATCATCCAATTTTTTAATTTTTTTTGCTCGTTAATAAGTTTTTTTGTATTATTCAAAAATAAGATTACATCGTTAATTTAGTATCTCTGTTAGCCACCCAAAAAGTCAACTACATTTAGAAATGGTTACAAATGAGAAGTACTTTAACATGCTAACCAAAAAACCAACACCTTTGTTCACCTAAGTACAACTCAAAAAGATTTTGATTAACCATCCCACCATTATCCTTGTACAAAACCAACCACCTTACCCTAATGTGTAATTTCACCATTCAACCAGACACGATTCAAAACCTAGAAAGTCTTACAACAACAGTTTCAGACATGATAAAATCTAACGAAAGACCAAGGAAAATATTTTTTCCTTAGCTCGAACTACCCGGCTCCATACCGTCTGTGCTCTTCAAAGTCATCTTCCTCTTCTGCGAGCGGCTCCCTCCACTTTCCATTCTCTTTGCTTCCTCTTTTGCTTGTGCAATAACAACTTCCACTTCCGTCAACTCCACAAAAATCTTCAAAGCCTCCCAGCCCAAACGTGCCTCCTCTCTATAACGTGCTTTGAATGCCCCCTCTAGCTCGCATACAAAAGGTATGTATCAATGAAACCCTTCAAATTATTCATTTTCCACTCCTTCCCGGATGTCTAAACCTTCGCCTAGAACTGCCCATTCCAGTATTGTCTCCATCCCATCCAAAAAATCTCTATGTATTATCTTCTCCATCACTTTTCTCACTGTGACCAATGTTTCCCCTGTGTCCAGTCCCCACGCCATTATCAACGAATACACATCCATATTCATCCTATTTCTATGCCTTAAATTCCCAAAGGCTCTGCCCAAGATCATCCTCACACATTGCACCAGCCTTCCATCATTGAACAAGAACATTCCCATTAATCTTTTCTCTGTCGCATCACCATAAAACGGGCACAATTGTCTCCTTAAGAGGAGGGTAAAATTCACTTCCATCATAGCACAATTGCTACAGCGTTGCCACCACAATTCCTCTTCTCAGAGCCTTCTTCTCCACACTACACCAAAATATGATCATTAAATCCCAAATGCCAAACAAATTTAATGTTTTGAATGTTGAACATTCACTATTAAATGCCACTCGTGCTGGGAATGCCACCTCCATCCTTCACACTGCCTCTCCAGTCATGTCCAACAATTCGAATTGCCAACTTTCTTTCTCATTAATTGTATTGTCCTTACTATTTTGA